>JANKOD010000002.1:22555-33848 GCA_026284645.1 Erythroxylum acuminatum | reverse complement strand
TAATTATTATTATTCTTATTGTTATTAGTATATAATTTGTATTTATTCTAATTCAAATTAATTCTTACTAATATTATTATTAGTATTTAAATTGTATTTATTGTTATTCAAAAATATAGCATAAAGACTCCCAAAAAAGAAGGAAAGCATTAAATTTCACACATACTTACGACTGCCATCAAGCAAACATCACAATAATAAATTTGAATAATAATAAATACAAATTATATAATAATAATAATAATAATAATAATAATAATAATTGCATAATAATAATATTAAAAAATTAATGACAATAATAATAATTATACATATACTATATATTTAATAAGAATAATAATAATATAATAAAAAATTGAATAATAACATATATATAATAATACTAATAATATAATAAAAATTTATCTCATTACAAATATATAAAAATTACAATATTATTATTATTATTATTATTATTGTTATATTTATTATTAAATAAAAAATATAATAATAAATAAAATATATATAATAAATCCTTTGCATAAAGGATATAATAATAATAATAATAATAGTAATAATAATAATAATAATAATTGACCTAATTGTTTAACGTTTTTTTGTGTGTCTCATTTTCTACTTATTGGTTTAGTTCTGTTAAATATGTGGTGGCTTTGGAACGTCCTTCTGTAATAAATGAAGGGTAGCTTTCTAGTTTCAGTGGGTGGCTTAAAAACGGCGCCACTGACAGGTGCCTGTGAAGGAAATCATGCATTGCTCCAATTTTTAACTTAACGACGTCGTATCGTGTCTTAGATATAATAAGACACGATAAACTTCGACAGAGGATCTGCTCTCAATAAAAGTGTGGTATAATTAACAAGTTTTGAAACAATCAACACCAACAATTCCCCGCTTGTCCAAAACTTGAAAAATAAACTGTAACAATTTAGAAGAAAAATAAGCAGACAACCAGCCTTCTAAAACAAACGCACCATAGCCCCTGTCCCTCCGAGTGTTTGTGGTGTGGACTGGAAGCGTCAAAGATTACGAAACCCAGAGAAACTACATCCGATTATTATGGACGATGATGATGATGATTGATGTTTCCTTGTTTTGTCTTTGGAAGATGCATCTCCTCTAGGCCCTGAATGTTCCAGTTCCAGAAAATTTCTAGTCTTTAATCTTTTATACTTCCGGAAAACGCCAACCAACCGGCCTTCTGAAACAAACGCAACATAATTTGCATCCAATTCTGTTTTCACAATATTACAATCGGGAATTCGATTACAACACCGAATTGTAGAATTTACTGCAACTCTAGATACAGATATGTATTATATAGGGTTAACATCTTGCCCTGGAATATCCTGAACCACTAAGCTGAAGTACTGCAGCAACATCCACCTTCAAAGTCCAACAGATCCACCTTGAAGAATTTCAGATTCTCTCTAGCATCATCCAATCTCGTGAGATGTGCATTCTTTGTCAAATTACTTGCTAGGAAAAGAACTACTAAAAAGAGAATAATGAATGTTGATGCCAAACTAGAGTAAAGCTTCCATTTCTCATCAGCTTTACAGACCTATGGCAATCTGCAGCTAATTGATCTCTGATAATGGCAGAAAAGATCTGAAATTTACTTGGGTCTCTTGCGCTTCCATGTACCCTTGAAAGTAGACACTTCACTAACCATGATTCCTTTGCATCAGCTTAAAATCTATTTCGAGTTTCTTGAAGGTTAATATATCAGCTCATCTTAACTTTTCTTTTCTTTCAACCAGCTGCCTCAAAACGCGGTAGAAAATTGAAGGCAATGACTTGTTAATGTTATTAAAGAAAAGGTTGAAAACATCATTTGATGATTGACGAGGTCCTTCTATTCTCACCTAATCATCTAAAGAATCTTCACCAGGGGATGATTAGATAGACAGTAGATGCAAATTGTATTATGTAACAATAATTTGATGCAAACAGCTGTTTATTACATAATTGTGACCAACAAGTCGAAGACATGATACATACGATCCTTGGAACATGCGGAACCACATGTTTGCTACTTCTTTGTCAACTCTCCTCTGTCCACATAGTTGTTGAAGGAATCGATGATCGTGTCCTCTAGCGTCCTGTAAGTCCATCCCAATGCTTGCAACTTCTTTGAACTCAGCTTTGGCCACGCTATGTCCTCATTGTAACTGAGAGGTATTCATGGAGAAGAGGTATCAACAAAACGCTTTGTCATGATTCATTTTCATTAAAGAACAAGAAAGGAATCGGTCAGGAAGACTTTGAAGATCAACTGACATGGACACAAACTCCTCTAGCTCAAACTGTAAAACATATATGTTCCATATTGTATACCTTTTGGGGTAGCTGTAATTAGGGTACAGTTTCTTCATTTTCTCCACCACATCCTCAACTCTGGCGTCATAGGAGTTGCATATGTATCTTCCTCTTGCGTCAGCCTTCTCATACACCAGTAAAAGAGATTCTGCTGCATCACGCACATCGACAAGACCAATACTTCCGAAGTCTATTTTTTCATTATCCATCTGCTCATCTCCATCATCATCATCAGCAGCAGCAGCAGAAGAAGAAGAATGATAGAACTCACCCAAGTTTGACTGTATTTCGAGAATAAATGAATAAGATGGATCAAAACAATCTCATCTATTCAGTATTGTATATTGATATTCTGTAATAATATGCTATTACAACTGAAATAAGGATCAGCCTATATGAGGGACTGTACCTCCCTGACAATACTCTCAGTGCAGAATTCTCGCATATCCCCTTACATGTCATTCCCCTCCTTTTATATCCCATCCTATCCCAATTATTAGGTGGCACCTGTCACTTATTTGTAACTAACTCACGTACTAGGATTCTCCAACCTCTTCTTACGCCTACTATAAACTAATGGCCTTCTAGCTCTGTCAATAGTCCCCTCCAAAGCTCACACCTTGTCCTCAAGGTGAAATGTCGGAAAGTGCTCTACAATTGCAGCATATGATTCCCATGAATTCTCAAATGTAGGTAGATCTTGCCACTGAATCAATACCTCCTCGTTCCCATTATCATCATTTCGTATCCCCAATAATATTTCTGGTTATAAATCCGGCTCCCACTTATCTGTTAATTGCTTAGGTAATGGTTGTATCTGCACAGGATTAGGAGCAACCCTCTTGAGCAATGACACATAGAAAACTGAGTGAACTCTACTATATGCAGGTAATTCCAGTCTATAAGCCACTGCACCAATCTTTTCAACAATCAAAAAGGGTCCATAGTATCGGGGGCTAAGTTTCTCATTCAGCTTCCTTGCTAAGGACTGAAGTTTGTATGGTTGGATCTTCAAGTACACCTTTTCTCCAACCATGTACTCCACTTCTCTTCGTTTCTTATCAGCCTGGGTTTTCATCCGATTCTGAGCTTTCAATAGATTGTCCCTCAATTCAGTAATGACTCCATTCCTTTCCTTAAGAAGTCTGTCCACTTCTTCCACTGCTGTCAACTCCCCTGCATAACCGAGCAAGGTGGGTGGAGGTCTACCATATAACGCAAAAATTGGAGAAGTTTTTGTAGAACTATTATAGTTAGTGTTGAACCAGAATTCGGCCCAACATAACCTTTAGTCCATTGCTTTAGCTTGCTTCCGGTGAAACAACGAAGATAAGTTTCCAAGCATCTATTGGTGACCTCCGTCTGTCCGTCGATTTGGGAGTGATAAGCTGAGCTAAACTTCAACTGTGTGCCTGCTTGCTTGAATAATTCGGACCAAAATCTGCTCATAAATACCTTATCTCGGTCAGATACTATTAAGGCAGGGAACCCATGTAGCTTCACTATTTCTCTAACAAAGATGGCAGCAACGTCGGTAGTAGAAAAGGGATGGGCTAATGGCAAAAAATGAGCATATTTTGTCAGCCTATCCACTACTACCATGATGGTGTCCATTCCCTTACTCTTCAGTAGACCTTCAATGAAATCCATAGATATATCCTCCCACACTTGCGAGGGAACAGGTAAAGGTTGTAGCAGACCAGCAGGGGATAATGCTTGGTACTTGTTTCGTTGACACACTTCATAAGCCTCCACGTACTTTTTAATGTCATTCTTCATTCCTTCCCAAAAAACCAGTCCCAACACTCATTTGTAAGTGCGTAGGAACCCCGAATGACCCCCCATAGGTGAATCATGTAACTCCTTCAAAATAGTCGGTATCCGACTAGATGTTTTTGGCAAAACCAACCTCTTTTTATAATACAATCTGCCTCCCTTAACCGAAAATCCCTTATTTTCTTTACTCCCACTTAACAGATCTTGCCTAACGGTGTTCAGTTTCAGATCAACCTAAATTTCTTCCTCCAAGTCATCCAAGTCCACCATTTTCATCGTTAATATAGCAGTACATTCCATTTTATGCGATAAAGCATCACCTGCTTGGTTCTCCTTTCCCGGTTTGTACTGCACCTCAAAATCATATCCCAACAGATTTGCTGTCAAATATTTCAATCTTCTTTGGTCAATTCGGATGATGAAACGTCTCCCTAATAGGTAGTGTCTCCATTTCTGAACCGCCATCACTACTGCCATTAACTCCTTTTCATAAACTGACTTGGAGAGTGCTTGCGGAGGTAATGCCCAGCTGAGATAAGCTAAAGGTCCCCCTTCTTGCATAAGTACTACCTCTAATCCCATCCTGGAAGCATCAGTCTCTATAATACACGGTTCAGAAAAATCAGGGACAGCTAGAGTAGGGAGGTTTACCATTGCTGACTTAAGGGATTCAAAAGCTTGTTGAGTCTCCACATCCCACTGATACCCTTCTTTCTTAAGTAGTTGTGTGAAAGGTTTGGCGATCTTGCCATAGTCTTGAACAAATCGTCGGTAGTATCCCGTAGACCCCAAAATCCTTCGGATAACTTTCACATCCCTCGGTATTGGCCAATTCACAACCTCTTTAATTTTAGAAGGATCGGCTTCTACACCCCGTCCCGAGATTACATGCGCCAAGTATTTTAATTGCTCTTTGCCAAATTCGCACTTCTTCTCATCGACATACAGCTTATGACTCTGGAGGATCAACAAGACAGCCCTTACATCTTTCAAATGTTGCTCAAAATTTGGACTGCATATAAGACTATCATTAAAAAAAACTAGAACGGACTTGTGTAGGTGGGAATGGAATACCTCATTCATCAATGATTGGAAGGTGGAGTGTGGATTGGATAACCCGAAAGGCATTACCAGCCATTCGTAATGACCTTCGTGTGTTCGAAAGGCCATTTTATGGGCATCCTCTTCTCGGACTCTAATTTGGTGGTAGCCACTCTTAAGGTCCAGCTTCAAAAACACCTTGGCTCCTCCAAATTCATCCAATAACTCGTCAATTATGGGTATTAGAAATTTATCCGCTACAGTCACCTTATTTAACGCCCTAAAATCCATACAAAATCTCCATCCTCCGTCTTTTTTCCTCACTAAAATTACTAGGCTGGAAAAGGGAGTTACGTTGGGTCTAATGATTCCCGCAGCAAGTAATTCCCCCACTATCTTTTCTATTCATTCTTCTGATAATGGGGATATCTATAGGGCCTTATTGCTAGTATTTCTGCTCCTGGTTTTAATGTGATGGTGTGGTCGTGGCTCCTATAGGGAGGTAACCCTGTGGGGGGTGAGAAAATATCCGTAAATTCAGCTAACAACTCTTCAAGTTCAGCTGCGCCTTCCATGGTGGGTTCATGCGGGTCTGTTCTTGTTATACTGACAAGGTAACCTTTGCCTCCTTCTTTCACAGCTTTGTAAAGTGATTGTAATGTTGCCACTGACTTCATCAAGGCTGGATCTCCCCTCAAGCTAAATTGTTTATCTCCTTCCATCCACTTTAACGTCATCTCCTTGAAATTGGCTCGGATGTCACCCAGTCCTTCTAACCAATCCAATCCCAAAACCACATCCACTCCTCCTAATTCAAACAGAAAGAAGTCCCCTTTAATAAATACCCCTTGCGTCTCCACTTGTAAGTGTTCACAAACACCTTTTCCTCTTATTTTTTACCTATCTCCCACTTGTACTAAGAATTCTGGGGTCTCTAACACGTATAGGGACAGCTGCTCCACTAACGGTTTAGAGATAAAATTATTAGAGGCCCCACAATCCACTAAGATAACCACCTTTCTTCCTTTCACATTTCCCCAGACTTTGAATGACCTCTTTGTCGTCAATCCCATTACACTCATCATATTCAATTGTACTTGTTTAGCTTCGTTGTCATCACCTTCAGCATCCAAGAATACTTCCTCTGGTATCTCAATCTTGCCTTCTTCCTCCACGATGTAGACTCGGAAATGTTTGTTTTTACAAACATGACTGGGACTGAATCTTTCATCACAATAAAAACACAATCCCTTCTCATATCTCTCCCTAAGCATTTTGGGTGGGAATTGTCAGAAGTTGCATCGCTGAGCCCCTCTTATCCCTTCTCTTGAGGGTGGGGTCGAGTTTGGAGCTGCTGAACTACCCTTCATTTCCATGGCCGCTGGAGGTCTGGGTCGAAATTCCATTGTGGTGGATCGGTTGAACTAAGCAGGTTTGCTGAAGGTCTGTTTCTGCATGGGACTCGCACTGCCATGCTTCACGATTAAATTCCTCTCCTCCACTAGTAGCGCCATGTCTATCACCTCACTTAAAGACCCAGCCTGGTGCAGCTTGAGTTCAACCCTAATTTTCATTTTTAATCCATTAAAAAACAACCCAGTGAGAATTTCTTCATCAATGTGTCGCAGTGGCCCTATTAGCAGCTCAAAGTTTTCACGGTATTCCATCACCGTCGAAGATTGTTGCAGTCCAACAAAAGTTCATATGGGTTCTTAGCTGGTTGAAAACGCTTAAGCACAGCTGATTTAAACTCTCTCCAATCAGCTTTTGCATTTCGCGCCTCCCACCAATTGAACCACACCAACGCCTTACCATCCATCGCCACTACCACTACGTCCCTCTTATCCCCGTCGACAACCCCATTAAATTGAAAGTATCTTTCTATTCTATTCAACCACCCATACGCATCCTCTCCACAGAAAATCGGAATCTCTAACCTTCTTCCCCTCTCCTCATAAGCTCTCCCTTCCTCTCTCACTTCAAACTTCCTAACCCCCTCAGTTTTAGTATTACTTCCCTGCCTTATTTCTGCCGACTCACCCACTCCATTTCCTTCGGTTTCCTTAGCAGTCTCCACTACCGATTTTCCTTTGGATGTCTCTGCTCCTTTTCCTTTGATATGTTGCATCATTTCCAACAATGCTTCTTCCAGTCTGCGAGTTTTCTCATCATTTCTCTCCAACATTTCACCTAGGTTTTCTATACTCCTCTCTATCAAGTCTATTTGCTCCATCCTTCTAGTCACTACCATCCACTACCAAAACGAATTAAATCTAGTGGCACTAAGATCGTGCTCTGATACCAATTGATAGAACTCACCCAAATATGACTGTATTTCGAGAATAAATGGATCAGATGGATCAAAACAATCTCATCGATTCAGTATTGTATATTGATATTCTGTAATAATATGCTATTACAATTGAAATACGGATCAGCCTATATGAGGGGTTGTACCTCCTTGACAACACTCTCAGTGCAAATTTCTCGCATATCCCCTTTCATATCATTCCCCTCCTTTTATATCCCATCCTATCCCAATTATTTGGTAGCACCTGTCACTTATTTGTAACTAACTCACGTGTTAGGATTCTCCAACCTCTTCTTACGCCTACTATATACTAATGGCCTTCCAGCTTTATTAAAGAATCATCAGAAGAAAACATCAGTACTAGAACTTTTAATAAAACAAAGAAAGTGATGAATCAAGATGGAGGCATAACCTTTCCAAACAGAAGGAGGAGGAAATTGCTAGAACTGTTAATTTTAGGTTGCAGCATTGGACCCATGATTACTGATGGGCAAACAGTTACAAGGTTCAGCTCATTTCTATCTGCATATCCCAAAGCTTCTTGCTCTGCTGAAGTTTTCGAGACGTCATACCAATCCCATCCCTGGTGCTCGTACAAGAACAAAAAATGCTTGATTAGAAAAACCAGGAATTTTACTAAACTTGGAGAAGAGTAGATATTTTGTCTATACCGTCCTAGGCTTGGAATTGTCGAAACTAGACCAACATTCCTCGTCCAGGACATGATCCTTGGACCAATTTGGATTCTGAATGATTGCAGCAACAGACGACACCACCACAACTTTCTTCACCTTTGCCTTCACACACGCATTCAACACATTTCGTGTTCCAACTACAGCTGGGTCCACTATTTCCACCTAAGATACAGTAGATGCCAGAATGAGTTCGATACAATTATCAGAAAAAAAAAAAGGAAACCTTACAGGAAAGAAGCATGGAAATAAATGGCCCAAAACTTGCCTCCGGATTAGCGACAGGCGCAGACACTGGAGTTGCAACATGAAAAACTCCATTGCACCCTTCGATGGCAGCATAAAGACCTTCATAGTCCAGTAAGTCAGCCTTGTAGAGATGCAGGTTCTCCGAAGCATATTCCAACGCCTTCAAGTGAGAGTTCTTATCGTCACCTGAAATCAAAATGGTCTGCGACTTTAAGAACTAAGAAGAGATTAATCTATAAAAAAAACCCTCAAAAGAATACCAAGCTTACATGGGTCTCTGACGGTCCCGTGTACCACATAACGTTTTTCAAGCA
This sequence comes from Erythroxylum acuminatum, assembly GCA_026284645.1. Lineage (NCBI taxonomy): Eukaryota > Viridiplantae > Streptophyta > Magnoliopsida > Malpighiales > Erythroxylaceae > Erythroxylum > Erythroxylum acuminatum. The sequence continues at coordinate 25,146 of JANKOD010000002.1, read as the reverse complement.
GAAACTTGACTAACCATGACGCCAGGTAGCCTCCAGCGCCTGTCACGCACACCAGTTCTCGTCCTCCCATCTTCCTCCTCCTCCTTTGTATAACTTTGTTTAGTTTGAAAGCTGCCTTATTAAGACCAACAGTTTTGGCAATCAGACGGAATAGTCAGAGATGTTTAAAGACAGGAACTTTTGAACTGTGTGAAAGTGAGTAGTTTGGAAGCAAGTTGATTGTTAGGTATCTCAACAGCCGACTAGAAGCAAACGGCAGATGTGCCACTCATTTTGTTGTTATCAAAATAACAATTATAATTAAATCAAAACGGCTTATCTGAAATGTAAGGCTGTCGTAAAAATCACTGTTCTAAGTTAGAAATTTCCCCTTTATGATGCAGCAGGATAACAGGATTCAACCCTAAGATTAACGTCTTCTTTACCAACTTCAGTATACTCTAAAAGACGAAGTAGGAATTGTCTCCGAGAGTAAGGAAAAACGAAAAATGAAAGAAACGAGTTGTGTTTTATGAGTCCAAAATGAACAAATAGAAATGAGTTGTGCTTAATAAGCTTGTGTACTGCAGACGTGAATATGTGTGTGTTAGTAAATAAGATAGACAAGCTATATATATATAGGAAAAACAAATGACCGTTTGGGTGTATTAAAGAATAATAATAAAGATGATAGACGTTGTGGACATTTTGATATAATAAAGAATAATAATATCCATGATGATTGTTTAAGTATAACAGCAACGATGATAAGCGTTATTGTGTAAAAAAGTGGGGTATAATTAACAAGTTTTGGAACAATTAATACCAACAATTCCCCACTTGGTCCAAAACTTGAAAAATAAACTGTAACAGTTTAGGAGAAAAATAGGCAAACAACCAAGTGAACTGAGTCTTGAACCTGGTGTCCATGAATTTGGAGAGAGAACCTGCTAAAGAAATAAACAACCTCAAACTGTCCTGATCTCATGATCGCTCTAAAGAGATAGTCCAAATGCTCTCATAGGAGGTTGACTAGCCCCCCACAATCACGTAAGTGAGTCGATCAAGTGTGTATTGCTCACACCACCCAAACTTGGGCTACGGAACTCATTAAGGATTAAATAATTCAACCTCATCAAACACAATAAAGTCATGCTAAGGGATGTTATTCAATAATTGAGTATCTCAGTATTATTCTACAAACAATATACAAGTAAGTAGTCACCATATAACTTCGTTTGACCCATTGAACTTGGTTTCTCAAGACGGGCTTCTATTAAGAGGTTAATACACAATTGGGCTCAACCTCATCCCTTTAGCATGCTCTGAAATTAGTTTCCTACTTAAAGCTTTTGTAAACCAATCTGCTAAGTTCTCTCTGACTTGACATAGTTTAGAGAAATTACACCGTATCTAATTAAAGAACATACAATTTTATGTCTCAATCTGATATACCTACTTTTGTCATTATATGCCTTGTTCTTGGCAACATGAATAACAGCCTGCGAATCACAATGAAGGAACATAGAAGGAATTGATTTTTCCCATAGTGGAATATCTGCTAAGAGATTCCTTAGCTACTCAGCTTCTTGTCCCGCCAATTCCAAAGCCATAAACTCAGCCTTCATTGTTGATCTCGCAATACACATTTGCTTAGATGATTTCCAAGATACAACAGCTCCTGCTAAGATAAAAATATAGCCATTGGTAGAGTGTATAACATCACTCTTCGTAACCTAGTTAGCATCAGAATGCCCCTCCAATACAGGAGGATGGACACTAAAAAATAATCCATAATGTATAGTACCTTTCAGATACCTCAACAAACGAATCGATGCATTCCAATGCTCTTGACTAGGATTATGAGTATACCTACTAAGTCTACTTACACAGTATGCAATATCAGGACGAGAATAGTTTATCAAGAACATCACACTACCAATAATTTTAGCATCCTCAACTTGGTTTACAATGTCATCAAGATTTTTCTTTAAAGCAACACTAGCATCATAGAAAGTCTTGACTGGATCAACATCATAGTAACCAAACTTCTTCAAGATTTTCTCAACATAATGAGTTTGATTCAACCTAAAACTAGAGTCAATTCTATCAACTTTGATTCCCAAAATAAAGTCCAAGGTCTCTTTTATATCAAAAGAAGACTTTAGCAAACTCTTGGTAGTATCAATGACAAATAAACTAGTACCAAAAATAAGCATATCATCCACATAAAGTGTTGGATCCCGATTTCCGGAACCCAACTACTCATACAGATTCCCTCATACTGATGCATGATTCGATCCTAACCGGAAAACAGAAACGGAAAAGCGAAACTGGAACTCGAATCCGCGATGGATACCTTAGACTAATCCGAAAATCCTGATAAATTTTTTTTTCATCTTATTCATCTTAAATCTATTTTCATACTAAAACCTTAGTTCGGTTCTTTAGAAGGTCCAAAGTTGCTTTCTAGCTACTTACCAAATGAATCGTAAATTTTTGACCATATGAATAGTAACCAGCCAATTTCCGACTCTCATAACTTTTTATTCCTAACTCCGATTAGGACCTATCATACCTCATTTTAAAGATCTTGACAAGCTCTACAAACC
>JANKOD010000002.1:9609-22455 GCA_026284645.1 Erythroxylum acuminatum | reverse complement strand
TGATACCCACCCCTATTGGAGGGTTTGGTGGATTCCCAAATATATTGGAATCAATCCATTCCCTTGGGAATGAAAACTCCAAAACAAACATTATTTTTTACTATGATTCCATTCCTTCATTCCCAAACCCTCAAACCAAACGCCCCCTTAATTTGTTACTTATGTAACACGCAAGAAGAGTTATCCGTGGGATGCATGAGGTGTCCTGCCTACCTCTGCCTCCCCTCTCTGCCTATAAAGTCCAGCCGAAGTGCCCACAATCTCCGCTCATCCCTTCCCTTCGCTTCCCTTCGCTTCCCTTCCCTCCTCCCTCACTTCTCCCTCATAACCAACGCGTTTTAAATTCAAATACCAAAGCACTCATTTCTCAATATAATTTAGCATAATTAATGTAAATATTATGATTAAGATTTAAGACACCACCCAGACCCAGTCCACTTCCTCCTCAACCAGCGCAGCGCAGCAGCTAGTAATTCAATATTTAAATGGACAACTCCAGCCGGCTCAGCTTCACTAAACCTCCGCTTCCCTCCGCCGCTCACCGCCACCGCCACCTGCACCACAGTACCAGACAACAACGTCAACCTGCTTTCTCTAAGCACCAAGCTTCCTTCCATGCTGAACGTTCACCCAAAGCCTCCGATGCCCTCCTTCTCCCTCTCTACCTAACTAACGCCATTTTCTTCACCCTCTTCTTCTCTGCGGCTTACTTTCTTCTCCACAGATGGCGCGACAAGATCCGAAAATCCACTCCCCTCCACGTTGTCACTCTCTCGGAGATTGCCGCCATTGTCTCCCTCATCGCTTCGTCCATTTATCTGCTTGGATTCTTTGGCATCGATTTTGTTCAGTCCTTCATTGCACGAGCCTCCAACGACGCTTGGGACCTCGACGACGGTACCGCCACTGATCCTAATTATCTCCTCAAAGAAGATCATCGCCTCGTCACTTGTCCTCCTCCCATTTCTGCTCCTCCTCCCCTAATTTCACCTTTAGCCTCCCAGGAAGACGAGGAGATCGTCAAATCGGTTGTTTCTGGTACCATCCCTTCGTATTCTCTGGAATCCAAGCTAGGCGATTGCAAACGTGCAGCTCTTATACGGCGGGAGGCTATCCAGAGGATGACCGGAAGGTCGCTCGAGGGTTTGCCTCTCGAAGGATTTGACTACGACTCTATTTTAGGGCAGTGTTGTGAAATGCCGGTCGGTTACGTGCAGATTCCTGTGGGCATCGCCGGTCCGTTGCTGCTTGACGAGTGTGAGTACTCGATTCCGATGGCGACTACGGAGGGTTGTTTGGTCGCTAGCACGAACAGAGGTTGTAAGGCGATATACGTCTCGGGTGGTGCTACGAGCATGGTGTTGAGGGACGGCATGACGAGAGCGCCTGTTATTAGATTTGGATCAGCAAAAAGAACCGCTGAATTGAAGTTCTTCTTGGAGAACCCTGACAATTTCGATGCCTTAGCGGTCGTTTTTAACAGGTTTAGTTTCTATATATTATTGATGCAATAAAATTAGGATTTTCCGGTTATCTTCGTCTTATGATCTTTAGCTGAAATGTACGAGGGGATGTGGTCAGGTCGAGTAGGTTTGCGAGACTCCAAAGCATTCAATGCTCAGTTGCTGGAAGAAACCTTTATACGAGATTTAGATGCAGTACTGGCGATGCAATGGGCATGAACATGGTTTCAAAAGGTGTTCAAAATGTCCTCGACTTTCTTCAAACTGAATTTCCTGACATGGATGTCGTTGGCTTATCTGGTATTAAGCTCGTTTTTCCTGAGTGGTTATGTTGTTTATTATATCCAGTGGAGTGGTTATGTTATTGTTATTGATTGATTCGTTAGGTAATTTCTGTTCGGACAAGAAAGCTGCAGCTGTAAACTGGATTGAAGGACGTGGTAAATCAGTAGTTTGTGAGGCAATTATCAAGGAAGAGGTGGTGAAGAAAGTGCTAAAAAGCAGCGTTGCTTCTCTTGTAGAGCTGAACATGCTGAAGAATCTGACTGGTTCTGCGGTGGCCGGTGGTCTTGGGGGATTTAATGCCCATGCAAGTAACATGGTATCTGCAATCTTCATAGCGACTGGGCAGGATCCGGCTCAGAATGTAGAGAGTTCTCAGTGCATCACAATGATGGAAGCTGTGAACGATGGGAAGGATGTTCATATCTCTGTAACCATGCCTTGCATAGAGGTAAAAAGAAGAGATTAATTAGATTTCATTTGATTCATTAGTCCTAGTCCTACTTATACTCTATGCTTGGGCTTGGATTCAGGTTGGCACAGTCGGAGGTGGGACGCAACTTGCATCACAGTCAGCTTGCTTGAATTTGCTGGGCGTGAAGGGGTCAAATAAAGAGTCACCAGGTTCAAACTCTAGGCTATTGGCAACTATAGTGGCTGGTTCAGTTTTAGCTGGCGAACTGTCCCTCATGTCTGCAATATCAGGTGGGCAACTTGTCCGGAGCCATATGAAATACAACAGATCAGAAAGAAAGTGATATGATATTGATTGCTGTAATTAAAGTTGGTGGTTTGGGAAAGGAAACTGCGTCTTTATCTCCCCTGCCTGCCTCACTCAGTCAAGGTGGTCAATGAGTCGTATAATATTTAATTAAATGCTCCTGCTTAAGTCACTCTTTGGTGTATGTTGTGTCGTACGTATCTGATGTATTGTATTACCAAACCAAAATATTCTTTTGTTTAGGGACCAGAGCAGAACCAGATCGTGGTCCTTCCCTTCCTAGTTAGAACTTTCAATATTTTCCTTGCAAGCAGAATAATTGATTGAATTATATATATAAGTACTGTAAATCTATGACTTCCACCACATTCGGAGTAGAGTAATTGGTTCGGTTGCACTAATCTATATTATTTCTAGCGTAGCGGTAGATTAATTGCTCGCCATATTTGGGCCAGTACTGTAACCCAATAGGTTTGCAAAGTTATGGGCCTCAATTGGTAAAGCCCACAAATGCATCTATATAAACTGTTTAATTTGACATGGACAAAGGAGCCTGCCTCTATTATTGTCTTCCCGCCTTGTACTGAGGTCCTGTGTGTTCCAGAAACTGGATTGATTTGCGGGAACAAGAAGGAGACTGACGAAGCTCAGAGATCATCCTTATACTTCTTGTACGTTAGACTTATCGGCACCTCTTTGTATTATAAAATTAATATGCTTCTTGTGAGTTTTAGAAAACCTAATCTATTTCCTACAAACTTCTTCTTTGCCTCCATTTTTTAGGTCTCACAGCAATTCGCTCATGTTATCTGAAGTTAATAAGAGCACAATTCAGAGCAGTTGAAAGAAGATTCATGCTTCTATATATGTGAATGTGCACAAGTTATATATTATTATTCTGACTACGAGGTTATATTTGTCAAAGATCTATGCTCTTCAGCTCTAGTTGTACGCCGGCCTAAAATTTCTATGTGGTTTTGTTAAGGTACCAACACTTACATTCTATGTTTGATAAGGTCAAAATCGCAGACAATTCTTGAGTGGAGTAATTGGTTCTATGCATCTCATTCTATATCTTATTTTATCTGGAGCAGCTTTTTGTGCCTAACCAATCGACTTGTGATAGTTAGGAATTCAAAAGACTACATAAGATTTTTTGCCGTGTTTGAATTTCAAAAGGAACCTAACTTTGCAGCTGTTTATAGTTTTAAGTTCTCAGATGCTGCCATTTGTAGATCTACAGTTTACATGAGCGAATTGCTTGCAGATTTAGTTTTGTTAGGTTTATGAATGAGAAGTGAGGTGATGCATGATATTTCGTATATAGCAGCAGAAAACTAAACAATGGCGTCCACAGTAACTTTTTTCTATTCGTCATTTATATGTGTGTCGTCCTTGTAAAGGGTGGCTCATGGATCCTCATCATCATCAACGATCAAGGCTTTACATCTGTGTCTATTGCATCAGTGATCAGTGAATTTCTTCAATGCTATGTCTGATATGCATTGTAAGTGGATAAAGTCTTGCTCTCATATCCCTGGAATTCTCGTACAATCTGTTGTGACGCTTGAGGAATCGTGCTATTATTTATTGCCCTGTTATACTTGGGAAAAAGTGTTAGGTCAACTGTTGGTTTGTGAATGGAAAAGACTATTCTTCAGTGTCATGCTTACAATTTCTCATATTTATTCTATTATAATTTTGTTCAAATAAGGGAATCAGTAGTTTCAGTTCTTCAATTCAGAAGAAATTAACCCATAAAATGGGTGAAAATGAGTACTCTTCATCATCCACTTGTAATGTGTAGTGTTGGGTGCAGCGCTAGAGTTGCTAACTGAGATTAGAGTTTCTTTCAAATTTCGTTTCTTTATTCTCTTTACCTGTTGGGCCTCTGCTTAGCTGTGAGTATGAATGGTGCTCTTGTGCTTCGTATGTACGATGGCCCAACTCGGGCCTCTAGCTGTGGAGGCAATGGTGCTCTTGTGCTTCTTATGGCCCAACTCAGGCCTCTAGCTGTGGAGGCAATGGTGCTCTTGTGCTTCTTATGGCCCAACTCAGGACTCTAGCTGTGGAGGCATTTCTGAACCAATTCATGTAAACCGCCGGGGTCTGTAATCACATAAAGGGGAATGGCATGAGAATAGCTTTGCAGTGGGCTCCACGTGATCGTGAGGGGAAGGGGGAAGGGTCGAAGGGAGCATTAGATGACAGAATCACATGTTAATCTAAAATCTATGGTGACGAATTGGAAACAATAACAAGGTAATAAGATATTAAGTTCTTTTTTATAAATAAAGTATTCCTCTTCGCTTCTTAATTACTCATAGATTTGATAAGTGATGGTCTTAATTACATATTAATATTTTCTCTTTCTTGGTAGTGGTCAAGTGCTTTTCCATTTATTTATACGATCGATATGCTCAAATTTATCTCTTGGTTTTGTTTGTTTTCCCTTTCGCTTTTGGAGATCTATTTGGGGTTTCCAATGGATCAATACTTCATTCGTTTAAAATAACGAAGTAGTGGCAAGTATGCATGTCATTGTAGTTTTATATATGATGGTAGAAATGCAATCTAAGTTGGTGAAAGTTGGTTTTAAGGGAAGCATTCAAGTTTAAGCTGTGGTGATCTTGGTGGGAGAAAGTAGCAGATTTGGAGATGTCAGGAGGAGGAGGAGAATGTAATAACAAGCAGCAGCAGCAGTGGACGCGCAGGTTCTCACTGCGTTCTTCAGCTTTTGCGACCAGAAACACCAAATAATAATGAAGACGACAATAACAACACCAAAGTCGATGCAGCCATCACCCGACGACTAAGAGGCCGCCCACCTGGCTCCAAGAACAAGCCCAAACCCCCAGTCATCGTCGCTCAGGACAGGCCTAATGCCCTCCGATATCATGTCCTCGAAGTAGCCTCTGGCACGGACATTGTGGAGAGTGTGTCCAGTTATGCGAGGAAGAGAGGGAGAGGTGTCTCTGTGCTTAGCGGAAGCGGGGCAATTGCCAATGTTACGTTTAGGCAACCTGCAGGCACTGTCGTTACTCTGCACGGAAGGTTCCACATTCTTGCACTTTCCGGTGCACTACTTCCGCCTTCCGCCGGAGGCCTCTCCATATTTTTGTCCAGTGCACAGGGTCAGGTGGTGGGAGGGAGTGTTGTTGGGCCTCTGCTAGCTTCAGGACCCGTGGTATTGATGGCTGTTTCCTTTTCAATTGCGGTTTACGAGCGCTTGCCTTAGGATAATGAGGAAGCTGTGCAAGTTCAGCCCAAGGCTTCCCAGTCTTCAGGTATTACGGCAAGTGGACATCTCGGTGACAGTGTAGAAAACTGCAGTAGTGGTGGTACCAGTGGTGGCAGGGTTGCTCTCTTTAACGGGAGGAATTATCAAATTTCTGGTGATTTAAGTGGAAGATGCCTTGAATTTAAATAAATGGTGAACTTGATCCGATTGTCCAACATGCAACGAGTGGCTGAAGACAGAACTATATATATATATATATATATATATATATGTTTGGCTGCCTCAACTGAGTTGTTATAGCTCTATGCAAAGCGGGAGACGTTGATTGCTTATTACTAGTTACCAAAGAAGTTACCAATTACTAGCATTTGCTCTAAAGTCTAGGTTAAATCAGTTCAAAGCTGTACCGCAAATATTCAGTAACACTGCACAGTATCAGTATGTATCTACAAAGCCTAATATTTAATTCCTGATTCCACCTCCATACTTTTCTACCCTGGAAAAGGAAAACTGATGCATCCGATTCCGACTGCTAGAAATAAAGTCAGCTGGATAATTGCTCAAAGGGGACACGTACGTGGAGTCGACCATGCAGACTTACAATTGCAGAAGTATGAAGCGGATCAATCCTAGAAGGCAAGACTACCACCTGCTCAACATGCCCAAACAAAGAAACTAATCATTATTCCCAACAAGACGAACACCTAATCACATACATTGTCATATTTTATGCACACAAAGATATGACGACTATGAGCACTTTGGTAGCCTAGTCTATAGGCTATAACATGCAAGCAAAAGGAATAATATAGCCCCCTTGAATCTTCAACCACGACAAAAAAGCTATTAGCCCAAATTATGGAGAGAGACCTTTGCCCCTTTTAAATGGAGCAATAAATACCTTCCTAAAGGGTGTTATGCCCCATGGATTATCAAGCTGCTCTGGTTGACCTGTTATAACCAGGCGTCCCGCAGGATCGGACTGAACTCGCACCTGAATCCACCAAAACATACAAGTCAAGAATAAAACTCTCTAGCTCAGAAACATAAGCTGTAACAAATTGCTACTAAAACATTTTTAACCTTAAAAATGGTACAAACCGCTCAGCCTTTAACTGATGCCAAGGCTCCTGCCGCACCAGGAAGGCACCAGTTGAAGTACAAGATTAATGAACTTAGAGACTGCAGGCTCAAAAATGGACTATCTCAATTACAGATCAAACACTATGCTAGTGGTCCAAAGTACACCACTACATTGAAGGACAATGCATTACCTAAATCTGACAGCAGGATTTATTATCACAAGAAATCACTCAATAAACCACTGAGGGCCTTTTTCCCTATACGTGTTTAAGATTGCAATTGAAAACCAGTTTCACGTTGATTACACCAAGCACATCTGTTCAACTAATCAAACTCAAATGTACGAATTCAATCTCACAGGCTCTCCTGTCAATCATCCAAATTGCTCCCTCTCTCTGTGTACTCATGCATACGTGTGTGTGTTTGGGTGGGTATCTGTATCTTTCAAGAGTCTCCCGTGAAGATTACGGGGAATAGGACCACAAAACTATTTACAGTTTTTTATTTCCAAGATCATAAGATCTTGAACAGGATACCACAAACAAAAAGGTAACCATTTCATTATAGTAAATCACTAACATAAGGAATAAAAAGGGCCTAAACTTAGCAAAATGTGGAGGACATAAATTAAAAGGTTTCAAGGAATTACCCACCTCCTCTCTCAAAAGCCCAGGGACCAAAGCATATACTTCATAGCAATCTTTCTGAGCATAAAGATTGTTAGTTGTTACGATATAAAGAATTTGGCAAACAGATAAGAAAAGGGAGACTTATAGAAACAAGCAAATATATACTCACAGTTTCCCGCACATTGATCTTTACCCAATCAGCAGGAGGTCCAATGTCAACAATCTCTGGCTCCAGTCTAGTCACATAAGTTGAAAAAGAAAAAGATTTACAATTCATTAAAACAATATAAGCATTCACAAAACAAGCCAGCACAACAAAACACAAATGTACGGAAATAATCAATTGAGAGGTAGAGGAAATAAGAAACAATAATAATCAATTCAGAGGTAGAGGAGATAAGAAACAATAATAATCAATTGAGAGGTAAGAGGAAATAAGAAACAATAATAATCAATTGAGAGGTATAGGAGATAAGAAACACCAATAATCAATTGAGAGGTAGAGGAAATAATAGCAATCTTAACTCCCTATCTGCTTCATTACTTCCATGCTTGTCAGCAGGGTCCATGTTATTAGTCTTCTGTTTGTGTATGCCTGATTCAACCAACCAGAACAAAAGAATAAGACTTGGCACAAACAACAAGCTAGACGGAGAAATCTTTAGACTGGTCGCCTACCGATGCTTTTCAGAGGTTTTTCACGCTTAGTTGCAGTATTCAAGTTCTTGTCCTGTACAAAACAAAAAATAGAAAGGCATTACTCCAGTCCACAGTATGTAAAAGATAATGGGAAAGCACAGAGGTTCTAATCATTGGTGCTTAGATTTTCAACCAACCTTAATAATAGGCTCACTTATCTCACCATACCCCAGAAGACGCTGAGCATGCCAACCCTGCATAGCACGAGTTGCAGCAATTCTTCTTTCCCTGCCTGATCCTGACCCTGGCGGTTGGTAGCCACTTGTCTACACAAAGAACTAACGACTCAGGAGAGAGAAAGAGATGCAAAGGGCGGAAGATAAACAGATAAAAGGAGAGAGACAGCAAATGGGAGTATTATTTGGTCTAGCATTAGAAACAGAAAACAGATGAAACAATTGAACAAAAACATCAAGTAATCTGGTTAAATTTCACCGTTTTACTATGTTACAGGTTTCTTTCAAGATCATTGCAGCCAATTGAGTAAATAATGAGACACTACCTCTTTTTCAACATTAGTTGATTGATGCACAGGTGAACCTGGGAGCTGGAGCTCACCATTTTGTCTTTTATGCTTTTCATATTCCAAAAGTGCCTGCATTAAGTAAAGGCAAACCATTAAGAGAATAAATACACAGTATTTACTAATAAGTAGCAGTACTGATCAACCATCAGAGCAAAAAGTTTTTGGTAAAGCTGATTAAAACATCTAAGCTTGTGTACTTCCTTCTGGAGTTCAACAATCATAAATGGACAACTAAACAGATTTGGCAATACAAGAGTATAATGGCCTTGAGATCCAAGGAAAATTTGAAGTTTTATTGCTGGAATGCAGCAGAAGCTGCAAAGAAGGTTTGCTAATGGCTTTAACTAGTGCTAGTGGACAATCACTGTTATTTCCAGAGTGTTAACTTAAAAGGATTTTCACTTCCCTCTTTGGGGCAAAAGTGTTTTTCACTTCCTTCTTTGGGGTGAGAGTGGTGTATGGCTTTTAGTACAGAGAGGCAGGGTGGAAATGTCATATGAGGAATCTCATAACATCATGGTTCAACATAAGACTAATTGCTGATAAAGAACATCAATACCTTCTCATAGAAAATGCGGAATGTCCAAGAGACAGTTGTGCAGGTCCTGTGAGACAGATAGAAAGACAAGGCTAAATAGATTGATAAAACATTTGGGTAACAGGTCAATTCATTCAAATGTTGATTGACATAAATTACATCACAGGAAATACCTATAAAGAATAAGATAAGAAAGAATAATTTGGTATGCATTTAGACAAGTATGTAGACATGTATAAGATGTATCAAGTATTTTGTAGTTAAAATAAAATAAAGAACTGTCAGAATGATGGTTCAAAGCAATCCTTACTTAGGAGGGTGGAAAGACTCTCCAACTTGCCTCCACAACTTGGATGCAGTGACCTAAAAATGTAGAAATGACTGTCATAAATTAATATCAACAAGCACCTGATAATTCATGAAGGGTGCTCAAGCACAGGCAACATCAAAGGAGATTGGTGACAGGAATTTTGATAATCTGCAGTAATAATATTAAACCAACACGGTCCAGAATATCATGTATAAAGCATAAATGCACACATACTACTTCATAGCCACCCAATTTGATGACAGCTCTCCATAACCTAACTCCATTAAAAAAGAAGCAGAAATTAGTCTGTAACATACAAGCAAGCGGGGATTGATTGTTAATCAAAGTCAACAGCAAAATTAAACGTACTTCAAACAATTCAATGGCTCTCCATAAAACTTAGGAGGCTTGAACTCCAAAGCATTTTCCCTGTAGAAAGTTTCAAGCTCCTTCATGAATGATGCTCGCTCCTCTGGAGTTCCAGACTCGTCAGACTCCCCCCTCTGCAAGCCAGAAAGGAGGCGATCCTCTCGTTGAACACTCATTATAACAAAACTACATATTAAACGCCTTTACTCAACTTACCTCCACATCAGTCCACACACTCTTGGATTTGGACGAAATGTCGTGCTTTGATTTATGAGTAGGATATTTTTTGAGAGGAAGAGGAGTGGCAGTTTCAGGTTGACGTTCAAAAATTTCCCTATCACCATCACCAAACCTGCGATCAGGCAAATTTTCACCGCGGGCACCATTAGGATTGGACTCCAGGACAGGTTTATCTTCAGGTGGACCATCAAATTTCTGTTCAGGTACTTTATCTTCTCTGACATCATTACCATTAGAAGCAGGAGAAATTTTATCTTGAGAAGAAACTAGAACATCAGGCGAATCATGAGAGGGAGGTTGAACATCGGTCATTGGAACATCAGATGGCAATGTGAGGGTGTTGTCACCGGCAGTTACTTGGTGGTGTGCATCAGATTGTTGATTCTGTTGCCCTTGAACACCGTCCTCGACAGGTTTGACACCAGGGTCGTCTTCCAAATCTTGGGCTGGCATCTCAGTATCTGTCATGAATGTTTAGGCTGGAAGGATCGATCGCCACTATTTTATTTTAAAAAAAAGATTAGAATAAGCACATATGAAAAGGAAATTTTGTTGAAGGCTACACTAAAGTTGAAAAAAGCCACAAATAAATAAACACTCAACAAAGGATCAAATTCTAATCGTAAGTGCTTGTTCAACCTCCCGAAACAAAGCAGAAGGAAGAAAAAAAAGCTATAAATCCAACCAAAAATGAAACAAGCAATTTCAATTCTATCGAGCTAATAGAAGGAATACTGCATCCTTTCAGTAATGGAGATATAAATATAAAATTAATGTTTAAATGAGATTGACAAAAGGAATAGGGAACAATGTGGATGGGAAAAGAGAGCTTGCCTTGCCTGTGAAAGAGGGAGGAATGAAGGGATTAGGGTTTGGGGGCAGCGGCTAGGTTAAGGAGAATGAGATGAGGGAAGTAAACACAAAAAAGAAGAAACAAAGAGAGAGCGACAGAGATGGTGTGTGGTGTCGTGAGATGGAACAACGCTGAATCCAGTCCTTCATGTCATGCCAACAAACAGCTGAACCAGAACCAGAACCAGAGGCAGAACCAGAGTCAGACAAATCTAGCGCTCGACGCAGCAGCGGAGCCACTGGGTCTCATTTGATGACGGGGTCTTCATTTACCAATCTGCCCTCCTCAATTCCCGTATTTTACATTGGGCCTAAGCATAGCCTACAGGCCCTAATGTTAGCGGTTTGGTTTCCAAAGCCCAATTCAAATGAATATATAAATTAATGTTTAAAACTAACGTAGACTTACATAAATAAATTAAAACCAATATTATCTTCTTAAATATTTTATTATTATTGGTTGCATTAACCACTAATTGGGTTCTTATCAACAAGATTTGATATTCTATATAAATTGATCTATGGAAGGAACCAGGACTTACAAAAATTGAAATTAGATTGTTCCTTCCTATCACAGTAAATGACATGGATAGTCAAATAGCACAAGCAAACCTTTTTACATACATAGATGGTATGGTAGGTAGTTCTTTTCCCTAGGCCCTAGCTGCTACTGTGTTTTCCTTGTGTATAGTATACTACTATACTATCCGCCATCCCCACTATTCTAATTACAACTCTTCTACAATTTCAAATCAACCAGAAAATGTATTATTTGTGGATTTTAATAAGCACACCTCATTCACTCTTTCAGATTAAGCCTCACCTTCTCAACCTTAACTGATACCTTCAACCTCTGCTCCTCAATATCTTTTAGTACCGCCAGCAGTTTTGCTCCATATGCTTCACTTCGCTCACTTGCATCTTCCAGTTCAATGGTCAATTCCTGAATTTCCTGATCCTCATCCTAAACAAAACACAACCAAATAACTTCATCTCTTGTTAAAAACTTGGATTTATATAAACACCACACAAAATTCATGCCATGCATCACACCACGTCAAGATCGCAAGAAGCAGATTTTACAGACCTTTCTATGTCGACCACACAAGAATGCATCAAGGAATTAAATAAATCATGTTATGCACAAATTATTTAAATATCCATCTCTACGTCAATAAACCTAAAACATTATGTAGTTACATTTATGTAGAGAGCCGTGAGCACCAATAGACTTCCATGGAAGTGCAGAAAATGACTCTCTCTGATTACCTCGAATTCAATAAATAGCTAATGCTGCATATGTTGTAACTGTAAAAGCACAACCAGAGAACGCACAAGACGTTTAGAATATCAACTTGCAACATCCTTGTATCAGTAATAAAATGTGGAAGAATAATCAAGAGGCTCTTAACAAACGTCTTATAATGGCAGAACAGAACGCATAATGATCTTATATGAGGAAGGAACTGACCAGACAGCACAATTTGTGCTGTTCTCTGTTGGGAAATCTGGACCGGATCTGATCCGACCGCAGCGGAATAATCACAAAACTTTTCCATGATTTTTGATTTTCCGAAAACCAAGATCTATTTAATTCTGTAAAATGATTAACACGAATCAAAATAAAGCGGAAATTTAATTCGTACCTTATTCCGACGCTTGATCTTTATCTTGATGCATCCCTCGAACCGTTTCCGAAACCGATCCGTCTCAACCACCGTAGCCGCACAAGTGTCCGGCCTCTAACGGTATCCACAGAATGAGTTGAGAGAACTCTGCAACTTTTACAGAGAGGGTTAAGCATGTAGTGCTAGCCACATAGAGCTTAAGCCTATTTATAATAAGCTTAGGACGTTTTAGTAATTTAATTGAAATTAAATATTAATTTCAATT
>JANKOD010000001.1:25211327-25224924 GCA_026284645.1 Erythroxylum acuminatum | reverse complement strand
CAAATTTGTACTACAAATCTTTGACTTTGGTTGGTGCATTTAACAAGGAGGTAGCATCCTCCTTATATAGGTAAAAGCCCTTGCCCATTTGTTGTCCCCAACCAATATGGGACAACAAAGGAGCCAAAAAACTTAACACTAACTACCAACATGAGTCTTTCTGTCAGGAGAACAAATTTTCCAGGTTTTTTAAGTAATGTGCATGTTATGAGGACTTCATCCTTGAGATTCAAGCCTCCATCAACCCCCATTAAAACTGATGTTCCAACTGCTTCCTCCAAAATATAAGGCCTCAGAGGAAGTTCTCTACTCAGAGGTCTAGGAAGCCGGATCCTGTATTTTTGAGATCCAACTTGGCATAGCTTACTACTGTTTCTGACACTGTGCAGTTTTTCCAGTGACCTCAAGAATACTAGCTGCCGGCTTTGCCACAAGACCTGTAACTCCCAATGCTATTCCTGCACAAACAAAAAAGGCCACAAGCTGTCAACAAAACAATCTGCTTTATTTTTAGGTGTCTCTTTTATTTCCATTTTATTGTTATTTTGTTTTGGGCAAAAGGAAGGAAGGCGATGCTGCTTTAATGTCACCAATTAAAGTTAATCTTTGATGCAATCTGAGGCACATCAATATTTTATCCACCTATAAATTCACATGGGCCATCCAGAACAATTTTCTACAAAAAAATTAGGTTGGATCAATTTGCTGTAGTTCATTTATCAATTGACTCTGATCAACCTGATGAACCAAAAGTAGACTAACGGCAAGAAAGAAGATAAACGGGAAAACATTGTTGAGCCTCAATCCATCAGTTCTTTAGAGCTGTTATCCTCTATTTGTGCTAATCTAAAGTAGTCGTTCATGGCAAACTATTGATGGTTGTTAACTAATTGTATCTGATATTACAAAAGGACAACATAATCATCATTGTATCATGCAGAATATTAATCAATGGGCCTTAAAATGCACATAATGAACACCATATCAAATTAGTAAAGCTTTAATAAATGTAAACCAGGTGTATTTTAATTATTAAATAAGTTTTATTTCAACGGTTCTTTAATTAGTTTTAAGTGTCCCTAGTAATAAATAGTTCACAATCCGCGTCTCTATTTGAATTTTTTTCAAAGGATTTCTAATGTATGACCTGAAAGGACTCCAGGAAGACCACGTTTCTCAGCTTCTTTTATTGGAGCTTGAAGAAGACCAGTAAGCCCCTGAAATCAACAAAAACAATCACTAAACTAAAAATGTCACATGTAATTTCTGCTTCTACACATTTAGATGTGAAAACAGAGCAACTGTTGGAGCTCTTGATGTGCAAATGAGGAAATGAATCTGCTAAAGGATGTTAATTAATATCGCCTTCCTTCTATGCAACAATGATGTTTTAACAAATGTGATTCTTTCCCATTGTGGAATATTAGAGTATCATGTATTGCCTACTATTATTGATAGAAAGACAGGGAACAAGCTACTTTATTTCCCATTTCTCTTTTCCACATGACATCAGAAGAATCGCTCTCTTGCTACCTTTCTATTAGCCATTTATTGAGCACGGGTCCTTCAAATGAAGATCCTACACTGAGGCATGGGATGAACAAGGTTCATTGGTGATGTCCTGGTTATTGAATTTGATGATTCCAGACATTTATATTTCTTGGTACTGCCAAGAAAATTTGGGAAGTTACTAGACAGACATATTCCAAAGTCCATGATGTTGCTCAAATCTACGAAATTAAAACCAAACGAAAGAATCGATCTGCATAAAATACTTGAGTCTCTTGCCAGGTTTATGGCAAGAAATTGAACACTATCAGTGTATTCAATGCGTTGAAATCAAGATGTTGCAATTTTGAAACAGTTCATATAAAAAGATCGTACTTAAGATTTTTTCAGTTGGTTCCAATGTTGAAAAAGATCTGCTGTCTTTAAATGAGACAATACTAACAGTCTAAAGAAGGACAAATGGGAGACAGTTCTATTCTTTTGACCAGAACATCTGTGAAAAGGTGTCAAGTTGTATACTAGCCGTATAAAACTTTAGAAAAATCAATTTTTTAGTATTCCAAATGTTGTGGGATACTAAGAGATTGCCCTCTTTTCCTAGGAGAGATTATAGAATCCCGGGAGACTATTTTCATTTTCCACTAGAGTACGGAATCCTAAGAGATTAATTCCTAGAGATTGTTTCTTATTTTTTTCTCCTTCTCTAAGGTGTATATAAGCATGTAATCCTAAATCATTTTGGAATAGAACAATTCATTTTCCTTCTACTTTGTGACATGGGGTCAAAGTCTTATGAGTTACTGGGCTACTTGCTCCATATAGACTTCAAATCCTTCTCCAGTTGCTTAAATGATAAGACTCCCTTCTGGGGCAAACAGTAGGCCAAGATCTTCATTGGCTCTGATACCATGTCAGTAAACTACAAAGAATTATTGGTAGAGAGACTGCATTCATTCACTTACCAAAGCAAAAATAACTGCTTTGGTAACTGCCTCTAATAAAAGCAGAAATAATTGCTTTGGTAATTGTCTCTAATAACTGGCACCCCTATTTACAGTTACTGAAATAATAACTATCTCTAATAACTGTCTATCTCTCCTATCAATTAAGGGAGAATATTCTGAATTAATATTTAATTATTTTAACAATACAAATCAATTTGGTACTAAAATGAAGCAATTTTGATCTAACAATACAAAAGAATATTTAGCCAAAATATATCATCATATTTTCAAAAACAAGGTATTATTAGCGAGAAGTTGTTCTCACATTTGCATACAAGATCAATAGGATGCCATCATGTGTCTTAGGTTCCAAAACTCCTTCGGCAAGTCTTTCTCACTTTTATCTAGATGTTGGAACTAATACTTATGACTACGATTATTGTTGTATTACATTTATTCATGTTCATGATCCTCTACAGGGAAAATTGGAGCCTAGAACAGTCAGATGTCTTCCTCAGATACTCACCCGGTCAACAACAGTACAAATGTCATCATCCACCTAAAAAATTTTATGCATCTACTGATGTAATATTTATAGAATATGTATCCTATTATCCCCAACCTTATCTTTAGGAAGTGTCTATATCTAAGGAAGACAAGGAAAGAGAAAATAATCGAGAAAATCTGTTTGACATCTCTTTTTCACCATTTGTCATCTCTACCATCATCCAATTCTAGGATCAAATCATCTGAGTCAAATAGGGAACCTAATCCTATTGAGTCTCTGATGAATGATAAATTTGATATAGATGCTACTATTGATAAAAGGTGATTTGAGATGGTGTATTCAAGAAGGCTAGTTGACGATTCTAACCCGAAGACAGTCCAAGAGTCTACTCCAAATCATTTATCAATAAATGAAGTAAGGGAGATATCTAAACCCAATCAATCTGAAATATTTAGCAAAAACTAAGACCTAGGATGATGATAGTGATTTACCTATTACTTTGAGAAAAGGAACTCGAAAATGTACCAAGCAACCTTTGTATCCTTTACCCCATATTGTATCCTTGCATATATTTTCACCTTCCTACAAAACCAACCTTATCAACCTAAATCCTATTCCTATACCTAAAACTTTATTCGAGGCATTATCCAAAAAAGAATGGAGGAAAGTCGAGAGCGTTGAGATGAATGCATTAGAAAAAAATTAAACCTGGGAGATAGTAAAATTGTTGAAGGAAAAGAAACTAGTGAGATGTAAATGGGTAGTCACCTTGAAGTGAGACCTTTGCCCTTATTGAAAAAATGAACATGGAAAGTCATTTTATCCTTAGCATCTAACTTTTATTGGGAATTACAACAATTTGATATAAAAAACGCATTTCTTTATATTGACCTAGAAGTAGAAATATACATAGATGTTCCTCTTGCGATGACAATATGACATATAATAAAGTTTGCAAGTTGAAAAAGGCTCTTTATGGTTTGAAGCAATCACTGAGGAAATGGTTTGCTGGATTTGCTAACATAATGATAACTATGGGATGCAAACAAAGCCAAAGTGATCATACATATTTATTAAACATTCAAATTCAAGGGGAGTTACGTCATTGATAGTTTATTTTGATGATATAATTGTGACAAAAAATGATAAAAAGGAGAGACAATCTTTGAAGGAATGTTTAATATTAAGACTTTGAAATAAAGGAGTTAGGCGGTTTGAAGTTTTTTTTGTAGACTGAAGTAGCTTATTCCAAATAGGGGGTCTTCATCTCACACGATCAGACTAGCTTGTAAACCGACATCAACTCCTATATATCCCAACTATAAACTTGGTGACGCTATTCTTCTATTGATCGGGAGATGTACCAATGTCTAGTTGGAAAACTCATTTATCTATCACATACAAGCAAGATATAGCATATTCAACTAGTGTAATAAGCTGGTTTATGCATGATCCCTAAGTAGTTCATCGGCAAGCTGCTTATAGAATTTTAAACTATTTGAAAGGATGTCCAAGGAAAATAATCATTTTCAAAGAAATAAAGAGTTAAAGCTTGAAGCACGGAGGAACAAGAAGCAAAATGTTGTGGCAAGATCAAGTGCAGAGGTAGAATTCAAATCTATGGCGCTAAGAATTCGTAAGTTGTTATGGTTAAAGATTATCTTTGCTGACCTAATGATAAGGTGGAGCGGTCCAATGAGGTTGTTCTGTGATAGTAAATCAGTGATAAATATCGCACATAATCAAGTGCAACTTGACCAGATAAAACATATTAAAAATTATAGGCACTTCAGTAAAGAAAAATTGGAATGTGGGTTAGTTTGTATGACCTATTCCAACTAGACAACAGCTTGTAGATGTGCTTACAAAAGGGCCGAGTACCCAAATATTTCAAAGTATCCTTGGCAAGTTAGGAATATAGATCCATGTTCACCGACTTGAAGGAGAGTGTGAAAATAGTGTCAACTTGTATATTAGATGTACACCATTTCAGAAAAATAAATTTCTTGGTATTGAGTGTGGAATTGGAATACTAGGAGATTAATTCCTAGAGATTGTTTCATATTTTTTATCCTTCTTTAAGGTTTATATAAGTGTATAATCCTATATCATTTGGGAATAAGACAATTAATTTTCCCTTTTATTTTGTCACAACAACTAGAGTGAATTATGTTTTTCCACAATTTCTTGAAATGTCGGCAAACAAGCAAATTCGTTCAAGACTTTTAACAGAGACTCTCTTGTGCCACATACTACAAGAAGCATCGTCAAACAAAGGAGCAGTGTTGGAAACTGTTGGATAATTATTTATCTTTATTTTTAGATAAGTCTGTTAGCTTAGGAGATTGTCTTCTAGGAGATAAGATTATCTTCTAATAGATACGATAAGTTTATCCTATAAGCAAATCTAATAGTTAGTAGTATTAAATTAGGAAATACTCTTGTATAAATTTCCTTGAATCAAAGGAATAAAGTTAAGTTTTCGAACCCTTTTCTAAAATCCTCTTGTTTCATGATATCAGAGCTACCGATTCTAGTAGCCTAAAATCTTTTTGGCTGGAGTTCAACCAACCCTTGGTAAATCTTCCACCACCCAAACCACCTCCCAAACACCTAGTTCCGTAACCCCTTAAGCCCACTCCTCATCTCCTATTGATAATCTTTCGTTGCAAATCACGCAACATAAATTAAATGGAATGAATGTCCGAAAATGATCTCAGTCAGTCCTGCTAGTAATCAAAGGAAGAGGCAAGGCTAGATATCTAACCAGGGCAATTCCTCAACCACAGGAAACAACAGTCACTTATGGTGATTGGGATGCTGAGAATTCTATTATTATGGCTTGGCTTATCAATTCAATGGATCCAAAAATAAGGAGAACCTATCTATTCTACAGAACTGTAAGAGAAATTTGAGAAGCTATGCAAGAAATATATTCTGATTTGGAGAACACATCTCAATGTTTTAAAATCAGATCCAAAATCAGAAACACTCACTAAGGTAACATGTTTGTTACTGAGTATTATAACTTACTCACTGAATTATGGCAGGACATGGATCTGTTTTATGCAATAAATTGGGACTGTCATGCTGATGTCGAGAATATGGAAAATTGTTGGAGGAGAGAGTTTTTGATTTCTTGCAGGGACTTAATGTTGAACTTGATGAAGTACGAGGAAGGCTACTTGGTTTAAAGCCATTGCCCTCAATTCAAGAAACGTTTGCTGAGGTTCATAGGGAAGAGAGTAGAAAGAAGGTCATGCTTACCTCTCCCATTTCTGAACAAATCTCTCAAGGTTCAACTTTAGTTGCAAACTCTCGGAAGGGGTCTACTCAACAACCCTAAGAGCAACAAACCAAGAACAAGCAGTGGTGTGATCACTGTGATAAGCCCTACCACACCCGTGAGACCTGCTGACACTTACATGGGAAACCACCAGATTGGAAGCCTAAAAGCCAAAGGGGTCAACAAAAAGTGAAGCGGCACAAGTAGCAAAATCTAATATCAACAAATCCACTGGGCTAAATTTGTCTTCCCAACAGATTGAACTGCTTCACCAACTCTTGAATCAGACAAAGATCACAACTGAATCAGATTCACAAGACCAACAGACTCCTACCGTAGCACTAGTGCATAAAGGTAACTTGTGTCAATCATTATTATCAAAGTCTCTAGGTCATGATTTCTAGATTGTGGACACGGGTGCATTAGACCACATGTCATGATTTCTAGATTGTGGACACGGGTGCATTAGACCACATGACTGGGTTTTTGAATGTCCTTGAGAAATATGAGCCATGCGAATAGAAAGTTAATGTCTAGGTCGCAGATGGAAAGGTGTCACCAGCTATTGGTCAAGGGAGGGTTTATTTGTCAAATCTGACATTAAATACTGTTCTCTATGTGCCTAAGTTAACTTATAATCTATTATTTGTCAGTCAATTAACCAAGGACATGGACTGTATTGTGAATTTTTTTTCCTTATTGTGAATTTTAGGACCGATGTTCGGGGAAGATGATTGGCAGTGATGAGGAGAAAGATGGACTTTACTACTCAGGAAAGAGTACTCCTACTGATGGTTTGGGACTCATCAAAGGAACCGAAGGTTGGTTGAACTCCATCCATGATGTGGCTAGAAAAATTAGGCTACCAGAATCGGTAGCTCGAATACCATGAAATAAGAGGGCATAGAAAATATCAGAAGAAAACTCACTTTATTTCTCTGATTATGTGTAATTTATACACGAGTATAATCTATTCTAATACTACTAAACTACTGGATTTTTAGTACATACCAACTTATCCTATCTGTAGTATATCTTATCTTATCTACTAGAAGATAAACTGATCTCCTAGAAGATAATCTCCTAAGCTAACTAAACTTATCTAAGATAATTATCCAACAATTCTCTTCCTCTTAAAGTCTTTGGGTGTACTGTTTTTGTACACAACAATCAACCCTATAGAAGCAAACTTGACCCATGAGCTATTAAGTGTGTGTTTGTTTGGTACTCTCCCACTCAAAAAGGTTATAAGTGTTGCTCACCTTTTATGAACAAATTCTTTGTTTCATATGATGTCACCTTTTCTGAAAGTCAATCATTCTTCTCCAATTCCTCCCTTCAGAGGGAGACATCCCATGAAGAGACTTACTAGGACCCAAGCATATCACTCCCTATCTCACAAAATTCTATCTAGATCTTCCTACAATACTCGCAAACACCCACCACTGAACCCAAAACTGTCCAATCCAATTCAGTGGGAGAACTAGTTCCCAAAAAGCCAATCTTGGTGTATTCTTGAAGGCAAAAAGCTTCTCAACAAGGCCAATCATTGGACCAGGAACTGGCTCCTAAAGAAACTGTTGCAAGTGACTTGTATATGCCAGTTGCATTACGAAAGGAGATAAGATCATGCACCAAATATCCTATTTCAAATTATTTGACTTACTCAAAGTTGTCTTCAAAGTTTAAACCTTTCACTACTAAGCTTGACCGTGTAAGAATTCCAAGAAATGTGGATGATGCATTCCAAGAGCCCAAGTGGAAGGCAGCTGTACTTGAGGAAATGAAGGCCTTACTTGAAAATAAGATGTGGGATATTGTAGATCTACTTGAGGGAAAAAAGGTGGCTGGTAGCAAGTGGGTGTTCACTATGAAGTATAGGGCAGATGGAGAGATCGAAAGGTATAAGGCTAGATCAGTAGCTCAAGGTTTTACACAAACCAGTGGAATAGATTATGAGGAGACATTTGCTCCAATTGCAAAGTTGAACACAATTAGAGTTCTTCTATCATTGGCTGCAAATTTAGATTGGAAACTCCATCAGCTTGACATTAAAAATGCCTTCTTAAATGGTACATTAGATGAGGAAATATATATGAGGATCCCATCAGGTTTTGAATCTAAAGAAGAAGGGGAGAGTCTGCAAACTAAAAAAATCTTTATACAGCCTCAAACAATCTCCACGAGCATGGTTTAAGAGGTTCAATGACACTCTTTGCAGATTTAGATACAAACAGGGACAAGCTGATCACACCTTTTTTGTGAAGTTTGTAAAAAATGGAAAGAAGTCCATCTTGATTGTGTATGTGGATGATATTATAATTACAGGCGATGATACTAGTAAGATCAATGATCTAAAAAAAAATTGAGGCTGGAATTTACAGTAAAAGATCTCGGAGCCTTGAGACACTTTCTTGGAATGGAGATTGCTAGAAGTAAAGAAGGTATTTTATATCTCAATGAAAATACATTCTTGATTTATTAGAGGAAACAGGAAAAATGGGTTGCAAACCCATGGAACTCCACTGGAAAGAAACTGAAAATTCAAGAAAGATGAAGAAGATCCTCCCATTGACAAAGGAAGATACCAAAGGTTGGTAGAAAACTTATCTATTTGTCATTAACTAGACCAGATATTGCTTACTCTGAGTATTGTCAACCAGTTTATGCACTCTCCAACTCAAAGACATTTAGAGGTAGTCAACCATATTCTGAGGTATCTCAAAGGCAGTCCAAGTAGAGGATTAATGTTTCGGAAAAATGAGAAAAGGAGCATAGAATGTTTTACGGATGCAGATTGGCTGGTTGTATTGAAGATAGTAGATCAAATTCCGGCTATTGTACTAAGCTGTGGGGGTACCTAGTCACAAGGAGAAGTAGTAGTTCGTAGTGGCAAGAAGCAGTGCAGAAGCAGAGTTTAGGGCAATTGCAAGAAATTTGCGAAGTTATTTAGTTAGAGAGGTTAATGCAGGATCTACAGATCACCACTTCCTCTCCCACAAAAATGTTCAGCGATAGCAAATCAGCCATTAGCATAGTGAAGAATCCAGTTCAACATGATTGAACGAAACATGTTAGAATTGACCAAAACTTCATCAAACATGAAATAGAAGGAGGCATTGAATTATGCTATGTTCCTACTCAAGTACAAGAAGCAGATATTTTCACAAAGATCATGCCTAAGCCTAGATTCGAGACAATTCTAAACAAGTTGGGAATGATAAATATCTATTCCTCAACTTGAGGGGGAGTGTTGGATAATTATTTATCTTTATTTTAGATAAGTATGTTAGCTTAGGAGATTATCTTCTAATAGATAAGATAAGTTTATTCTATACGCAAATCTGATAGTAGCATTAAATTAGGAAATACTCTTGTATAAATTTCCTCGAATCAAAGGAATAAAGTTAAGTTTTCGACCCCTTTTCTAAAATCCTCTTGTTTAAAAAACTATAAACTCAATGGCAAGGCCCCAATAAATAACAAAAGTGTGAGTGGTAAAGGATAAGCAACCTCAAATAAAAAGGGTAATTGATTTCGGGGCCATAGATCACATGGCATGTTCTTCAAAACGTTTCACTTCCTATACTCCTTGCTCTTATCAAAGGAAGATAATCATAGATGATGGGTCCATTATCATAGTTGTAGAACAAAGGGATATTTAAATAAACAATTTACATTAAGACACGTTACATTAAGAGATGCTCATGTTCCTAAATTATTTGCAAACTGTATTTCTATTAAAAAGCTCAACATTAATTCCAATCGCCAAGTAGCATTTCTCCTTTAACATTGTGTGTTTTAGGAAAAGGGCACGACGAGGAAGATTGGACGTGCTAGTGAGAGGGACGTGCTTTACTACTTGGAAGACCAAAATAGAAGAACTAAAAATTCCTTACCTACATTTCTTTTCAAGTCTGTTACATCAAATAAAGAATAATTTTGGCTTTATCATCGTTGTTTACCTCACCCATCCTTTACTAGCCCTAAGTTAATATTTCCTTCATTATTCTAAATGTCAGCTACTGAGTCCTTTTTGCATTGTAATGACTATGAATTAGCAAAGCACACACGTGCTTTTTTTTTATAAGCAATACAAGAACCCATCTTCTTTTCACCCTTATTTATAGTGATACTTGGGTTCTAGTAGTTTGTCCCATTCATTTATTGCACTCGAGTACCATGGAGTTATATATTGAAAAATAATTATGATGCCATACTACTTTTTCAAATTTTCATAACATAATCAAAACTCAATTTGATGCAAGTATTAAGTGGTTTTGTTATGATAATTTTGAAGTCTATTTGTTGAAATCACGAGAAATCAGGGAGAATTTCAGCCCCCCTGACTCACTGCTAATTAGGAGACAGATTTGTCTCCCTACCTTATATTATGTTTCATTCCTAAATTAGATCATTGTACACTATATATGGATGTAAGTATTGTACAGGAGAAATATAAGGAAAAAAAAGAAAGAAGATAGTTACCTCCAAAACTTCATTTATCACACCTTTACTCTGTGAAGTGGCGCCTTTCTGTTGTTTGCCAGATCTAACAACAGACTGGTCATCAAATGTAAATGCAACAATACCCTACAAGCAGAATACCTTGACGTTAATGAATTTGAAATTCTGCTATTATCTAAGTCCATCATGGAAAAACTACCTTGTGTGCAGCTTTACTGAACTGGGTGGCCGCATCACTTACAGCAAAGACTGTGTTACTCACAAGGCTTGTAGTGCCTTGTGCCATGCCCATGATAAGTCCAGCTGGACTCTAAAAAAAGATTTAGTTGATCTTTAGAAAAAGATATGAAAACAAGCTGTATTATTAATGAGATTACATCACCTGCAGAATGCCTCTTGCAGGAACAGACAAAAAATCTCTGATCCCAAGTCCTAAACTCCTAGCAAATCCCAAGGGATTGCCTATAACACCAGCGGAACCAAAAACCTACTTGTTGGACATAAACAGCATAAGGAAAAGAAAGTTCAAAATGATGAGATTATAGAAATGAAAAAAAATGCACTAATCTACCAACAGAGGAACTCATAAAATAAGTAACATAATCTTGATTAACATGTGTGAAATGACATTAAAAGGAATTTATCACTTAATTTAACCAATTATTTGATTCCACGCCCACTAGCATAGAGAATGATCCATGTAGCTGATCTAAACTTGCTTGGGATTGAAGCTCAGTTTAACTGAGAAAACAATTACCAGTCCAAGAAAATGAAAAACCATTAAAGAAAAGAAAAGTGAAAGATCTACCTTGTACATCTCGTGAAGAAGTTGACGCATGAAATGCCTTGTGAGAATGCCTTGCATGGATTCCCAACTAGCCATCTGATGCGTTATTGTCAGTTGTTTAAGATGGATTCGAGCTCCCTCAACATCAGCAAGAGCCATAAGACCTCTCTGTAATATCTACTGTTGTAAGTATGTAGTTGTAAGATGTAGAAACAAAGAAAAAATTTTGGACAACAAAGAATTGCAAACATGAAAACCAGGCAACAGCTATAGGCAGGATTTCATTAGAACTCGTACTTAAGACATAGGCAAGATTACATTAGAAGTCGAACTTTTTCATATACAACAGAATCCTTAGAAGATGTTCAGACGAGGCACTGCATAGCAGATAGGCAGCAGAAATAAGTGTTGAGATATACATTAGCTGTAAATAGATTAGAAGAAAAGTTTGAAATCCTTTGATTTAAGGAATTTAGTTAGATAGTCTATTTGATCTAGTTTCCTATTTTATCTCTTGTAATTTCCTATATAATACTGTATACTATCTATTCAAAGAACATAATATACAAGCATTCTTTTCCACATGCTATCAAAGCTCTAGCCTTCATCGCTGCATTCTTCCTTGTCTTTCATTCATTGATTCTTGTTCAAACAGCCTTAATTGCTCCGTTTTTCTTTCTTCATCATGTCAACCTCCCAAACTTTTGTTTATAACCCTCCAGAAGAATTCAGTTTTAATCAGAATATTGGAGATCTGCAAAATATTCGGGCTTCCTATAGGCTTAATGAGAAGAACTACCTCAAATGGTCTCAATTTGTCCGCACATATCTCAAGGGCAAAGGGAAGCTTAGTCACCTTCTTGGAACATGACCGACAAAGGATAACCCAATGTTGGAAGCATGGGATGAGGAAGATTCCATGATAATGTCATGGCTATGGGATTCCATGGATCCCATGATCAGTGACACATGCACATTTTTGGTTACTGCAAAGGACATTTGGGATTACATTCGTCGCACATATTTGAAGGCTCGTGCTGCTGCTCAAGTGTACGAGATCAAGGTCACAACTATAGCTGCTAAGCAAGGAGACAAATCTGTCACTGAGTATGCAAACCTGCTGCAAAATTTGTGGCAAGAACTTGACCATTACTGAGTTTTCGAGATGAAATGCCATGAGGATGCTGCCATCTTGAAGAATTTCATTGGAAAAGACCTTGTCTATGATTTTTTGGACGGATTGAATCCTAAATTCAATTAGGTTAGGATCCAAATCCTTAGCAAAGAGGACACACCATCTCTAAAAGAGAATTTCATTGACTTGAGGAGAAGAAAGTTGAAGGAGTGTTATGCTTGAACAACAAACCATGGATGGGTCAGCCTTAGTAGCAAAAACAGATCATCAGGTGAAAGGAAGTAGTGATCTGGCCAAAAATCCTAGTAGAGAAAACCAAGGGAAGGAGAATAATGACATTCTCAGGTGCACCTACTGTAAGAAACCGAGACACACAAAGGAAACTTGTTGGAAACTGCATGGTAAGCCACCAAGCTGAGAGTGGGGAAACCGTGGGGGACAGCAAAGGTCTCAAGCACATATGGTAGAACCACCCAAAGCTGAGGAAAATTCAACAATAGGGGGGTTCAATAGTGAAGAAATTGAAAAGTTGAGAAACTTGTTGGGGTCTATTGAAAAACCTTCTAAAACTTGCTCTTTGGCTATTTCAAGTAAACCTCTACTTCCTTTTTGCATGACTGCCTCAAAAACTTCTTACACTAAATCTTGGATAATAGACCTCGATGCTACATACCATATGACACCCACATCTCAACTCTTCCACACCTATACCCACTACCCAAGTAACAGAAAGATCGTAGTGGCCAATGGCTCTTTAGCTACCATTGCAGGGGTTCGGAGATGTACATATCACACCTACCCTTATTCTTAGAAAAGTCCTCCATATACCAAAACTCGGCTAGCCTTATTTTGATAGAACTCTAGCTTAATATGCTAGAGATAGCGTATATTATTGATTATAATAGAGGATCCCTACTGCTATTACAAGGTGATTCTACTGAACACCTTTCCTTCCAGAGCT
>JANKOD010000001.1:25200088-25210573 GCA_026284645.1 Erythroxylum acuminatum | reverse complement strand
ACTGTATACTAATGGCCTTCTAACTCTATCAATACTCCCCTCCAAAGCTCGCACCTTGTCCTCAAGGTGGAATGTCGGAAAGTGCTCTAAAATTGCAGTAGATGATTCCCATGAATTTTCAAATGTAGGTAGATCATGCCACTGAATCAATACTTTCTCGTTCCCATTAGCATCCTTTCGAATTCCCAAGACCATTTCTGGTTGTAAGTCCAGCTCCCACTCATCCGTTAGTTGCTTAGGTAAGGGCTGTATTTGCACAGGATTAGGAGCAGCCCTCTTAAGTAATGATACATGGAAAACCGAGTAAACTCTACTATAAGCAGGCAATTCCAATCTATAAGCCACTACTCCAATCTTTTCAACAATCACAAAGGGTCCATAGTATCTGGGGCTGAGTTTCTCATTCAACTTCCTTGCTAAAGACAGAAGTTTGTATGGTTGGATCTTCAGGTAAACTTTTTCTCCCACCAAGTACTCCACTTCTCTTCGTTTCTTATCTGCCTGGGTTTTAATCCGATTCTGAGCTCTCAAAAGATTGTCTCTCAATTCATTAATGACTCTGTTCCGTTCCTTAAGAAGTCGGTCCACTTCTTCTACTGCTGATAACTCCCCTGCATAACCGAGCAAGGTGGGTGGGGGTCTTCCATATGACGCGAAAAATGGAGAAGTTTTTGTGGAACTATTATAGTTAGTGTTGAACCAGAATTCTGCCCAACACAACCATTTAGTCCATTGCTTCGGCTTGCTTCCGGCGAAACAACGGAGATATGTTTCCAAGCATCTATTAGTGACCTTCGTCTGCCCGTCAGTTTGGGGATGATAAGCTGAGCTAAACTTCAGCTGTGTGCCTACCTGCTTGAATATTTCAGACCAGAATCTGCTCATAAATACCCTATCCCTGTCAGATACTATTGAGGCCGGGAACCCATGTAGCTTCACTATTTCTCTAACGAAGAGGGCAGCAACGTCGGGAGCAGAATAGGGATGGGCTAATGGTAGAAAATGAGCATATTTTGTCAGCCTATCCACTACTACCATGATGGTATCCATTCCCTTACTCCTCGGTAGACCTCCAATAAAATCCATAGATATATCCTCCCATACTTGCGAAGGAACTGGTAACGGTTGTAGTAAACCAGTAGGGGATAATGCTTGATACTTTTTGCGTTGACACACTTCACACGCTTCCACATACTTTTTAATGTCATTCTTCATTCCTTCCCAGAAAACCAATCCCAACACTCGTTTGTAGGCGCGTAAGAACCCCGAATGGCCTCCTATGGGTGAATCATGCAATTCTTTCAAAATAGTCGATATCCGACGAGAGGTTTTTGACAAAACCAGCCTCTTTTTATAATACAATCAGCCTCCCTTAACCGAAAATCCCAGGTGTTCTTTGCTCCCACTTAACAAATCTTGCATGATGGTGTTAAGTTTTAGATCAGCCCGAATTTCTGCCTCCAAGTCATCCGAGTCCACCATTTTCACTGTTGATATAGCAGCACATTCCATTTTACGCGATAGAGCATCAGCCGCTTGGTTCTCCTTTCCCGGCTTGTATTGCACCTCAAAATCATACCCCAATAGTTTTGCTGTCCACTTTTGTTGCTGTTCTTTCCAACAACCATTGATCTGCCAAATATTTCAAGCTTCTTTGATCAGTTTGGATGATGAAACGTCTCCTCAACAGGTAGTGTCTCCATTTCTGAACCGCCATCACTACTGCCATTAACTCCTTTTCATAAACTGACTTGGAGAACGTTTGTGGAGGTAATGCCCAGCTGAGATAAGCTAAGGGCCTTCCTTCTTGCATGAGTACTGCTCCTAGCCCCTTCTCGGATGCATTAGTCTCTATAACATATGGTTTAGAAAAATCAGGAACAACTAGAGTAGGGAGGTTTACCATTGTCGAGTTAAGTGATTCAAAAGCTTGTTGAGTCTCCACATTCCACTGATATCCTTCCTTCTTGAGTAGTTGAGTGAGAGGTTTGGCGATCTTGCCATAGTCCCGACCAAATCGACGGTAGTATCCCGTGAACCCCAAAAACCTTCGGACAGCTTTCACATCCTTCGGTATTGGCCAATTCGCAACCTCTTCAATTTTAGAAGGATCGGCTTCTACCCCCAGTCCCGAGATCACATGCCCCAAGTATTTTAATTGCTCTTTGCCAAAATCGCACTTCTTCTCATTGACATACAGCTTATGACTCCGGAGGATCAACAAGACAACCCTTAAATCTTCCAAATGTTGCTCAAAATCTGGACTGTATATAAGAATATCATAAAAAAAACTATAACGAACTTGCATAGGTGAGAACGGAATACCTCATTCATCAATGATTGGAAGGTGGAGGGTGCGTTGGACAATCCGAAAGGCATCACCAGCCATTCGTAATGACCTTCATGTGTTCGGAAGGTCGTTTTGTGTATGTCTTCTTCTCGGACTCTAATTTGGTGGTGGCCACTCTTGAGGTCCAGCTTCGAAAACACCTTGGCCCCTCCCAATTCATCCAATAACTCATCGATTGTAGGTATTGGGAATTTATCCGCTACAGTCACCCTGCTCAACGCCCTAAAATCCACACAAAATCTCCATTCTCCATCCTTTTTTCTTACTAAAATCACTGGGCTGGAAAAGGAACTCACACTTGGTCGTATAACTCCAGCAGCAAGTAATTCTCTCACTATCTTTTCTATTTCATTTTTCTGATAATGGGGATATCTATAGGGTCTTACTGTTGGTATTTCAGCTCCTGGTTTTAGAGTGATTGCATGGTCGTGACTCCTTTAAGGAGGCAGCCCTGTGGGTGGGGATAACACATCAGTAAATTCGGCTAACAATTTCTGGAGTTGCACTGTCCCCTTCACGGCTGTCTCTTGCGGTTCCATTTTTTTCACACTTACTAGATAACCTTCTCCTCCTTCTCCCACTGATTTGTAAAGTGATTTTAATGTAGCCACCCTGATAGGAACCAGAAAGGAAGGAAAATAGAAGTAACTAAATAATAAAACTTTATTGATAAATTTGAGAGCAAGAATCTTAAACTTCCAAGTAGTCCGTATGGAGAGGACTAAACTCCAAAAAAAAGAAATTAATTTTCTCAAAACTTACCTACTTGCTCTAACTATCAAGTATTTATAATGCCAGACTCCTAATTGCAATAAAAGATAGACTCCTAATCGTAATAAAAGATAAGACTCCTAATCACAATAAAAGATTGATTTCTAATCACAATAAAAGATAAGACTCCTAATCACAATAAAAGATAGACTCCTAATCGTAATAAAAGATAAGATTCTTAATCGTAATAAAAGATAGACTTCTAACTGTAATAAAAGATAAGACTCCTAATCGTAATAAGACTCCTAATGTATTGGAGGTGTCGTATCATATTCCCACCCTTGTGCCCATTTAGCCCCCACACTACAAGCAGTCTAAGGCAGGTAAACTATCTATCCTTATTGTTTACGTGGATGATATCATTCTAACTGGAGATGATGTATCCAAAATAGTAGAGTTGAAGAAGACATTAGCCAAAGAATTTGAAATTAAAGACCTTGGACCCCTCAAATACTTCCTCGGGATGGAGTTTGCTAAATCAAAAGAAGGTATATTTGTGAATTAGAGGAAATACAAACTAGATCTGTTGAACGAGACCGGATTCCTAGCCTGCAAGGCAACTGATACACATGTTTAAATAGGTGTGAATCTTAGCCCAGCTCAACCTGAAAATATCGTTGATAAGGAGAGATATCAGCAGCTAGTTGGGAGACTAATTTATTTGTCACACACCAGACCTGATATAGCTTTTTTTGTGAGCTTAGTGAGTCAATTTATGCATTCACCAGGCCGAGAACATTTGGATGCTGTGTATAGGATACTACGGTATCTAAAAGGAACTCCCGGGCAAGGTTTAATGTTTCATAAGTGGAACAATCTTCAAGTTGAAGTTTATACCAATGCTGACTGGGCAGGAAGTGCTACTGATAGAAAAATAGAAGATCAATTTCAGGCTATTAAACATTTGTTGGTGGTAGCTTGGCAACTTGGCGGAGTAAAAAACAAAGTATTGTTGCAAGGAGCAGTGTCGAAGCTGAGTTCCGATCAATGGCACATGGAATTTGTGAAGTTGTGGATTAAAAGGGTATTTGAGGAATTGCAAATTCCTATTTCAATTCCTATAAAGGTGTATTGTGATAACAAGGCAGCAATTCCAATCGCCCACAACCTGGTCCTTCATGATAGAACAAAACATGTTGAGGTAGGCAAGCACTTCATTAAGAGAAGATTGAAAAAGGATTAATTTGTGTTCCCTATATACCGACCTCACAACAGGTAGCTGATATTCCTATAAAAGGGTTACACAAGAGGTAATTTAGTGTTCTGGTTACCAAGCTGGCTATGGATGACATCTATAAGCCAACTTGAGGGGGGTGTTGGGAAATATCCAGGTGGATATTTCCTAGGTGTTAATGACTCCTAAAAGTTAGCTAAATTAGATCAATTAGAATATTATGTACAACTATTAATTTCCTAAAATAGCTCCTTGTATTCCCATATATACTTGTACCTATGTATTGACCGTTAAGGGAATAATAATATACATTTGTTCAGCTTATATTTCTACAATTACATTTGAGTTTCCCAATAATACTAATGAACCTGAGTCATCCTGTGGCCCAGCCAGTGTTACTCAGGTGTATTCAAGGAGAAAGGCCGTTACAGAATTGACACAAGTCCAAGAATCCAACTCAGACTCTAGAAATGAAATCATAGTAAGATCTGACTCACCTTTACATACTCAAATTTTCGAACCCATTGTTGTTAGGAAAGGTGTAAGAGAATGCACTAAGTGACCACTCTATCCTCTATCTCACTATGTCTCTCTTAAGCGCCTATCACCAACCTACCAAAAATTCATTGTGAGTTTAAACTCTATTACTATCCCTAACACAATTTTTGAGACATTGTCAAAGAGGGAATGAAGTGATGCTATAAGCGAGGAGATGAGCGCATTAGAAAAGAACAGAACATGGGAGATTGTTGATAAACTGAAAGGAAAAAACACTATTGACTGTAAGTGGATTTTCACACCAAAATACAAGGCTGATGGATCTCTTGAGAGATATAAAGCTAGATCTGAATACATCTGGTTGATGTTGTCCCACAACTCCTTAGCCGTGTGGTAACACATGTAGTTGGAACTGATTTCCTCCTCCATAGAATTCAGTAACCATGTCATCACCATTGAATTCTCGGCATCCCAAGTGGGATAGAATGGATCCTTAAGGATAGGTTCCTTCTTTGCTCCTATCATGTAGCCGATTTTCCCTCTGCCATGGATGCACATGCGGACTGATTGAGACCAGTGTAGGAAATTTTCTCCATTCAGCCTTATTGTAGTAATTTGAACTGAATGAGAGTCAGACGTGGGAAGATGACGATTATCAGGTCTTTTGGTGGAGTCTTGAGAAGGGCTTGATTGATTTGTAGGGAGTTTTGTGGATTCTGATACAACATCAAACATGGTGGAAGATAACTAGAGGCGGCTAGGGATGCTTTGGTGTTTTGCTTAAAGGATTTTCTGCTTTGATACCATGTAGAAAAAAGTATTTTCTTTTCTATATTTCTCTATTTGACATGTTACATATAAATAGGAATACAAGATAACTATAATAGGAAAGAAATCCATACAAGATAAATCAATCTCCTAATTTTTCTCCTAACTAATCTCACTCTAATTACTTCTATAAATCAGTAACTGATTCCAATCAATCACCTAAGAATCAATAACTAATCATAACGTTTAATTGCTAAATATTCTCCTTTCCAACAAGGATTCAGGTAGATAGTCTATCTAATCTAGTTTCCTATTTGATATCCTAAATATTCTCCTTTCCAACAAGCAGGTCGTAGTTAGATAGTCTATCTAATCTAGTTTCCTATTTGATCTCTTGTAATTTCCTATATAATACTATATACTATCTATTCAAAGAACAGAATATACAAGTATTCTTTTCCATAGTAAGCATGCCATATAATTATCCATCTTCACTGGAAAGACTTAATAAGCCTAACTAGGAAGTTTTAGAGAACTACACTGCTGATATCATTGGGGTACTAAATGGTAAACTGTACTGTGTTGGAGACCGGTTTATCATCACTCTTGCAAAAAAATCATGTAAGTAATTCTTGCAGAAACTACTTACGTGAATAAGAGATTCTCCAGATGTAAGAATTCCATTTCTTAGAATCCATGGAGCGCTAGAAAAGCTGCAACAAAAGGTGCATAAAATATTATCAACATATAAAGTAGACAGTAGATGAAAGTTAGTCTGATTATTGATTTACCTTAAAGTGAAATTGATAGGTGCAAGATCAAAAAATTCTACATATATCTTCTTCTGCCTTCTGGTTGAAAGGTAAATTTGCTGCCAAGGAGCTCCAATAGGAAGTACCGAAGGAAGGGAAGGAATGCTTCTCCTGCTCTTATCAAGAAAAGGAAAATTAAGTCCATACAGTTGATCTTCTTTTGCTTCGACAAGGTCATAAGCTTGAGCGTGCATAACACCCAGATTGTATGTAAGATAATGATTTGAATCTGAATATCGCAAGGCTTTGCTCTGAGAGCTTGAAGAGGCTGCCTTAATGAAATCGAGCAACCCTAATATGAGCTCTTGATCAAGTTCAAGAAAAAAATCTGCAACTCTGCAAATATATAAGCATATCATAAAGTATCCAAAAGAAGAAACAAACTATTCAAACATTTCCAAAGAAGGGATGGACACCTAAGTCTTATATTGTTGAATGAAAACAACAGATAATCTTTCCTCCTCCATGTTGCCAAAGCTAGATAAACAACTGGTTCACAAGACCTTTCAGAAGAAATTCGCAGTACTCCCTCACTTTTAGATTTTGAACCATCATCCTTAGCTCTCTGGACAGCTGCACTACTTTTATATTCTTGATTAAAGGACATTGTAACAGGATATGGTGTTGCAGGCAACTGGTTATCTATTTGCAATGAAGAGATTTGAAAGCAAAGTTTTTGCTGATCCAGACTCTGAAGAAACTCAAGGCTAATATTCTTTGCAGAAGCATAGAGCAATTCCTGACAAGAAAGAATAGCTTAAGGAACGATGGAAGTATTCTCACTATGCGAGGAAAGAGTTTTTTGATTTACCTGTGCACAAGCGTTAATCAGGGAGATACCAACATATGGAATAACAAATGAAAATCTCTCCTTGTAATCGATAAAATCTTCTGGCTTCTGCTCTGGTTTACCTTTTCCTTGAAAGGAAGGGGATGAATCTCTCAAATCCTTCAACAAGTGGCAACTTGAATCAACAATGTTGAGCACCTGCATTAGAAGAAAACAATCATACAGCAATTCAAATGCAAGAAACCATATTTAACAAACTACTGTTAGTACCTTTGTTGCCCCCTCAGCATGAACAGATAAAAGCAACGATCTCTCTGGCTTCTGAAGTAGAGTGTAGAGAGGAAATGGTAAAAATGATTAGGCTCTAAACTAAGAAAAATAATACTATAAACTATGGCACAACATCATTAAAAAAATAAATAAAAGGGTTATACGAAATCACACATAGGATAAGCTCAATAAGATTATACTTGCTCTTAATAGGTGTGGATCAATCCAAGTCCTACTCACATTTTCTGATCACAGTATTTCAACTTGCATTATTGAAGTCCCATGTTCACAGAATCATTAGCATGGGTTACCCTTAAAAGAGATAACCACACTATGTTATATTGGCTTACAAAGTTGCAGCAGATTCCACAGAAGGAAGTAATTTGATACACACACAATGAACAGTTGACCTATTCAAAAAAAAAATTTGGACTTTGATAAGCAACATGAAGAAAATCTTCTAGCGGAAAAGGTTCAAAATATTTGCTAAGTAATCAAGTAGACTACAGGATTCCTTTTTTTTTTTTAATCTCTACAGATGACCTTGCCACCACATTCTACTTCTTGCTCCTCCACGTTACCAAATTTCCTTCAAGAAATGTACAGTACCCTGTAGTAGATCTTTTATCCACTATGGAACCTGCATAGTCAGCATCGGTGTAAGCTTCTAGAGTAAGAATATTGTTTTTCTTGAACAAAATTCCTTTTCCCAGATTGCCTTTCAAGTAATGTAGCACCCTATAAGCAGCTTGAAGATGAGGCTCTCTTGGATCATGCATGAATTGACTGATCATGCTTACCGAGTATGCTATGTCTGGCCGAGTGTGAGCAAGATATATGAGTCCACCAACTAGTCTTTGATACATCCCTTTATCAACAACTGGTTCTTCTTTAGCTTCTCCCAACTAATCAGTCACATACTTCTGTTGAGATATAAAAATTCCTTGTCTGGAATATGCCACCTCAATATCGAGGGAGTACCTTAGTTTCCTAAGTTCTTTTATCTCAAACTCTTTTACTAGTCTTTGCTTCAATTCATGCTTCTCTTTCTCATCATTTTCAGTCACTATGATGCCATCCACATAGACTAGAAGTGCAATGTTTAATGAAAAGAGTGTGATCACCTTGGCTTTGTTTATACCCAAACTCCCTCATGACTTTTGCAAATCTCCCAAACCAAGCTCTAGGAGATTGTTTTAACCCATAAAGGGCCTTCCTTAGCTTCCAAACTTCGTTACCCGTGTCTCCCTCAAATCCTGGTGGGATGTTCATATAGATTTCTTCATCTAAGTCTCCATGGAGAAATGCATTCTTAACATCATATAGTAGGAGCTGCCAATTAAAGTGGGCAGCAAATGATAACATAATTCTCACATTGTTCATCTTTGCAACTGGCGCAAAAGTCTCTTGATAATCAACACCATAGGTTTGAGTGTACCCTTTGGCCACCAATCTAGCTTTATATCTCTCAAGAGATCCATCAGCCTTATATTTGGGTGTGAAAATCCACTTACAGTCAACAATGTTTTTCCCTTTCGGTTTATCAACAATCTCCCATGTTCTATTCTTTTCCAATGTATTCATCTCCTCGCTCATAGCATCCCTCCATTCCCTTTTTGACAATGCCTCAGAAACGGTGTTAGGGATTGTAATGGTATTTAAACTCATAATGAAGTTTTGGTAAGTTGGTGACAGGTGCTTAAGAGAAACATAGTGAGATAGAGGATAAAGTGGTCGTTTAGTGCATTCTCTAGTTCGTTTCCTAACAGCAATAGGTTCAAAAAATTGTGTGTGTAAAGGTGAGTCAGATCTTACCATGATTTCATTTCTAGAGTCTGAGTTGGATTCTTAGACCTGTGTCAGTTCTGGAACGACCTTCCTCCTTGAATACACCTGAGCAATGCTAGTCGGGACATTTGATGACACATGTTTAGTAGTAGAATTGGGGAACTCAGATGTAATTGGTTCAGAGGGCTCGGTTGTTTCAACAATACGAGCTGGAGCAGGAGGAAGGTCAAGGGTTTTAAGTGGTTTGACGGACTCATAAATGGTTTCTTCCATCATTGAAATCTCCCCCTGAAGAGAGGACTTGGAGAAAAAAGGTGTATTTTCTATGAAAGTGACATCTATAAAGATATAAAATTTCCTAGATGAGGGATTGTAACACTTGTATCCCTTTTGAGTAGGTGAGTAATCGAGGAAGATACATTTGATGGCTCGAGGGTCTAGTTTGTCTCTGTGTTAGTTATGAACATGAACAAAGGCAATGCATCCAAATACCCTAGGTGTGAGGCTTCTATGGGGCTTTTGTTGTCTAACACACGTGATGGAAGTCTATTTATCATGTATGTGGCTGTAAGAACTGCCTCTCCTCAATAGGATTTAGGTACATTCCCTTGAAAGAGTAAGGCTCGAGTGGTGTTGAGTAAGTCCCCATTTTTCCTAAAGCTAGCATTGTTTGTCCTAAAGCTTTTTATTTTAAACCCAAATTGGTTTTCAATCATAGAGTGAAAATTAGGTATAACAACGCTAACATCAGATTTTTGTTAAGAAGAAAGAGCCATGTTACTCGAGTGCAATCAACAATTAAGGATACAAACCAACAAGCTCTAGAGATGTTAGGTATAGTAGAGGGACCCCATATGTTACTATGAATCAAATGAAAAGGATGAGAGCTTCTTTTATTACTAATAGGGAAAGACACTCGAGTATGTTTTGCAAATTCACAAACATCACAATGAAATTAAGAAATATCTAATCCTTGAAACAAATGAGTTAACATGACCATTAAAACTTTAAAAGATGGATGACCTAGGCATAGATGATACAGCCAAATGGTATCTTTATTTGAGGAATTGAGAAATGACAAAGATAGGTTGCTCCTAACTCTTTGAGGCAATTCAAGTAGGTAGAGGCCACCCCTTTCCTTAGCAAGTCCAATCCTCCTCCCCGAGACCTGATCCTGAAAAACACAGTGAGAAGGAAAGAAAGTAGCATAACATTTAAGATCATGGGTAAGCTTTTGAATAGAAAGTAGGCTAGCCGACAGTTT
>JANKOD010000001.1:25182832-25199988 GCA_026284645.1 Erythroxylum acuminatum | reverse complement strand
CCTTTGGCCACCAATCTAGCTTTATATCTCTCAAGAGATCCATCAGCCTTATATTTGGGTGTGAAAATCCACTTACAATCAACAATGTTTTTCCCTTTTGGTTTATCAAACATTCTTCCATGTTCTATTCTTTTCCAATGCGTTGTCTCCTCGCTGATAGCATCCCTCCATTCCCTTTTTGACAATGCCTCAAAAACGGTGTTAGGGATAGTAATGGCATTTAAACTCATAATGAAGTTTTGGTAGGTTGGTGACAGCCGCTTAAGAGAAACATAGTGAGATACAGGACAAAGTGGTCGTTTAGTGCATTCTCGAGTTCCTTTCCTAACAGCAATAGGTTCAAAAAATTGTGTGTGTAAAGGTGAGTCAGATGTTACCATGATTTCATTTCCAGAGTCCGAGTTGGATTCTTGGACCTGTGTCAGTTCTGGAACGGACTTCCTCCTTGAATACACTTGAGTAACGCTGGTTGGGACATGTGATGACATAGGTTCAGTAGTAGAATCGGGAAACTTAGATGTAATTGGTTCAGAAGGCTCGGTTGTTTCAACACTGAGCTGGAGAAGGAGGAAGGTCAAGGGTTTTAAGTGGTTTGAATGACTCATAAGTACTATCTTCCATCATTGAAATCTCCCTCTGAAGAGAGGACTTGGAGAAAAAAGGTATATTTTCTGTGAAGGTGGCATCTGTAGAGATATAAAATTTCCTAGATGACGGATTGTAGCACTTGTATTCCCTTTGAGTAGGTGAGTAACTGAGGAAGACACATTTGATGGCTCGGGGTTCTAGTTTGTCTCTATGTTGGTTATGAACACGAACCATTGCTCGTAAGATTTTAGTAGGCCTTGCATTGATTGGACCCGACACCTCACTTCTTTTTTGAGGCCACCCAAAAAATATCCTAACAGTTGCTCCTTTGAAGCCTTGGGTATTTGTGCCACCAACATTTCGAACGCCCGCAAATATTCCTCCACTGACCCAACTTGTTGCATGGAAGTTAGTCTTTCATTAACGTTTCCCTAACTGCCTTCTCCGACACGCTACAGCAGAGTGGGAATCAGGGTGTTCCATGTTAACGTTGGACTCTTCTCGCGTAGGAAGCGAAACCAATGCACCGCAGCCCCTTCCATGCTGATGAAGGTTAGTCGCATCCTTTCATCTTGATGCGGTGGACCTTAAAAAACTTCTCCGCATGAGCCACCCAACCCAACGGATCTGTTCCGTCGAAAATGGGGAGTTCGAATTTCTTGACCCAAGGGCGACTCTCGTGGTCCTTCTCGCCTTCAATGCCCTCCTCTTCGCTAGCCTCTGAGGATGCTTTGTCGCTTGACCCTTGTCGTTAGATCAAGTGAGTCAAGATGGCTTCCAAATGACCTATGCCGTTCTTGACTTACATCAAGTCTGCGACTTGCTCCCCCATGGTTCTCTCAGTTCTAGCAACCGAGTCTTCCAACTTTCCTACACGTGCCTCCATCAAAATCCGGTAGGTCGGACCAAATTGTTAGGTAACAATTCAACTTAATATGCCCGTGTGTTAAATAACATTAGATAGAGAGCAATAGCTCAATATTATTCCGAAACAATAAGGAAGAACCTTCTTCACAAGGGAAACTCCCTTACAATCTCAAGAAATCTTCCGAGAATTATTTCCAATCTAAAAGCCTATCCCTTCTTCCCCCATAAACTATAATTGTATATCTACTTATCCTAACCAACTAGTAAAGAATAGATATCTCCTGCTAACAACCTGATAAAATATATTGCTATCTACTATACTATTGCTTACAGCTTGTCTTCTTCTTCCGTGTATAAACTAACCACTCTCCTCCTCTGTGACCCTTGTTCCTAACAGAGGCATTCATGCAAATGGGGAGTAAAGGTTTACCTAAAAGAGCCAAAGAACAAGTCTTAGAAGGTTTTCAATAGTCCCCAACAAGCTTCTCAGCTTCTCAATTTCTTCACTGTTTAATTCCATTGTTCTTGAATTTTCCTTAACTTTGGGCTGATCTACCATATGTTCTTGGGACCTCTACTGTCCCCCACAGTTTCCCCATTTTCGACTTGGTGGTTTATAGTGTATTTTCCAACATGTCTACTTTGTGTGCCTCGGTTTCTTGCAGTGGGTGCACCAGAGATTGTCCTTATTCTCCTTCCACTGGTTTTCTCTACCAGAATGCTTAGATAGATCACTTTTTCCTTTGTCCTGATGATCAGTTTTTGGTAATAAGGTTGACCCGTCCACGGTTTGTGGTTCAAGCATAGCACTCCTTTGACTTTTTTCTGCTCGAATCAATGGGATTGTCTCTTTTGGAGACGGAGTGTCCTCTTTTCCAAGGATTTAGATCCTGACTTGATCAAATTTAACATTCAGCTCAGCCAAAAAATCATACACACAGTCTTTTTCATTGAAGTTCTTCAAGATGACAGCATCCTCAGGGCATTTCATCTCAAAAACTCGATAATGATCGAGTTCTTGCCACAGATTTTGCAGCAACTTTGCATATTCTGTGACAGATTTATCTCCTTGCTTAGTAGCTGCAGTTTTGATCTTGATCTCATTCACTTGAGCAGCATCATGAGCCTTCGAGTATGTGCGACGAATGTATTCCCAAATCTCCTTTGCAGTGACAAAAAACATGCATGTGTCACTAATCATGGGATCCATAGAACCCCATAGCTAGGACATTATCATGGAATCCTCCTCATCCCATGCTTCGAACATTGGGTTATCCTTAGTCGGTCCTATTCCAAGAAGATGACCAAGTCTCCCTTTGCCCTTGAGGTATGTACGGACAAATTGAGACCATTTGAGATAGTTCTTCCCATTAAGCCTATAGGAAGCCTGGATATTTTGTAAATCTCCAATTTTTTGAATGGTGCCGAATTCTTCTGGAGGGTTAGATCTGGTGAAGACTGAGGTTTGAGAGGTTGACATGATTAAGAAGAAGATACTGCAGTGAAGAAGAAGATATTGCAGCAATTAAGGTTACTCTAATGAGAATCACACAAGAGAAGAAAAAAAATAGGGTTTCGGTAGTGCAACAAGGAAGGCTGCTCAAAGGACAAATCCCAGAAAAAGAAGCCCTACAACTCTGATACCATGTGGGAAAGAATTTTCCTTTATTCTTGTTTTTTGAATAGGAGTATACAGCCATATATATAGGATATTACAAGTAGGAATTTAAATCTGGAAAGTTATCTAAAGCTATCTAATGTAATACCTTAATTTAAGGGATTTCAAACTTATCTTATCTATTTACAGCCTATCTGCATAGTATCTCAACAATATATAATTATGAAAACAACAATTGGCCCATTGTGATTGGCCCATCTTAATTACCACTATTGACAGTTGTGTAATGGCTATATAACACGACACTAGTCGTGTCTGTTGTGTCTTTCTTAGCTTCCAGAACTAACTGCACTATGGAACTAATTTGTGAGTACCATTTCTAGCATCTGTGTACATGTTAAGTAACAGATATAGAACATACCTCAGAGTTTGACTTCAAGTAAACAGGCATGTACTCTTTCAGATCATCAAGAGCATATGACCCAACAATAAGCTCTCCAATTACCTTGTTTCAAACAAAGGATAAATGCTAATCCAAGCAAAAATCATCATAATTCAGAGAGTAGAGAAAGAGAAATAGATGATGCATACCTCAACTGAGAGACGATGTGGATAGCAGGGTTCATCCCATGCATAAGGGCAGGAAGTGTAAGGTTGAACAATAGTGTCAAATGTTTCACATCGTTGCTGATAAACTCGTAACCTCTGCAAAGAAGCAAATGTACATTGAAGAAGTAATAGTAATAGACTATATATGGACTGATGCAGGGAAGTTTCAAATTGTGCAACACAAGGCTGATGTCGGGAGCTCAACCCCAAGACACCAATTCTGACCAAGGAAGTAAAAGGCACTAAGCACCACCAAGGTGCTAAGACCGATAGATTGCCTAAGGCACCAAAAAAGCGCTTCATTAAGTGAAACAAGGCACTTTTGGAAAATAAAATTTATATTTGTGATTTTCAAATAAATACGTAACATGCTTAAGTTGCAATTCATTAATTATTATCATGCATTGTATATGCTAATAATGGGAGCCATATTAAGTGGTAAAAGAAGAATAAGAAGAAGCATAGTGAAGCTGTTTGAAATGCATGGGAATTCATTTCTATTGATGTAGCTCTTTCTTGGATCTTCTAATTACCCTTAAATTAGTGGATTTGATATCTTGATAATTGATAAATAGAAATTCAACATTAACCAAAATTATTAGAAAAGGTGAATTAAATAGAAGTCTTCATAATTAATAAATTTTGATCCAAGTTAAATACGATTAGAAGTTCATAGTGGGTGGACTAGAAATCCTTTTTTGGTGCCTTGCTTTAGCGCCAACACACCCTTAGGTCAGTTCCTTGACTAACTTCTTTAGCCACTCTAACAGCATATAGTCTAACTGTCCAATGGAAATAATACATGGAAGCACCACACCATATTTCTAGGTGAAGTTCTGCTTTATCCAATAGTGATACTACAGAAAAGAAAAGGTAAAACATCTTCTGTTTAGGTGCTCAACTCAAAACTAAAAATAGAATCCTGATGTGTCGATTAAAGAAAAAGCAACTGAAATCAGTGA
Source organism: Erythroxylum acuminatum (assembly GCA_026284645.1). Taxonomy (NCBI): domain Eukaryota; kingdom Viridiplantae; phylum Streptophyta; class Magnoliopsida; order Malpighiales; family Erythroxylaceae; genus Erythroxylum; species Erythroxylum acuminatum. Next base: position 25,195,344 of record JANKOD010000001.1, on the reverse strand, counting down.
CATTATAGAACGAACCTCCTTTGAGAAATTGTCTATTCTGTATGGCATAAACCCCATATCATCATCTGACAAGAGTATCAAGTTTGTACCAGAATTTCCATGGAGGTTCCCAACAATTTTTTCATCTTTAGTGGAGATATCAGCATTCTGGATCTCCACCCTTATCATGCTTAATGCACCAGAAACATAATTCCGCATCTTCACTTGGGTATCACCTAGACTATCTGGGGAGAAACTGCCTGACCATTGCCATCCAGGTTCATTAAAACGAATGGAAACCAACAGCTCTCTGCAACAGGAATTAGATGGAAAAGGCAAGGAAAAGTAAATGGAGAGTAAGATGAAAACATAACTGCAAATTGAGTGTTTATGTGATGAGTCTTGTTGCTAGTATAACAATTGTAAACAGAAGTACAAACTCAACAAGTAAATCTGTAAGCCACATAGATCATGGGCTCCAATTTAACATAGTACTGTGCGAAGTTACTTTGCTGTGCCTGATACCAACAGCAATGACAATGTCTTTCTATAACAGTATTGGATAGGCAGCAACAAGGAAAAAATAATATTTTAATCTCAAACTTCAGACAAATTATCCAAATTAGTCCAAAGTTCATTTTGTATCAAATATAATCAAATGTTATTCCCATTAGTGATTAAAGTTAACTGAGTTGACATGACATGCCATATGGGCTGTCTCTAGTTCTTGAGACATGTAGGATTAACCAAAAAAAGAACAGAGAGAGAGAGAGAGAGAGAGAGAGAGAGATAATGGATGATGATTTAAATTATAGTTAAGGAGAAATTCCAAGTCCGAAATCCCCCTACCATTAACCTAATTAGAACACCCTGTAGTACAGTCTTTACAATCTAGCACCATTGCCTGCATCTAATTCTTTTCCCTAACCCCTTTTCCCTTCTTTCCATCATGCAACTTCTTCTGCACCAACTTCCTCATCTTAGTTTTGATTTTGGCTTTTCTTCCATCCTCTTTTACACTTACTAGAACTACATTTCCATCTCCATCTACCTTAAGAACCCCCATCTTTTTATTGGCCGGCAAGTAACCCAATTTCTGTTCATCACTAAGTTTCTTTTATTGGCACATTCGTTTTTAAAAAATAATAAAATAACTTTTTAATCAAAATTTTTGATACTGTGCCTACAGTCGAACACCATTCAAGCCCATAAGGGACATAATTCCCAACATGTTCAAGGAAAATATGAAGAAAAGTAAAACTAGCAGTAGCAAGTGCCACCTTCTTGGGGCTCAAAACCCAAAATCACCACCATAAACATCACCAAACCAACACACTAACCCGTCTCACTTTCTTATTCTTTTTCTCTCTCATCCTTGCTATCACCACAAACAGAGCCCTGAACAACTATATCTACATGCCTGCCATCAAATTTCCCGTGATCACAATTTATCCAATTAACCCATCATAATTTTGTTTGCTTATCCTCCAAATTCCCCCTCTCAAAATCAGGTTTTTCCCCAACACATCATCCAACTCTAGGGAGTTTGTTAAAAGTATTGGATCAAAGATCACGATCTTCTCTTCTTCAATCAAGCACTGATCACGCACATTGTGCTTCTTCCTCTTATAAGGTCAGCTTTAACTTATCATGATTCTTGAAAAGATTCCACAAGAGAAGTGGGATTTGGACATGAAATTTCTCCTTGAATGTAACTTAAAGCATTGTCAGTTACGCTCCTCTTTCTGTTTTTCTAACTCACATGTCCTAAGACTTAAAGACATAGTCCACGTGGATCATGTCAACTCAGTGAAGGATGCTCACTAAGAAGGACTAACATCAGGCTATTTTATATTCCCCCCGGGGGTAATAAATAAACAATGAGAAGAAAATATTGCATCACTAGTTATAATTATCTCACGGATGCAGAAGTAACCATTACATCACATTAAATCTTATTCCTATCATTATTATTCAAAAAAAAAATCTTATTCCTATCATTTTCACCTACTACAGACTTGTCCCTGCCAAATTGTCACACTGAAAGAAGTTCCATTTCATGTCACATTAGGTCTTGTTCTTATCTTGGACCTAGTAAAACGTTTGACAACAGGATCCACAAATCAAGCTTACAACTACATCTACGAAGATGCACTACTCCCTCATTTAGACAGCTAGCAACCCATTCAATTTTTTGTAGTTACAATGTTCCAAAACTACTGTATAGTGGAACAATTAACATTAAGTACCCTAAATCTTAGACCCTGATCATATAAAAGATTAAGAATATGTGGCATGTAGTCCCTACAGAAACAATACCTTGCTGTATTGGTCCAGTGAAGATGAGAATGCTGTCCAATGTCCAAATAATGGAGATAATCAGTTCCTTTCTGCTTATAACACAGGTCTTTGCTACATGCATTACAAATGACATATCTGCAGAATAAAGGAAACAGTACTGACAACAATGAGCTCATATGAGTACAAAAGATCTAATAGTAAAAATCTAATCTAGTAGTAATGGCAACATTACAACCTGGGTTGGAATATAATAGCTCGTGTCTCCCCCGTTACTGGACCCGCAATAGTATTGGAAGTCACAGAGACAATAAATGCAGCATTTGAAGATGACTGCGGCACAAGAATAGTGTTTGAACCACTTGGTGGTATAAGGAGAAATGGATCTGACCATGAAGAATTAGGGACATTTTCCACAAAACATTCGCGCAGGCAAGCACCAACCCTGACCATTATTTCACTTCCTGAAGAAATTGGCCGTGGCGAATACATGCAAGCCTTAGCCTTTTGATGATTGGTACTATCAACGCCAGAATCTCTCCCAATTGATCCACCATTGGAATGTATATTGAGAGCATCTCTTTGGCTGTTGAGTTTATGCTCTTCTAGTTGGTTGCACACGGGTTTCCCTGCATCACTCAAAATGGAAGGTTTACCTATAAATCCCCTAGGATGTGATTTGTAAATTTTGTTGACCACGAACATGTTATTTTTAGAGGAAGAACGCTCTAAGCCATCATTCACATGAGCATTAGAAAATACATCAAGGTCAGATGCTAAAAGACAAAGCCCATCTTTGTCGTGCTGAAGCACTTCTTGTTGAATCAAATTATAACAGGATGGAATGGTGAAAACTTTTTCCTTCATATTTGCGGCATATTCTGCAATGTTAATTGGGAGACCGGTGCAATTATAAATCAAAAAGGGAACAAAAATCAAGAGTTCCCGTGCACCAGAAAATACATCCATCATTTTCTCCACTGCTACATATAGCGGACCTAGACAAGGAAACATGAATGTTTTTAGAAAATGGATATCATCCAAAAATTAGAACCTAAATCTAACGAAACTACATTAAAACCAGAGAAAATGGTATGCCACCGTGAGATGTGTCACTATCAAAGGTTATGGTCTCAGTTAGAGAAAGAACGGTCCCATTAAACTTAGCCATTGTGCTGAAGGTTTCTGTACGCGGAAACTTCAAAGATGAAGATTTGAATCCATGCATATAGAACTGGAGTTCCACATCATGTGAAGGATCGATATGATAAAAGGACATTTCTAACTGAAAAGGACAAAAGAGAAATATATCACGTTCTCTTCAGATTATAAAATAAAAATGAAATTTGCATATAACAGCATCATTTCACCAAAATTTTCATACCTCTGAAAGCAATGCAGTGCAAGCCACACCAGCACTCTCAAGTGTCAATGATACTGGATCAGGAAGATAGTTTTTCACCACCAACGGAGTACTTAGAGTCACTAGATGGATACAATTCTTTTTTAACTTCCCACTATCATGCTTGTAGCTTTCAGCCAACCCTTTATGCGTGTAATCAACACGGAGAGATGAATGTTTTTTTGGGTTGTTGGATGAAAGCAAGCTAAAATTTTGAACTGACATACAACACCGGAATGGATCGCTACTAGGGTGAGATGGATAACAAACAAATGGTCGAAGAAAACCAAGCTTGCTCTCTTGTGAAAGGATATTTGATAGGTCATATACTTCACTCCAAAGGAAAGAACTTCCAAGGGGCCGCCAGCGCAAGCGACCAGCTTCGGCCAAATGTAAAGGCAACGGAAACTCCTGACCAGGATATATTGGATCAAGGATCTGAAACAATGAAATTACAGTTGTGATGTCCCACATAAAAGAAGTTTAAGAACATAGGTTGTTCAACAATGTCAAAGTAGCAAGCTCTACAACTTGAACCTAAAGTTCTGGCCACCTAAAACCAGTTTGCTTCACAAAAGTAGTGGCTCAGAAATTTTGCTTGGGATGTTCTAACTGATACGTATGAGAACGTATCATCAAATTTTTTACTAGCAGGAAAGCAGTCCATTTGTCCATACCTTAGGAGAGACTCCAAATGGAATGTCAAACCTCAGTTCCAATGGCATTGATGTAGCATTAGAAAGTATGACCTAAATCAGCAACAAAATGGGTTAATGTTGATTAAATAAGAAATAGATGCAACAAGAAAAATCACCTACATACCGTTGAATACAACCGTATTAACTTGCTGTAGCGCTGAACTGAAACATCAAACACAACAGGAACAACAAAACCACTTGCAGTATTGGATTTAGCATTCTCATCAGGATGCATCTCATATGCTGGTGGGTGCCCCACATTTGCAGCAGCTACTTTGTTTGATGCTTTAGAGAAATCAACCTCAAAAAGGGTCAGTCCTATACGATCCATTGATATTAGAGCTGAAGGTAGAGATGTTCCATCAAGTTGAATACTCATAAAGTGATGAATAACTCCATTTGAAGGCTTTTCATTGAGCCTGTCAGAAGATTGTGCAGGCCTTTGACGAAAGATCAACTCCTCAGGGGTTTCGTTCGGAAAAATAGGAACAGAAGCACCTGGAAGTACAAATTTCCCGTCCTTCACTTTTGACAAATCAAAGTCATCAGGATTAACGAGTCCCTCTATGACATGGTATACTAGAGGCAAAGAAGTGAAATTTTGCAGTACATAAGGTGCATATCTTCCTTCATGTATATTTTCTGTAAACTTCAGAGCAGAGAAACTTTGATCTTCAGAGAGTTCATTTGGTTGCCTTGAATATGAAGCATCCTTAACCATCTCGATTGTCCTGAAAGCACACTTTTGGAGACAAAAAAATCATCAGAATGTACCAAAGAAATTTCTGGAAATGATTTTGTCATTTCATGATGTGCCCAGTCTATGGAACATTTCTTCAAAATCCTCATGTGTCTTAAGCACAATGTATGGAGGCTCATTGGATGAAATCAATTCTATGCTCAAAGATTAAAAAACTCTATTCAATAACATGTACTCAAGCAACCAATAAAAGCATCTAAACCTAAATGACATGACATCAATTCTATGCTCAAAGATCAAAAAACTCTATTCAATAACATGTACTTAGGCATCCAATATAAGCATCTAAACCTAAATCAAGCATCATTGGTAAGCATATGCAGGAAAATTATATGCGATCAATGTCAAATATGTTCTTTCTTGAAATATTCTATTTTGCTTAGTCCACCAATGTGATGTTTGTTTTTGTACCATTTAGCAATACAAGGAAATAAGTTTGATTGAATTTCTAATGATGTTTCAAGGCATGCCTGCTCAGCAGAAAAATGATTAAGGGTGCACATATACTAGCCTGTCAACATACCTCAATAAGAGACTCTGTAAAGTTCAAATTAAGCTTTGCAGTTGACGTGAGATTCATCTCTGTGGTATCAGAACTACTTAAGAAAGCAGTCATCTCTTTTTTTTGTTTAATATCTATCTGAAAAATCCAAGGTTCAACAAATGGCTCCCACAGTACCTTCAACATATACGAGAAGTTATCAGCAAATTGACATATTTAAAGTGTTAAGGGCATTAACATCTCCAGAGTTTCATACACCTTATGTATGTTGTTGTAGTTCACTTCAAGATGACTACCAGTCGAGCACTCAATACTGTTAGGAGTTGCAACAATATGCAACTCAATGTTCCTCAAAAGAATCTCCAACAATGGTCCACGACAGCTCCACTAAACAAGGGGGAAAAAAAAAGCGACATAAATAACAAAAAAATGGACTTCGGTTTTCCTCATTGTCACACAGGAAGCACACAGGAAGTAATTTACTGCAAGATACTCAGTTGTTTGACATAATAAAAAACACTTTCAGTGTAAGAAGCAAAAACATTATAAAGAATTCTAACATTAAAATTTTAGCATGAGGGGGAAAATCCAAATAAAAGATTTGATTTTTAGTGACCATATGCAGATAGTTGTCTTGATTTTGGTGAGTAGATGAAATTTTGTTGAAAACTAAAATTGAAATATAGAACCATCCAAATGATAATTACTTTGGGTTTGATATTACCTCAACCAAACTGGAAAACACTTTCAAAATCTTAGTTGAACACTATTTGATTCTTAACACTTCTATTACAAAATCTTAGCCGAACACTATTGGACTAACACTTTTGTTTAGATCACGCCCCATCAAAAACAACAGACTAGCTATTCAAGTTGCACTAGAACTATCGAATATTATAAGAGAAGAATGAACTATCCTAAGCATGGAGAAACAAGAAATTTTACTTGAACATGAGAGATGTGGCTAATCATGCAAAAAGAAATTTCATGTTCTATATACATCACTAAGTGTGATGTCTCTGCAAGAATTTGTATGCAAATGTTTGAGATGTACCAGAGAAATCTAAACCCACAGAAATAAAACTGGAATTTTTTATACCTAATCCACTGTTTGTAACAAAGTATACCTGACGGTAGAGTAAAGTTTTGATAAACAACTTGGAGCATATGTTAACTTGCCAAAGAACATTGAGAATCCTTGACCAAATGTATAGCAATGCTTAGAATAATGTACATATATTTACCAGAATGCAATACAATATTCCAAAATCCAATTCATTTCCTAATAAAAATATCAGAAAAAAGAGGGACCACAACTAATTGGTCAATAATTCTAGGGTACCCAGCAAAGAGAACAAATATCCAATCTTTATTTCTACAGTTCACTAAATTTTCTATCCAAAATAACAACTTTGGTTACATAAAATTTGAATTACTGAAACTTCTAACAAAGCTAACACAATCCACCTCTTTCTTAGTGTGTCTCCTTGTTAATTTTTCACAAAGAAACGGAACATAAGCCAATTCAAAGCTTTACATCTTAAGAAAAATCATCCTATAAAAGAGAAAAAATAAACATGCAAAGAGTCCAAAGAAATTAATCCAACCACAAACTTTACGAGCAAGTAGTTTTGGAGCAGTAGTCATGCCATAAATTGAAAAGATGAATAATCAAATGGCCAGAAGAAAACTACTACCACAGGTTCACAATAGAGCAGAATTTTAATTGCCATTCATGTTGGTAAGAACAGTCCAAAATCAAATGATATGAAACATAGGTTGTAGAAAGCATGCATACCCTTTCATCAGATATCAAAAGTGAAGCTTTTCTCAACTGGATTCTAAAATCTATGCTGCCATACAAAGATTGAGATGATCCTACTTCAAGAGTATCAAACTGAACATAAAACCAGAAGCACAGCACTCGATGAGAGAGCCATACATCCACACGATCACACTGAACCCCCAGATTGATATTAAGAAGCTCCGCTTGAGTTCTACAGATCTCACTTGTCACGTTGATTTGGGAAAACTGGAAGAAAGGCCAATTGGTAATGCTTTTTCCTTCACAAGTTCCCAAGGAACCACATATCTTCTCCAGAGTGAACTTCAATTTTAGATTTCTACCAACCAAGACTAATTTAAAACTTCGGCTATGTGTACTAAGTACAATAAACTTATAGCTTTTCCCTTCAGAGCAAGATGAAACATTTTGAGGCCCCCTGTCTTGAACATTCCCTATCCTAGATTCACCCATGGCTGCCGGAAGGTGAATGGTAAGGCCAATATCTTCTGACTTCAATGTGAGGAAAAGGTCCAGTCTTTTATTCTTTACTGTGTTTTCCATAACTGAATTCTCATCAGAAGCTTGTAAAACGTGAGCTGCATGATCTCCCAGAGGATCAACAATATCTTTAGCTGGGGTCTTAGGTGCTACCTCCATGACATTGTTTAGTGTCATTATTTGAGCACAAGAGTAACAAGAATCGATGAACACAATCCAGTCAAAAATGTGTAGCCAAATATCAAGGGAAGGAAGGGTTATTTGAAGTTGTTTTCCACCCTGACGGGATTCCGTGTAACTTATGTGAAGAGCAGATGACCTTGAAGAAGTGTCAAGGCATTGCACCAACATGACAGAATTAAGCAATGAATATAGAGTGAAGGATGAGAAACTGAACTCCATGGTCATTGGTATATCATTTATAAAAGATGCAGAGCACAAGAAATGTAGATCCACTTTAGCCACAGGTTCTGATGAGATTTCATTTCGTGATTGACACAAGGTAATAGAGAATGAGTCAACACAACATTTAATTTCTGTAAGCACAGAGTCCATGTCATCAGGTGGAGATTCACCATTTTCCTTTAGATTCCTTCTTAACTGAAGGAAGTGTAAGACATCAGAAGTGAAATATTTAGATTCTTTGTCAACACAAGCTAAATGATTTATCACAGTAAATAGCGCCTCAAATCCATTCAGGGTGTTGCAATCTGTCATAGAAGGAGATTAACACATTATTTGAAAAGAGAACACCAGCATCGAAGCTGCAGCATAAGTAACAAAAGCCAAAACATCTTACCATCAGCAATGAGTTGACATTTGCTAATCCTTGACATGATAGATGTAAAATTGGAAAAGCTTGTTGAGGAGCATTCACTTTCACAAGGTACTCTAATCCAAACATCAGCACTAAGCGGAGCAATTAGGGTAGTGTTACCTGATTCATCATCCTTGCCTAACATAACGGACAAAACTAGATCCCTTCCAAATAAATTTAAGCAGTGAGTCGTTTTTGCAACATTATGCCATGAAACCATGTACTGGGGAGGAATGTCCTTTAGAACACCATCCGAAGCACAATTTTGGACAAAACTAGCATACAGCTGTGGAAGTTCTATCTTTAGAAAAAGATGGTCATCTTGTTCAACTGGCAAAATTAAACTGCAATCCAAGATTTCAAACTTATATACAATCTGAGTCCCACGTTCAGTTTCAATGCCACTATGAACTTCATTCATTGCCTGCTGCCCTAAATCCAAGCTCCAAGCAGGCAAGGAAAAATAACCAATTATGATGGCCAAATATTCGGGTGGCAAAATGCAGTAGACATGTTGAATACCAATGCTTACTTCAAGTTCAGAAGTCAATGAAAAAGCACTTCCTTTTCTAATACGGATATTTATCACAGGAGGCAGATACGATAATGAAGGTCCCCAAAGAAACTCTCTGAAAGTTTTAGTCCACCATGGAGATGTGATAATCAATCCTTCAGTGGAAAAAAGCAGATCCAGAGTATCCTCATAGAGTACAATTGAAGACTTGGAGGAGGGAAGTGAAACAGATCCAATAACAGAAGAAGAATCATGGAAATGAAATCTGACTTCAGAAAAATTAAAATCAATATTAAACGCATTTGAATCCCAAAAACTTCCTGAGACAGGGACTGAATTTGCATCAAAGGAACTTTTACATTCTTTTTCCGAACTTTGTTTTGGACAATTGGGATCTTCATTCCTTAGCTTTAACAATTTCCTCCAGTCCTCACTGGCATAACGGAGTGAACACTCAAGACTACCAAGAGACCCAGTATTGATTATTGTAAGGAACGGGTAGCAATCCAAAGAAATGCCAGCAAGGTCAGAAGAGCCAGTGTCAAAGAAATTTGAGAATCCAAACTTGTTGAACTGAAAACCTGGCCTTTTGTTTTGACCTTTCACAGCAAGACCACTGAAGGAATCATCGCTAAAAAAAGAAGCAGCAGATGAAGTGATTCTGCTATAGAACCCAAACAACAGCCCAAATATAAGCGGATTGCAATGGATTTCAGTATTATTAAGACCAATAGTACACTCCTGGAAACCTTGGCGAGCTCCATATTTTAAACAAAAGCATGATTCAGTGGTTTTACATTCATCATTGAAATCAAAGCCTTCTTGGTCCACAGAGGTAGAATCAAATTGATTGCCAGATAAGCAAAGAATCTGGCTGTCACTTTCACCATTCAAGGGTGAAGTAAAAACTTTCAATGCTTTTGTACAGAGACAGAACTCTTGAAAATCTGCATGAGCATACCTTCAATTTTGTACAAGATAAGTATGAGTACAAAAAGTATGGATATAGTGTTCAAAGAGCCTGATACAATGACTCCAAATTATAGATTAAGCAGGCAAACAATATACCTAGTACTTAGTGCTTGAACTGAAAGTGTTAATACTGAGCTATTTTCTCCATCATTTTCCAGGTCAACACATAAAGAGACAGAATGCAACTTTGCCGTAATAAAGAAACCAAAAACAGAAGTAGAAGGTAGAATCACTGTGGCTTCATCTGATCTACAACATTTCAGTTTCAGAAGCCTGGAACTTGACTGAAGAATCTGTTGATATCTGATGAACGCTAAAATTGTTTCATAAATTGATTTGTTAAAGTTTGCATGGATTGACGGTAGAATTATATAAACCTGCGACCAAAACACAAATATGAAAGCTGAAACGAAAGTAAACTATCTCACTGATCTGGAAAAACAATGCAGTTAATCAAATTTAAAAAAATTCACGTGATAAACCGTCACAAACTAATTATTGATCTCCAGTTAACTTCTCAGAAATCTAGCAGGGAGTAAAGGTCTTACTTTTGTACCAACTATGATTCCTTTTGTCAATTACAAAGTAAGTGGGCTTAGACCAAACATAGCAAATGCTACAGTATAGTATAGGCTGAACATTGGATTGACTTACCCCTAATTGTTTCAGTACTGATTCATCAGAAATGATGCAAGACGCCAAAGTGATTGAAGCACTGAATTTGTCCAAGATAGTAATTGTTTGCGGATGCTGAGGAATAAGTAACTTCAACTGCAGCATCCCGACCTGACTTTCAGTAATCAGTAATGTGGGCATATAAATCTCAGGAGAACAGGACAACTTACCTGAACATCATTTATTTTGACTTCAAAATAGTTGAAGAAATTTTCAACTTGGAAGCCCATTAGAACATTGTTGGCAGTATCTGGCCTTGAAAACTGTTCCCTGATATGGCATCCTTCACCAAAATTAGGAGTATCACACCTAGAAGTACAGAGAAGGGATTCCATTTTCAGTACCTGCCCAATAAATGAAGTCAAATCTATGAAATGTCTGCAGAGTAACGAAGGCTTTTTTTTACAATTTCAAAAGCTAAAATCTCTTTTCTCCATCAGACAAAATAAGTCCGTGTAACATAGGAAACAACAATCATGATACCAAGTAAACTTATAAATATCTGGCACTTTCCACCAACAGATTTGTTCTGGGTATACATGTTGGGGAACTTCAAATTGAATGAAGTGGGGCATAAGGGGAGCTGGAAAAAATGCACGTCCCATTGATTAATGTTGCAATAAAGGTCAGATAAAGTTAAATGATAAAAAAGAAATCAGTACATAAGCCCTTGAACATTCATATTCTAGCTCAGGCCAACTCTGCTCTAGTGTTGGCCCCTGAAATTTTTTTTATTTTATTAAGCATGATTACATGATTTTATAGGGTCTTGATTAGATTAATTTGAAGCCTTGATAGTTTGGATTGTGCTAGGATTAATTAGCATAGTGGTAATATTAATAAGTTAGGTGACATTAATTGGGTGGCATGAGTTAATATATTAATGTGTTAGAATTGGTAAGGCTTAAGGGCTTTTGGGGCTTTGGGCTTAAGTGGTTTTAATAAAGAGTATAAAAAGAGAAATTAAAAGAAGAATGTATGAGAAGAAGGGAGAGTAGACGAAATTAGAGAAAGGGAGAGAGAGAAGTGGTCGGTTGAGAGGAGAAAAGAAGGACAAAAAGAAGGTTTGTTAGGGTTTGTGATTTTCTAAGAGATCAAGAGATTGTTTGGAGAAACTTCAAGAAGGAAAAAGATAGAGGAAGGCTTAAGCTTCATTTTGACACAAGAAACCCTTTGATTGGGTAAGGATTCAAGGTAAGATATGGTTTCAAGTTTTAGTTCTTGTTGGGTCTTGGTATGAGAAGCTTAGAAATGGAATGGGTATAGTGATTCCAAGGTCAATCTCGTGCTTAAGGTCGTTAGGGTTTTTCAATTTTTAAATCCTATGTTGATTTGGGGTTTTTGCTTGTTATGGTTGAAGAAGGCCAAGGCAGAGAAGAAGAGCAAGAGGAGGAACTCCACTAAGCAAGATTTAAGCAAGGATTAAGGTGGGTTACATTTTTATCTTTATGTTAATAAGTTCCAATTGCTTTCCGACTAATGAAAATAATGACTTTCCAATTACTTTTAGAGTGAGTTTTGCTTATGCTTTAAATTGCTTGGAAATTGTTTTATGATTGTGATTGTATGAAAATATTGAAAATGAGTACTATTTGTTATGGAATTGTTATA
>JANKOD010000001.1:25167447-25182732 GCA_026284645.1 Erythroxylum acuminatum | reverse complement strand
TCCAACCAAATTAAAAATCATCAAGCTAAAACCTCAACATAATTTACACGTGTTTAATACGAATCGGGGCCCAACATCTACTTAAGAGGAAAAGAAACAAGGCAATTCATTAAGGGTAGGATGGACTTTGTGGTTTTAATGGGAGTATAAAAGGAAGAGAATTAGGATGGCTTACTAGAGAAGAGAGAAGCCAACGAAAATAGAGAGGGAGAGAGAGAGGAGAAGTGGCGTGGAGGAAGGAAAGAAGAAGAAAGAAGGGAGGAGAGCTAGGTCTTTGATTTCCAAGAGTTCAAGAGGTTGTTTGGAGAAACTTCAAGGAGGAAAAAGATAGAGGAAGGCTTAAGCTTCATTTTGACACAAGAAACCCTTTGAGTGGTTAAGGATTCAAGGTAAGATATGGTTTCAAGTTTTAGTTTTTGTTTGGGTCTTGGTTTAAAAAGCTTAGGAAATAGATGGGTTTAGTGTTTCTACCATCAATTTCGGGTATTGGGTTAAGTGGGTTTTTCGATTTGAGTTTTATTAAATTGGGAAATTATGTTTTGGTTGAAGAAGGACAAGAAGGGCAAGAGGAGTAAGGATAAGCACACCATTGACCAAGGATTAAGCAAGGATTTAAGGTGGGTTGCATTTTTATCTTTATGTTAATAAGTTCCATTTGCTTTCCAACAAATGAAAATAATGACTTTCCAACTACTTTTAGAGTGAGTTTTGCTTATGTTTTAAATTGCTTGGAAATTGTTTTATGATTGTGATTGTATGAAAATATTGAAAATAAGTGCTATTTGTTATGGAATTGTTATAATGGTTGAGTTTGCTTGAGCTGAACAAATATGGTCTTGATGTTTGATATGGAAACATGAATGTTGAAATTGAGAATTATGACATGTACATGAAAATAAGATTTCAAGAATATGCCATATGGGCAACATGTTTTTAAATGCATGAAATATATGTTATGTGGGTGAGGTATAGTCCCCAAGAATATGTCACGTGCACGTCGACCATGATTAGGCTTCTCCCGCTTGCCCGAATGTGGCACGGAGTTCCTTTTTGGACTCCCTCAAGAATTACCTACATAAGGCCATTTTAATGGAATTATCTAGTGCCATGATTATGGACTTACCAAACCATTTGTGATGTGTTTGCATGTTTATATGTATTAACAAGATTGAAAGAAAATGCATTGATTCATGAGAATTGTGTTTTTGGTTTGATGAAAATATGAAATGTATGTCTTATGAATGTTTTTGAGAAATTGTTGAAAATCCAGAATGTTGAAATGGTTTTTACTTATTTCCATAAATATAAACGTGTTACCCACGAGCATTAGCTCACCCCCCACCTTCCCCACCACAGGTGATGAGCAAGTTAGCGAGTGATCGAGATGAGCAGCAAGGCGACACTCCGATTGCAATTTTGATATTTTGTTCTTTTGAAGTTTGAGAATGTAAAACAATGCTTTAAGTTGCATTTTAAGAAAAACATGGTTCTTGCAAGTTGTATTTTTGAATTATGATGTAAGAGGCTTGAAATGTCCTTTAAAGCAATGTAAAGCAATGATTTCAATGTAAATGACATATTTCTATGCATTATGGATGTTATGAAAAATTCAGGTTTTTTTTTATATTGGTCATTTTCACTTGCATGTGGGATGTTAATGTCCAGGAATTCTAGAAGGAAATTTTGGAAATTTATGTGGAGTTCATGAATGTTGTCTTTGGGGAGATTAGAAGATGGTTTGATTTAGCAAATAATATGAAATGGGATGTTAGAAGAAAGAGAAATAGGTAATTCAAGTCATGAGTCGGTTTAGGAAAATGGTTTAAATGAATGCTTAAGAAGTTTAGTTTTGATAATTGAGATTGAGAAATCTTGAGGGTTTGTTTGAGAATTGAAGTTGTAATGAAGTGTATGGGTTAGGACTAAATGAATTTTGAAGGGTAAAAAGTGCTTGATGCTAGGTTGAAGATGGGAAAATTCTGAAAAGAAAGTTAGAATCCCTTACCCAGAGCATGTCCGTTAAACGAACACACAGGTCCGTTTAACGGACCTTCTTGGGTGAAATTGGGGTGCATGTCAAGCCTATGTCCGTTAGACGGACATGAGTGTCCTTTTAACGGACACTCTCGGGTCAAATTGACCTCTAAGGTTGAGCTATGTCTATTAAACGGACATGAGTGTCCGTTTAACGGACACTCTCGGGAGGATTTGGAGTAGTTGTTCATCGCATGTCCGTTTAACGGACAGTCTCTGTACAAATTACTCCCTTTGGTCACCTCATGTCCGTAAGTCCGTTTAACGGACAGTCTTAATAATTTTCGCCTCTAAGCTCGAGTCATGTCCGTTAAACGGACATGTACTGGAGAGATTGTGCATTTTGACTTTCTTAGGGGCAGAATTAGGTTTTGAGGTCTTCATGAGAGTTGTAGCTCTAAATGTCTTCTTTCTAATAGCTCAAAAACGAACCCAATCCGATATCAAGATTAAAAGTTATGACATTCGCACCAAAAGAGATTAAGATTGATTTAGAAAATGAACAAGATCCTTGGTTTAGGGCATAGCTCCCCCATCTGGTATCCAATTGAGGTGTTTCCCGGACCAGTAGATTTCTAGGATCCTTATCTGTCCCTCAATGAAAAATGATGAAGAGCAAGTTAGGATTTAAGCTCAAGGCTTATGTCTCAATCCGTTGGGCTCCGGAAGCGGGGTCCAACATCTAGCTTATCCCAAGTCAAAGAGACTGAGAGCTTGTCACAGTTAGAGAATATACTGTTGCGAAGAGAAGATGAATTGTTGGTTTGTTGGAGAAGGCTTGAGGTTCTAAATTATTTCAGGCTCATCCCTGACTCCCTGACAATTTACAAATTTATAATTGACTAAATTCCAGAACCCAAATACAACATATGTCCATTTGCATGGATTGTTTCTCACTACCTAACACATTGCCTTTTTATTAGACACTTTATACCTTTCTATTTCATCTCTGGAGAAGTAGAGGGACTTTTTCCTATTATCGATCTTCTAATACAATAAAACCTTCTTTCAAAGCTAAACTAATAAAAATGCCATGAGAAAATTAGAAGACTGAAAACTATAAGCAGAATTTCTTGGTAAGATTATTAGCAACTTTGTCGATAAATTTCAATCAGTAAGAGTACTGAGAAGGAAATTATTAAAGTAAGAGGATTGGCTTGTGATTATATACATAAGAGGACCCTAATTCTAGAACAGTATGCAGAAAGGCAAAAACATTGGAACTCCAATTAGCAAGCCCAAAACCAAAACACTGCCTGCACTTAACTCATGGCCGCTCAATTTTTGCGATGATTGTAAAAGTCTCTAAACTTGGAAAGTTTTATGCAAGATAAAAATATCCAGTAAAATTGGTTGACTAAACAAAAAGTGTAGTAGTCATTCACGCTTTCAAAATTAAGTAATATAAAATCCAGTGAACAAGTTGTACAAACAAAGGGAGGAAAGTGTTTGCATTCAAAGTTAGATGAACATCTGAGGTGGTCCAGACACTAAATGAGTAGGAAGAATAATAAATCTTATTCAAACAACTGGATATGAGTGTTAACATAAGTGCAAATGGTAATCATAGCAATAACACAGACATTAACCTCAGAAGAAGACCACTAACACAAAAAAGAAAAAGAAAGATCCACAAGAATGATAATAGAAAGAAATTACCAACACATATTGCTCTGAATCAACTTTTTCCCAACGAAAATTAACACTTATATCGCTGATTCTGACATCCCAGTAAAGCTTTTTGTGATTCGAGAAGATGTATCTGTAAAATTATTATGTGAAATTCTCAAATCAGAATTCATAGGACTACTAATTTGAGCAAAACTAATCAACATCACAAGTGTCAAAAGAACTCACTCAGCTTTCGCTGATAGACGAGTTCTAGTATCTTCAAAGCCATTTAATGACGACAGAACCTGCTGAGGAATGGTGATAGCATTAAAAGTATGATCTAATGAAAAAAGGAATGATGGAAGCAATATCTTTCTAAAGGTTTTTCACATTTCTGAAAAGCTAGTTCATCAGCAAGATTTATACTGGGAATTGTTGTTGTTGATGTTGAAAATGTAGTTCATGCATTTAATATTTTAACATAGTACCCTATACATTTCGGGCCAAAGTAAAGATATTTTTAGACATTTTCAATTGATTAATCCTATTCACCCTCAAAAGATTTTCTCTATTATCATTTGCCACATCTGCATAATCTCTACTATCTCTTACATTTGAGGAGACTACTCAACCACCTTTTCATCACAAGGGTCTTGAAATGAGTTGTTGACAGATTCTTTGTTGGATGTTATCCTAAAGCCACTTTGTTTTATCACCTCGAAATCACCTAAGCAAGCAATAACCTAAACTATGAAATTTAAGAAAGAGTCCAGGTATGCTGTATATCATGGAAAGACAAGAATTGATGATCAATATGATGTTGCCTGGGCTAAGTCTGCTTATGATTAAAGATGGTTTCACAAAAGAGCATGAAACAATATGTGTCTTCTAAATCTAGTCCTAGGTTAAAAAGTGGGGATGAAACAAATTCTAAAAAATTTGGGATTGAAAAAGTTACTCCTATGGAGATGTGGTGTAATAATCAAGTACTTGTATATATTACCTCCAGTCTTGTGTTTCAGGAGCATAGACTGCACCAATCCAAACATATTAAGGTTGATTGTTATTTAATTAGAGAAAGAATAAATAGGAACTGTTTGTACCTATTCATATTAGGATTGGGAAAAAAATTACTGATATTTTTACTTCATCACTCATGGGCTTAGAGCGAGTGCTTTCTGTAAAAAGTTGGGTGTATTAGATACTCATACTCCCAACTTGAGGGAGAGTGTTGAGAGGTATGCTTAATATGTAGGCATATGTCCCATATAGGAAACATTCAACCTATTAACATACATTCTCAATTGTATATATGGATATATTTGGGTAAAAGCCTAAGGAAGAGTTTTGTGATTCTGTTTTTTAAAATTTACAGTTGGAATTCAAGTTTCTATCATATATTATTCAAAAACAGTAAAGAATGTTGAATTATTTCGTAAATATATCATTTGTAGGAATTGGGTGTGTTGAAACTAAAGAAAATCTAATATTTGCAAATAGGAATATTACTATATGTCCAAGATAAAAATATTTTTTTGTATCTCATGAAGTGATAGTTTAGTTATTAGTAATAGTATTACATTATCTTATTATGGAATATTGTATAATCTTATTATGGAGAATTGTATTACCCTACTATTATAGATAGACTGAGTAAAAGTAATGAATAATAAAACTTAGAAACCTTCAAAGTCCTTGTATTCATAAAAGTCAACTTGACAACTAGAACATGTAAAAACCATTATGTATATTCTCCTTCCTTCTCCTTTATCACTCCTTTTATCTCTACTTTCTTATGGGATATCAAAGCCAAATTCCAATTATGAGAACCTATCCTCTTCAAAACACCAATACCCCATTGAGAACCAATACCCTATTGAGACATTGATACTCTTATCTTATCTTTTCGTATGGTAGTCCATTGAGAGCCTCACTATCCTTCTTTAGTCTTTCCTTCCAATAGCCCAGGGCACCCATTGATAGCATCCTTATCTATATTTGTTTTTTATCTTGACACCCCATTTAGAGCATCTTTACCCCTATTCTTATAAATTCTTTCAAAATAGAATCACTCAAAAAGGAATCAGGCATAATAAAGCATGACAATAAAATCCAAACATTGGGCTTTAGAATGAAAAACAATTGAACATAATAAGCATTACCCTATCATGTTGAAACTCAACCAACTTCAATATGGTGAAAAATTCCACAAAGTTTAGAAGAAAATTCATCTCGCAAGTAAGTTCAAGTGGTTGAATCGTTGCCTGCATCGAGTGCTATGATTCAGAAATGGCAAGAAGAAAACTGTAAACAAAGAGGACCAGAAACAAAATAGTACCTTCACAGACAGTCCAACATCTTGTTTGGAGGATACATCAACTTGAAGTTTGCAAGAGCTAAGACCATTTTCCTTGACATTTTTATCCATCAACGACTGTTAAAAGGCAAAGACATTTTAATGATTTGAAATCCCTCTGGCAAAGTTCCAAATTATGTGAACTAAAACAGGGGGCTAACGTTATCCCAGACCAACTTCTTCCCATTTATCATATAAATGACTTGAAAGAGGAAAACGAGGGAGAGGAGATAAGCAAATCCCATAAACAGAAAAACAAAATGACAAAAACAATTTGAAACCAATCATTCAGAACTATAATCATAACACACATAGCTACCATACAAGAAACAAACCTTTCTCATCTTTAGGATGGTAGCTCCATTAGACGGATCACGTATCTCTCCAGAATTAATAAAGCATATTACTGTTGCCAATTCTTCCCAAAGTTTGAATTCACAAACCACATCTTCAAATACCAGGAATGCAATCTTTTGCCCAGAAGAACTGAAACAAGAAAAAACCACCAATGATTTAGATGTAGAGTAGAAGACTACCAGACAGCAGCTACATTCTAGTCAATAAACTCAGACATACATTAGAAAGAGTCCACTTCCAGATGGAAAACAACTATATATGTGCTAGCTACTAAGAAATAAAGATTACAAGCATAATTTATCAACTTGCAAATGTGAAGAAGTGTTTGATCAACTGGCACCAATATCCCAAACTCAAAACAAGAAAAATGACTTGAGAGGATCAGAAGATCAGAAAGCATACAGGCTTTCCAAGCTTATAGAAAGTTGGCTTATGCTAAACTTCATTGCAAAAGCAAACATCTTTTCATTTACATCAGCATCCCCAGTGGATAAAACTGATGGATGGAACTCTGTTGCTTCATAAATATCCTGAATAAAGGACGAAAGCAAATCATTGATGACCATCAAATATATTGTAATTCACCTAATAACAGTTTACCATAAAGACTAGAAATCCACCTGTACGACTTCATCAGAGACGACACCAGAAAATTGACTAGAATCATTAGTTCCACCAGCACCAAGCATACCAAGGGAAAGCCAATTCAACCAACCACGTGATTTTCCATATGCAGGCTCATCTTGTGTCTTCTCTACCACAGCACTAGGACCACTAATCCCAAGATTCAAAGACGATGAGTTTGAAAGAAGTTCCTGTAAATCAGTTACATATGTAAATTGTTGACAGCATGCGTTTATATGTAAAAGTGATATTGAAGATGCTTAAAATTCTCATCTAGCACTAACAACCGAATTCCAATTCATCTACAGAAGTTTCAACGAAAAATTCCACCAAAAATAAAAGCAGCTAGTTGATGAAGGGAATTCACAATGCACTAAAAGACCTGCACCCATTCTGGTATTAAGTTATATGCACCACTAGGAATTCCTGTGGATTCTAATTATAAAGAACAAGTGATTTTGCAATTTAATACCTAGTCCCCAATAGAATTTGAAACCAAATTGTAATGCATCTCATGGAGCTTAACAATGTAATTTAGTCAAACAGATAAAAGAACAGCCACACAATGGGGTAAAACCAAAGGGTGCATTTGATAAGTATATACCTCTAGTTCATGTTCAGCAGCAGATCTGTAGTTTAAGATATCTTCAACATCAGAGTCTTTCTCAATTTGCTCCAACTCCCGAAGAATATAATCATCAACTGACTGAAGACATGTTACATAACATAATCAATGCCACCACGGATAGAAAGCAATAAATCTGTTTCACCCAAACCAACAGCAATACAAGCAGGAAAATGGAATAAAGTGAGAAAATTGTCCTCTACAATTAAGCAAAAGACACAAAGATATCTTGTATTCATAATACATTGGAAACGCTCTTAACTTCCACTCTTGTTGGCTATAATTATTTTAATAACATGATCTAGCACCATCAATTTCCTTATCATAAACCAAGATACTCTATGTTTTACAACCTACATTTAGATAAGCATTTTCTTTGTAGTTATTGAAACCCTCAGCATTTTCTTTCTAGTTATTGAAACCCTCATTGAGGTTTATGCATCCAAACTATTGATAAGAGGGCCATAGACCAATAGTATGGATATATGGCCGAGAAACAATTACCTGCTCATGTTGAAGAAATTCTAGCTTATTCTTGTACAACCCAATGTACTTCTGACGATAAATCCTGTAATTGGTCCCAGTAATAAAAGGGGAGATAAAAAGTTCAGTATTTAAAGAAGAATGTGATCATGTGAAAAACTATTATATTCAAAATTAAAAAAAACTAAATATAGAGAAAATAAAAAAGTACATATGTAAAACATGGGCACACATGCAGCAAAAGTATATCATAGAATTTTACCCTGTCCTGTGATTTGACATTTTCTCGCCTTCTTTCTCACATTCCGTACTTATGAGTTAAACAGAAAATATTTGACAGACAGTGGGGGTGAATCACTTAGTAGCAAATGCATGATTCTTCAAATTGACAGTAAGGAATAATCATTTTTCTTTTCTGGTACAATGGAAAGCATTAATAATTACAACTTCTTAACCCCATACATCTATCAGGATTTGAAGCCTGGATGATGAGAAAGTATTTCCACGCTAACCACTAGGCTTCGTAGTTTTACTTATCCATGTTTCTCCCATTCTTTTATATTCTGGAAGCGGTTAATAAATTATCCGAATTGTCACAAAACCCTTATGTCAAGTCTTAAGGAAGAAAATTTATCAAGCCAAATCCAAGTCACAATGTAAATCTAAGATAAAAACACACATACAATCGTTGTCCCAGATATCTCCACGAAGTTTTCTTCAGCTTCTGGCGAACATCTGACAGGATAGATTCCTGTGCATAGTGCCACCATAACTTTTGCCAACCATTTTGTTTTCGTGTTAGAGGACAACCCCAGGGACGATACCTTCCGTACCTACATCAAACATTAACAGAGAAAATTGAATACAACTTTTGGGTTTGGATGTTGGCAGCACCTGGATATGCATATCATGATTATACACTAAAGCAAATGAGCAAATAATTTGATATTGATGAGGACTATTTTTCCCATAAATGCAACATAGGTTTTACTACTGTAGGTCAGCACAAAAACATATGATGCAACATGAGAACAAGAAAGGGAAGAAAAGAAAACGAGTAGTAATCAAAGAATTAATAAAGGAAAATGGTTAAGATGCATCTCCTTCATAAGGCGGCACTCCACATTGAAGACTGAAAAATCAGCACAAGAAACAAAACAAGTGAAACAAAATGTTGTGTAGACATCTGTTAGACAACAAACTTAGCAACAGTAGCTGATAAAATGAAGTTCAATCCATAACATCAGTTATAAAAGTTCTGGAAAAAATTTTTGGGTTTAATATATGATTAGTGCTAAGCTTCATCCGTAAACCTAAGCTTTCGTGTTCACTAGTTTCTTGACATGATATGTAGAAAAAAATTCATGTACAGATCTATTAATAGTCTACTGGTATAAGCACATAACCAATCAAAGAAATGTTGAAAAGGGGATAGCAGTGAACTTACTTCTCCCGTAAGCGGCTTGTGCTTACATAATCAAATAGCATCAGAATTTTTTGTAATTGGACCTCATTTAGAAACACCTCCTAGAAAAAAAAAGATACAAAGAACATAACAGTTTTAGCACTATTTTACATTAAGTTATTAAACAAATGGCACTTGTGTATAACTAGTAAATGCCTCAAGTAAACATTGAACCAACCAAGCCTGTCAACTCTGCTGCAATTGAGTACTGTGGCAAATCACCATCAAGTTTTCCTGTTCTGTTAAACTACAGAAGAAAGTCAAATTTTCACAATCTAAACCTTGTAAATAATAATCATATAATCTTAGACCATGTTGTTTTATCAAACATACACCATAGGAAAACTGCAATCAACATCCAATGACTTCTAGATTATATTTGTCCATCATGTTTGATAAGAAAAATAATTGAAGAGACAAGATATTGACCATAAGCGAACCAATACATACTATTGCTTGCAATAAACAAGATTCACATTAATGAGTAAACATACAATATGTTAACACCAAATATTTGCCAGGAAATCCGAAGCGATAATACATGATTCCACAATGTTATGCATCTTAAATAACCAATGTTGTGTCAAAAGCAAACTCACATTAGAAACAACTTCCACATCTTGTTTAAGTAGACCCAATCCCCAACCTACGTAGAAAGCTAAGCATATAAAACAGAATTAACAAAAAGATCAAGGTCATACTCTAAGGTAAGTATTAAGGAGAGGAAGGAAAAAGTAAAATGAAAACAGAAACCCATGACAAGAACACATCATTTCTACCAAAAGCATCAATGCACTCTGAATTACATATTATGCCCATGCCTACAAATATCTCATGAAGACAAACATCTTCAAACAAGACATTTCTACTGACTTTGATGACTTTTCAAGAAAGAGTATCATTTTCATTTCTCATACCACAAGTGACAAAGATGCATTAAACGGCTGCAATAGACAGTCAAATTTACTGCCATCAGATCTTGCAGTGCCCTGGGACTTATAGTCCATTGCATCACCAGAATTTGTTGATTCCAAAGGACCTTCACTTGCATTGCAATAAATTTCGAAACCTTCAATTTCTATTGTTTTATTCACTTGGTCCCCTCCAACAGATGAGCTGAAAAAAGATGTAATCATAAGCCACAAGTAATTGAAAATGTATGGTACAAAGAAGTAGAGAGCTCATGAAAATAGAAAATTGTGTTGATAAGAAAAACATAACATAGACAGGTTCTAAACACATAATGAAAGTTTTGCAAAGCCACACAAACAGATTCTATATTTATTCCCTAGAGTTCTTCTATCCTTACTACTCTGTCACTCTAATATCCAACTTCTCTAAGCGGCAAGAATGAAATTCTTCTCTCAGTCGGCTAGTATCTCTTTTACTTTATAATAGGTTAAGATACAAGTACCATATGAAAATGCACGGAGTGGTATCACATGTACAGCCAAAAGGATTTCCTGATTTCCATGGCCCTAGTAGCTCTATTCTACATTTCATGATTAGGTTTTCCCTCTCTAATACTTTGTCAGATCCATATACAAGAACTACGAATATTATTTTCATTTTCCTTGTCTTAACCAACCATAAATATGTATGCCAAGTAGCCTCATGAAGGACACAATAAAATTATAATTTAAACATTCAAGCTCATGATAACAGCAACCTAAAGCACCAAGCAACTCATATAATCTATTAGTGGGTTGAACATCATAAAATAGTAAAGCCAAATAATTCCAACTGCTTTCAGCCACCATGGATCAACTGAATACTCAGGTGCAACATCATATACTACAAGAAACAGCTAAACGTATATACCTATGAAATTGCAGAGTAATTGAAAATGGAAGTAATGAATATCATATTTCCACTAATAAGAGTACATTTTGCATGTCAAAGTCAAACTGCTTGTGCATATTCCTCAACCATTTGTGATTCTTTATTATTGGTTCTTTGGGAAATTTATCGATTTTCCATTGCATGCAAGCCAACACATGTGATTTATCAAAGGTAAACAGCAAGAGAATAACAGATGAAAAATTGACATTCCACAAAAAATGATTTTCCATAAGTAAACTTGTGGCAGGCAGTCACAGTTCTCAACTCACACAACCAGAGAATAAGGGAAAGAAAACATTAGCACAAGAATGTGAACTACAGTTAATAAAAGAGTTGACCTAAAAAATTTACCCAACCAGATTCTGCTTCATTGTTAAGCTTGAAAACTTCAAACCCAAAAGAAGCTGTGGCTGCAACAATGACAAGGAAAAATAACTAGTTCTCATTCAACTGGACCACTTCTCAAATGCAGGATTTACAACACAAACAAAAAAAAGAAGTGAACCAATAATATCAGTCTTTAAGGCAATAAACACAAACACAATGACAAGCTCCTTTTAACTAATACAAAGCTATTGTATCAGTTAATTATCGTTATCATTAATTGCAATCTTCAATTTCTTCTGGATTGAGTACTTTATGTATGTTACCACTATGGGTTTTTTTCCTTTGCTTTTACATTTTGAAGGTGGTTTTAGGAAGATATAAATCCTATGAAATTGTCAAATTTTCCTTGCAAGTAGCTCTATAGGAAATGTTTAGCAAAAGAACCTTTAGAACCCTCTTCTTGATCAATAAAACTTGCCTTACCCAAATAAAGACAAAGAGATCTCGTGACTTAAAAATTTTCAGAAGAGACATGATAATCATTATTTACGCCAAATAGTAAAAGAGAACAGCAAGAAAACGACACTATGTTAGACTCCATATTGTACCGTGAACCACAAATCTTCAACACCGACAATTCTTCATCACCCTCAACCGTGCAATTCAGTAACTGCTCAGCTTCAATCATTAATATGCATGCTAGGTAGTGATAGTCAATGTTAACTTGGAAAGTATTTTTAAAAAGCACCATATTACAGTCCACATCCTTCCATGAACACAAATCTCCAACATCAGTCACTTCATGATCCCCAAACTATGCAACTCAAACATGTTAAGCTGGAGTCTGCTTATTTTATACCTTGAGGAAACTTAAAATAAGCTACAAAACCCCTAAAGCTCTTAATAGAACATGAAATGTAACACAAGCTGTATTTGCAACCAAAGTAATCAGCGGAAAATCTTTTAACAAAAATCAATCATTAGTCCTGTGTAATTCAAAATCCAACCTAATTTCCAAAGTCCAAACAACAAACCAAATGTTTCAACAAATATAATATTCCAATTATTACTATGGACTTATTTGGTCCAATAAATCTTTTAGTTCGAATAGCAAGCCTTGAAAGTGATGAAATTGTGGTCACTAGTATTCCATTCTGTTACAAAATATAGTAGTTACGTAATTATAGGGATTATATAGTTAATGTAAACAACATAGTCACATGGATTTTAGCATGATTATAGGGATTATTTTCCTAGTTTAAACCTATGTATTCCTGTATCTGTGGTATTATTCTAAGTTGAATACAGAAAACTTATTCTTCTCATTCTTCTCACTCTTCTCACATTCCATCATTGTGAATATGAGAAGTAATCAAGCAAAAAGAAATGCAAAATGGAATAGTGCAGCAGTGACAAATTTCTGCCATAAAATTATAAAACAGGTAAGATGAACAAAGAAAATTGAGCTTACCGAATCAATCTGCACTTCGCTATATTGCACATGCAAATTTTTTATAGACACCATGATAATGTCAAAGGCCTAAAAGCAAAATAACAAATCACAAAATTTATCAGAATGATACCAAAAAAAATCAACAATAAATTTCTCTGGTAACCAAACAATACAACAAAATCTACTAGTACTTTAGCAAAGAACAAATACTAAATCAGAAGAGAATAAGTGAAAGGATTATTGCATAAGCCATCCATGCTACCAAGATATTATCACTAGTAGATATGGCATTACCTTAGCAGCAATGAAAGAGAAAAAAGACTTTCCCTTGTTATTTGAGAGTATACATATAAGAGGCAGTAGGTGATGCATAATTATGATAATGGGACTGGTAAAGATGGTAGAAGCTCCTCTAATTTCTTTAGTTTGTTTAGAATTTCCATCCAAACTGCAAGGCCTATGAACTAAAAGTAGCCATATTGTGATAATGGGCAGAATGCCATGTAATGGATGAGTCTTTTATAGAATGTATTCTCATGGAATAGAGGAAGTAATGTAATGAGAATTACAACAATTGTAAAATTTCTAGTGAATGTAAATCCCATCACAGTGTAATTGTTATGAAGAATCAAACAACAGTATGAATGAAGTAATCTAATCACCAGAATATTTTTTTGCTACATTATATCTAACATCATCCAAGTTTCAATTATTTAAAGTAGCCTACCACAAACATGTTTTGACAATTTTGCAAGCTCTGCAGCAGCAAGTTGAGCCTTCTTGCCATCAAGTTCTCTTCTTTCAATTGCATCCAAGCTCCACTGCCAAGGTAGGAATAAATGACAAAGCATTAGGAGTTGAGATTCATATTACATTTCCTTCTACCCCTCACAAATTATTTGTGCAAATTTCTATAAATGCATGAATGTAAATACATAGCATAGAGATAGAATTTTATTGGAACAACAAATAGAAAATGCATTTAAGTTTTGTGGTTACATCTTGATCATCTCGCTGGGATACACGAATGAATACGTCTTCGATAGAAATAGTGACCAGTTGGTCATGAGATTCCCGACCAATCCTTTTCCATGAAACTTTGAGGCTTAATCGACCAACTCGACCTGATGAGCAAACAAAATTCAACAGCAATGAGCATGTCAGAAATCCCAGAGAGGGAAACAAGAGAGGAGGAAAAAGAAAACAGTCTGAAAAGGACAAACCAAAAGGTGATTGAGCTATATACCCTGTTTTACAGCAAATGGCAACTGTAGATAGTCAAAAGCTTCAGGAATTAGCTCTGCATTCTCCAGTAATACTATTTCTTCTGAAAAAAAAAAACAAAGATGAAGCATTTAATAGGGTTAACTCATAACAATCTAAACAGAGAATTTAACACATTTAAAGAACAAAAAGCATGGAAATTTATCACAAGAGTGTTAATTTGATGGCAATTATGGGCAGTTCACAGCTTGTAAAATGAAGTTAAAGAAATAGAGAGGTAGAGAAACACAGATTGATTACCATTCCATATGTCGAGCTTGAGTTTATCTTTCTGGAAATTTTTTACGAAGCGGCCCAGATACCCAACCAGCACTCGATGGACAAGCCCTTCAAACATTGTGTTTTCATTTAACTTTTTTTCTTATAATTCACCTCTTAACACTTTACTGGGTGAGTATTATCCACTTATCCTCAGATTCCTTCATTCCTAACAAACATAGGTACATCAAAGTTGACTAAGTGTAAGTAAATCGAATAAAAGAAGATATATATAGAGAGAAATAACATTCAACTGACAGAAAAACGTGACAAAAGCATCTCAAAAGAGCTTCCAAAATCGAAAACCATCGCTAACATGAAAGGAAATGAAAGACAGGAGACATACAATATTGATATATGGTGTCACTCCCTGTTTGGAACGCCGTGAATTGAATTCAATCTTGGGATTGAATTCAATTCAATTGTTTGGAACAAAAATATGGCTACGGATTGAATTCACGTGTGGGTTAAACCCCCACTCTCTTTGTAAATTGAATTCACGTCCTAATTCACGTGAATTCAACTACAAAATCTGC
Source organism: Erythroxylum acuminatum (assembly GCA_026284645.1). NCBI lineage: Eukaryota > Viridiplantae > Streptophyta > Magnoliopsida > Malpighiales > Erythroxylaceae > Erythroxylum > Erythroxylum acuminatum. Next base: position 25,167,477 of record JANKOD010000001.1, on the reverse strand, counting down.
TCCTCTTCTGTTTTAACGATGAAACCCAAT
>JANKOD010000001.1:25134952-25150037 GCA_026284645.1 Erythroxylum acuminatum | reverse complement strand
TAGATGCAGGATATCCTTACATGCAAGGTTATTTAGGACCATACCAAGATGAGAGGTATCATCTTCCTGATTTTCGATGCGCTAGTCTTCCAAGAGGAAATAAAGAAATGTTCAATCATGCACATTCTTCTTTAAGATGCACAATCGAAAGAACATTTGGTGCTTAGAAAAATAGGTGGAAAATTTTACGTCAAATGCCAAGTTTTTCTTTTTCAAAGCAAGTTAAAATTGTAATTGCTTCAATGGTTATTTATAATTTTATAAGGTTAAATACTCAAAAGGATGAAGAGTTTTCTCCTTATGATGAAGATGATGAATTATTTCCTACGAATAAAGAAATCAATGAAAATGAAGACGTTGAAGGAAATTATTTAAACGAGCCACAAAATAACGACATGAATGATGCGAGGGAACATATTGCAAATCTTCTTGTATTACGATAAAATGCATAGTTTATTATGTATTTAACGATTTACTCAGCTTGAATATTTATTTTGGGATTATAATATTATTTAACTTTTTTACACGTTTTAATATTTATTTTCATATTAATTTTATTTCTTGCAAGAAAATGATATATTTCTTTAAATTATTTTCTACAAGATGGTTATCCAATAAATAGTCAATCGTAAATATAATATATTATACTTTGCATATTGTTTAGTATACTTTAAATATTATTTAGCATAAACAATTTTATTATAAAATAAAATATAGTTAAAATTAATAAAAATGTTTTTTATTTTTATGTTACCAAATAGTCTATTGTATGAAGCTCTTTTAAAAATGCTATTTTTTTAATTAATAGCTAAACAATCAACTGATTTTTATAAAAAATTCTTCTAAAAAAAAGCTTTACTACTCTACTAATATAAGCTTATCCAAACAGGCTGTATAGGCCTGATTAGCGACGGAGAAATCTAGCTTCGAGATATCAGCCAATTCCGTCAATATATTTTTATTCTCGGGACGGAAGGATCCGTACATTCTTCCTTAAAAACTAAGCACACAACTCGTGAAGGACCGAACCCAAAGCTAATAGGCCGAAACAAGCATAAAGCATATCCAATCTTGAAGTGTCTTTTTGTGCATGCGTGGTATTCCATATACAAAAGGACACACTCTTTCTCATCTCCGTCTCCTAAATCCTCTCGCTGTGGCCATAGTGCTCTCCCCTAGATTTCCTTGCTTTCTTTTGTTCTCTTTTGGGTCGACTAAGGGGTATAACCCATTTGTCTTCTACTTGATATAATACACAAACACCGTTATGGATTTTTAGTTAAGCTCCAATTACTTTCCAATCATCATGCATCACCCTTCAACGGTTAGCCAAGAATTTGGTCCTATCTTCGATTTTGTTACCCATGTGGGTAGCTCTGCTCTTAATGCGACATTTCAGAGCATAAATTCAAATGGGCACTCGTCGTTCAAGTCCAATTATCTCTTCTTTGAGAGCTCCAGTTGTAATAAGAAGCGAAAGGTCGCTGCTTCACTCAGCTTGAGTAGTCGTGGAGCTTTAAGTATCAGAACAATTTGGAGTGAGTTTAATAGGGTTATTAGATTTCATTGTGATAGAATACCTATTGGGTTTGCTTCAGTTCGCGTTGGTTCAGGAGGTGGTCCTAGTAATAACAACAGTGGGTTGAGTGATGCTGATTGCGGAGTCATGGTGAATGAAAGCTTGCCTACTAACGGTGTTGAAGCCGAGAGCCCCAAGAAAGTTCTCATTTTGATGAGTGATACTGGTGGTGGTCATCGTGCGTCTGCGGAGGCAATTAAAGCAGCGTTCAATGAAGAATTTGGCGATGATTATCAGGTTAGTTGTGAATTTGATAAAATAGAAGTGGGCCTATAGTACTTAGTTTAGACTGGTTTTGATGTTTCGAGATATGTTCTTTTTTAAGGATAAGCTGAAACCAAAAGTGGCGTGCATTTGGTTATCTCAATCCTCAAGTAACATTTTGTAAGGGGGGCTGCATATGAATAATATTCTAAGTGCAATATTTGCAATTTATTAGACTTAGGGTAAAAGGTTGAGTGAGTGTGTGGATATGAATTTATTCATATTCTTCAGAGTGTTAAGATTGTGTGTTGCAGGTATTTATTACTGATTTATGGTCCGATCATACCCCTTGGCCGTTTAATCAATTGCCCAGAAGTTATAATTTCTTGGTGAAACACGGGCCATTGTGGAAGATGACATACTATGGATCTGCACCACGGATGATTCATCAATCTAACTTTGCTGCGACTTCAACATTTATAGCACGGTAAGGCTTGCTTACCCTCTTAATGTAGTGTTTTTAGCTTTTGGCATGTTTCTGTCCTTATTAATTCAGAACGTCATTACTTTCGTCTGTCTAGTTTCATTCAATTGTTTCATTTTTGGACCAAGTATACCTAATTCCTTAGCACTTACTATGATTTCGACTATAATCGATGATGTACTCCTTACTCTTTATCACCAAGCCAAACCCCTTATCACCATGCGACTTATTCTCATCCCTATATGTTTATATTTCTAATTTCTGATTTGAAGAGTACTGTATAAATGTCTCTCTTAGGAAAAGATGGCTTTCATTCTAACTTTGCTACTGAGTTTGACTTACTCTTTGTATTTTTTTATTTGCAATGTGTAACTGGTTATTAATAGGAACATTTTTCATAATGGCATAACTTAGGAACCATGGTATCTAATATTCAAATTTTATGATCATATAAGCCTCATTTTCAATTTTTCTTGATTAACTATCACCTTGTCAACATGCTTGTTGACATAAGACCTTTCCTTCACAACTGCATGAAATAAAAAATGAGATTCTTGACAAGAAATCTTTTTTATTTTTTATCCAATACCTTCTCCATTCTTTTGTGTTAGACCTACATTGTATTAATCTGGATAAGTTTTAGTCTTACTGTCTTTTTTTTCCTCCAATATGAACTTCTTTGTTTCCATTCTTGCAGTGAGGTTGCCAAAGGGTTAATGAAATACCAGCCTGACATCATTATTAGTGTGCATCCTTTGATGCAACATGTTCCTCTTCGTATATTGAGGGCCAAGGGTCTTCTACGAAAGATAGTGTTCACCACTGTAATCACTGATCTTAGTACATGCCATCCAACATGGTATAATATTGCAAGTGGAGAGATTTTGATGAAAGTATGTTTTGCAGATATGTTTACCTTTCATTTAAATTTATGTTTAGGTTCCATAAGCTTGTAACGAGATGCTATTGCCCGACAGAAGATGTAGCAAAGAGGGCATTGAAAGCTAGGCTTCAGCCCTCCCAAATTAAGGTTTATGGCCTTCCTATAAGACCTTCTTTCGTGAAGCCTATTCGACCTAAGGTTGGTACCCTAAACTGCCTAACATATGAATTTAGATATTCCCCCAATACTGTTTTGGTACAATATGATGCAATAGTGTGCTCTAAATGGTATTTTAAAGATGACCACTTTGCTTTTTAATCACTCCATTTTGTTGTGGTGTGTAGATACAATCATGATACAAGATGATTCACGAATAATGCCTTCTTTTGGAAAGTATGATGACAAATTTTGGCTAAAATATTTTTTTTTGCATTATCAGACTAAAATTGCTTAATTTTAGTACCAAATTGATTTTGTATCATAGAATGAAAACTAGGGACAATGTTACTCATATCTAATTTTATTTTCAACAAGAAATCCGCGTGAGATGATTGTAATCATCAATGAAGAATACAAACAATTTAGCACCAGTGATATCAGGATATGAGAAGACCCCTATTGTCACTATGAATTAAATAAAAAGGGGTAGAAGTTCTTTTATTGATAATGGGAAAAGACACACAGGCATGTTTGGCAATCTCACATACATCATAATGAAAACTCACTACATCTATCCCTTTAAAAAGAGAAGGAAACATGATCTTTAAAGTTGTAAACAGTGGATGTCCCTGACGAGAATGATGATACAAAATAACATCCCTTTTCGATGGTGATAAAATTGATAAAGATAGATTACTATTCATGATAGATTATTGGTTTGAAGTTTTCAAGCAGTACAACCTGTCCTTTCCTTAGCAAGTACAATCCGCTTCCTCGAACCTTGGTCCTGAAATTCACAAAAGGAAGAGTACAAAATGTTTAGTTTATGTATAGAAACAAGATTGGTGGATAACTTAAGAACATGCAGGACATTTTTCAATAAGATTGATGGCATAAGTTGTATGTCTTCTATGCTAACAACAATGAAATGGGACCCATCCGCAACAATAACCTTTGTGTTACTTGGACAAGGAGTATAAGTTCTAAATTGATTGCATGAGTGGATCATATGGTCTGTGGTGCTTGAATCTATTACCCATAAATGACAAAAAGGAAATTTTCTAGGTTAAATCCAACTAAACAAGAAGGATAACCTGAGAGAGCTAATGAATTCGCATGTGATGTTTTGTCTAGCTGACCCAGTAGCCTTTTAAGCTTTTCAATATCTTTACTATTGAATTCTTCCAATTATTCCAGCTTTTCTTGATCATTTTGAGTGATGTGGGTTGAGCTAGAGGCCTTTTGTTAGTTTCCCTTGTTGCCCCATTCTTGGATTGGTGGTAAACCCTGCTATTTCCGGCAACTTTGTGTGGTATGTCTTGATTTCTTACAGTATATACACCAAAGGTTGTCTTTGGTACCATTTCTGTTCTGCCCTCCTTTGGTGAACTCAGCTCTCCCATGCTTCGTACATTTGTTTGGCACTTTTTTGGTAATTTCTGCCGTAATATTCAGTGCTGATTTTTTCACAATTTGTGGTTCAACCATCTCATTTCTACATTCTTTAGCTCTAACAAGGGATATTCAGCGAAGGAACTTCTTCTTTTCCCAAAATTTGTATCCTTATCTGATCAGTCTCAGGATTCAAACCTGCAAGAAAATCATACACCCTATCCTTTTTAATAAAATCTTTTATTTTATCATAACAATTGCTACACTGCAGCTCAACAGTCCTATAGTAGTCCAATTCCATTGCCTTTGAGGATAGTTTTACTAGTTGGATAGAATTAATTTCAGTGATTTCTGACATAGCTTTTATGATTAGAGTTTAAAGAAAGAAATTGCAATGATAAAAACTAGTATGTTTGGTTAGGAAAGTGCAATAATGAAGGCTACATGATGATTGGATATCGCAATAATGAAGTTTGCTAGAAATTGCAATGAAGGCCGCTACAGAATTTTCCTTAGAAACCCTAAGGCTGTGATACCATGTCACAAAATAGAAGGGAAAGTGAATTGTTTTATTTTCAGATGATTTAGGATTACATGCTGATATACACCTTAGAGTAGGAGGAAAAATAAGAAACAATTACTCTTCTAGGAAATTAAAATGATCTCCTAGGATTCTATACTTCTCTAGGAAAGGAGAAGAATCTATTAGAATCCCACAACCTATGGGATACCAAGAAATTGACTTTTTTAAAAATGGAACACAGTAAATATACACAACTTGACATCCTTTTTCACAGTTATCTCTTTGTCCTTGTAATATTCAAGAATTCAAATACTACCTGATCAAAATTTATGCTTTTAGAACTCTATGTCAGCAATTGTCATTTAGTGAAAATGATCTCTTCTTATAGCCAAAAGAAGGTCCTCAGAGGAATGTCATGGAGATTAATGCAATATTATATATAATATTCACTATTGTCCTTTAACCCACTCCATGATATTGCCATAGGATGAACTGAGGCGAGAACTAGGGATGGATGAGGATCTTCCAGCCGTGTTACTGATGGGAGGAGGGGAAGGAATGGGCCCAATTGAGGCAACTGCAAGAGAACTTGGGAATTCACTATATGATGAGAACCTTGGTGAACCAATTGGTCAGATCCTTGTGATATGTGGCCGCAATAAAAAGCTTGCCAACAAATTGCTGTCAATTGATTGGAAGATTCCTGTTCAGGTATCAGTCTTAAAAGTCTTCATTAGAGCAAGTACAGTTTGCTAATCAAACTTTATTGTAACCATAAATCTTTTGAACTATTTTTTTCGGTGGCTTGATGTTGTTTTTGCAAGTAGTGATCCTGAATTTTTGTCTGGTACTTCTTAGCTTCTTTCCAATGCAAATTCAAAGGAAAAAATGATCGTCCGAAATCTTGAATTATGCATGCATCTGTATTTGGATTGTGTGGTAATGAATATATAAGATGTTTCTATGTGAAACCCACTCCTCATGGTGGAAAACAAATATGTACTTCTTTCACTTGAACATTGTGTACCTCATACTTATCCTCTATCCGAAATTGATAATAGGTAATCTATAAATATTCCTATTATACATTGCATCATTACTTGTGGTAGATATTCCAGTATATGCCCATCAACTTGCTGCAGGAGGTTGCAAATTACTCATGGTAAGTTGTAATACAAAATAAGCATATACATGCATTGGTGGTGAACCGTGACTAATTATATAGCATTAAAGAAGTTGCTCTATTTAATAGGTAAAAGGGTTCGTAACGAAAATGGAGGAGTCTATGGGTGCTTGTGACTGCATTATAACGAAGGTAAGCTTTTTGTGGTAGTGGTTGTAATTTTTCTGACCACAGATGAATAATAGCTGAACTACTTCTTGCATTCTACTGAAGGCTGGTCCAGGGACTATTGCAGAGGCTTTGATACGAGGGCTCCCTATAATTTTGAATGGTTACATAGCTGGACAAGTAAGTTGACTATTCATATTATGTTATTGTATATTACCATTAAATATTATTGTCTTTTGAAGTTTTAATTACTGCTATTGGCCCTAATAACTTGCATTAAAAAATCTTTCATTGGTAATAAGCTAATGTATGGACTACTTTAACTGCCTAAATGAGGTACAAATTGTGACTGATTATTGATCAAGTAACCTAAGCAAAGAACTGATTATTAAATTTGGATATCCTATCGATAAATTAGCAACGTTAAGCATTCTGCTTAAATTGTCTTTGGAGTTTAAAATGGGCATATCCAGGGTCCTATAAGGAGGATTGAGTAATTGCAATATACAGGACTTGAACTTATTCATCTCCTTGCGCCTCCTCCAGTTAATCTTGCATAGATTTAATGTCTTAAAATTCACAAGCTATGTTCCTGTGTTACGTTTCTCTAGGAATGATATTCTGTCAGTAGGCCGTTGAATATCCTACATTGTAATTGAAAGTTTGTGTAATCTGCTTAAACGATAAAAGCAATTTTTTATTTTCTCTTTTCCTTAAAATTATTTGAGCATGTTAATCCCAATGATGTCTTTTTGATACATGAAGGAGGTCGGGAATGTACCTTATGTGGTTGAAAATGGATGTGGGAAATTTTCAAAGTCACCCAAAGAGATTGCAAATATAGTAGGTCAATGGTTTGGTCCAAAGGCAGAGGAACTCAAGGCAATGTCTCGAAATGCCTTAAAGATGGCAAGACCTGATGCAGTCTTCAAGATTGTTCATGATCTTCATGAGTTGGTCAGGCAGAGGAATTTTTTACCCCAGTATTCTTGTGCAACATAACAGTTCTACCATGTGCCAGTTTTGATAAGGTCAGTCGGTGTCCAGAGGGCTTAATAGGAGTACTTTTCTTCTTCTTGCTTTGTCTTTTAAGGCCTAATATCATTGCTCTCTTTTAGTCGCCGTGTAATTTGATCAGGAAAACTATGAAGCCCCTAAAGATTAATAAGAAGAATGTCAGTTCTTTTCTGTCTGCCGGAATGTAAACTTCCCCTTCTGTTTTGCCCTTTTTCATGTGCAGCTTCCTAGACACGGAGATGATATTAGTTCCACGCTTGACAAGCAATGTGTGAATATTTTATTCAGCTGAGGGTATTGAAGGTAGGGAGGATTGTGTTAGCAGTACATAACAAGGTGTGGTGGCTAAGTAACTGGAACCAGGTTCCAAATACATGTACACTTCATCCCCTTCCTCGTGCTTTTCCTCCCCCTCTTCATAAACATATTATTGATATCCAATTGCTCTTAGTATCATGCCTTGATTGTTGCAACAACTAATAAGAAGAGTACTTTACATCTTTGCTTCAAGAGAAGAAGTCTTTTTATCTATACACCCTTCTATAATCAACTTAACGTTATATTTTTTTCAAATAAATCATTGTATACACCCAATTGAATCATATTGCTTTCTCACTAGGAGGTAAAGAGATGAGTTGTCAAGATATGTTTATGGTCCAATCAAGGTTTTAAATTACGGTTACGGTTCGGAATGTTGTGGCAATTTGTTGGAAACTGCAGTTTCTGCAATTCGCAATTCACTTTTTTGTTCATTAAACTAGGAAGCTTAGCTTCCTTGCAAGTATTAAGCTCCAGCATCCAAAAAAAAAAGAAGAAGCAAGACCTAAGCACAATAGGATGATGATAGCAGAAGACAGAAAAGCTACGTTAATTAAATCTTTTTGAGTGCAACAAAAGGAGATTGATGGGAAGAATTGTGAAGAGGTAACAAAATTAGAAGCACAAGTACATGAATAATTATAAAGATGGGTGAGCTGAATTGTAACTGAAATTGGGGATTTCCCTATATTTCAAAGTATTAAATTCTTAAATGAATTAAAAAAAACTCTCTTTTTAAAGTTTAAGATGAATATGGGAATGAATTATATATATATATTTATATATAGTTTTGGGTTTAAAAGACTCTAAGCCCAAGTATTAACATAAGCTACATTGTTTTAGGACCAAAAGGCTCAAAACCCTTTAAAAGACTCTAAGCCCAAGTATTAACATAAGCTACATAGTTTTAGGACCAAAAGGTTCAAAACCCAAATATTAACATAAGCTTGACCTGATTTAACTAAAAAGGCTCAAAACCCGATCCAACAAATGGCTTGTACTTTTTAATGAGTTAAAATTATTTTTGGTTGCCTAAGGAATATATTATTCAGTCACTACAAATTTTAATCAATTGGATTTATTTAATAATAAAAATTTAAAATCGTTTAATTTTTATTTGATTTATTTTAATATCTTAATAACGGATTAATTTATTAATCAATCAGTCAATTTTTATAATTAATAATATTTTATAAATTAAAATTAATTAATTAATTTTTATTTAACAATTTTTTACATTAAATTTTAAATTTTTATAAATAAGAAAAATCTTTTTAAATTATATTTTAAAATGTTTGATTATATTTTATAAAAATTAATTTAGTAAAAGTTTACTACCGAGAAATACACCTTAAGTCACTCCTGTTATCATATTTTTTTTTATACAAGAGAAATCGCTAAACACTACTCTTTCTGATTCATAATAAGTGTCGTTTTTTTTATCTATTTTCATAATTTGTCTATTTTAGCGGTGCCTTGCATGTGGAGATGCATTATATTTGAATGATAAGCGTTGTGATTTAGTGTTTCTAAGTCATTGATGCTGTTTGTTATACCTCATGACGACATAGGATATAAGAATGAAATAGATATGTTAGGAATATCTCTATACTTGTTACTATGATTGTAAAATTTTGTCTCTCTCTTTTTGGGAATTTTGGTAGGCCAGATGTGCCTTTGTAATTTCGGATGAATGATGGGTTTGGTTGTCTGATAATGGTGGCAAGTGAATTTACATTGATATTGTTAGGGAAGACATACTGGTTAGTTCACTACTTGACACCTTGTTGCATAGGAGAGTTTCAAGTTTGGCACATGAATACCAAGTTCGGCAATTGTAAATGTGAATTTTGTTGTTACGAGTTTTTGGCTCACCTACCAAAGGTTTCATGAGATGATTATGAAAATTCTGGTTTTAACAATGAAGGTTGTATATCAAACAGGGGGACGGTGAGTGAGAGCAAGAATCTTTGATGTTACCATAATAATTCAGTCATAGATGACACCTAGTCAATGTTTGACACAAGTTTTAAATCTCCTGCTGTATTTGGCTTTTTCAAGAACAAGTCTTTCTGCATATTTCAGATCTGCCAGTCCTGTTCAGTATCCTTTATGTAACATCGATTTCCATGTTCACAAACTCTTTACAAGTATATTTGCATTTATTGGACGAAACAGATGATGTGCTAGTTAACATATGACCTCATAATTTATGACAGAAAGCTTGGGAAGTAGCGCAAGCCCCTTTGAAGAATTTGTTCGTGATGGGATTTATGATGTGGACGGCTGGAAGTACAGTCCATCTGTTTACCATTGGGATTACATTTTCAGCTCTTTTGCACCCCATAAATGCTCTTCGAACCGTTGGAATTGGTATGCCGATACAAACTTACAAGCTGTTGCTACTTATATATACGTGTGTGTGTGTGTGCGTGCACATCAGTCATTTTCGCATTTTTTCTTCTTCACTGTAAGATCGTATTCTGTGAAGAGACAGATAGAAAATGCCAAAAAAAAGAATAACTCATGCCTTCCAAAAGTCCCAGCTGAATTTTAACATTGTTGGTAGATAGAGCTTTGCCAGGCCACTCCAGGGTGTATAACATGTGTTCTATCTCAATTAGCAAGATAGGTCACTCGCATATATACCAAAAAGAAATGATCTTATTTGTATTAACGGAAAGCATAGTATTATCCACAAAATTCCTCCACATGCGAGAGCCTAAGGGGCCAATTGCCAAAGAGGACATCATTCATAATGGACGATCTCTAACAATATGTTTATACATCCTGTTATGCTATTGTAAAGGGTGTTGGAGTTATGATCAAGGCAAGAAGAAAAAAAATTGGAAGCTGTTAAGGATAAAACAATCAAGCCTAATTTAGCACCTAATTAAGTGCAATTAGTTCGGATTTTCACTGATTTGATTTTTGAATTTGCTGTAAACTTTATCATTTCCTTGTATAGCTCAAGTGTATATATTCTACACAAATACATTCAATAAAATGTACAGCCTTCAAATTCTAAAACCCTTGTTCTTATATGGTATCAGTCTAGCCGCTCTCGACAAACGTCCTTTCCCCTTCGATCCCGATGGTCACCACTCCAGCTTCCTCCTCTTCGGCTGTGCCCTCAATCATCTCCATTCCCTCAGTCCATAATTTCCTTACCGTTAAACTCACCTCCACAAATTATTTGTTATGGAAGACGCAAATCCTTCCTATTCTTCATGGCCATCAGTTATTTCACCATGTTGATGGCACTCCCCCACCTCCGAAAGAGGTTGACGCTGCCCCGAATCCTGCGTACCAGGCTTGGTACCTAAAAGATCAAATGGTCTTAAGTTGGATCTTCGGATCTCTTTCTGAACCTGTTCTCTCGCAGGTTGTTGGCACCTCCACTGCCGCTGCTGCTTGGTCGAAGTTGCAATCAACTTATGCTTCCGGCTCCCGCGCACAAATCCGCACCCTAAAATCTGCCCTTCATAATCTTTCCAGGGCAAATGACTCTATTGTTGACTATATGGATCGGGCAAAGCGACTCTATGATCAGTTAACCGCTCTTAATGCTGGTATATCGGAGGATGACCTTGTTGATTATATCCTTCGTGGTTTGGGGTCCGACTATCGCCCCTTCACTCGTAATATCGAGGCAAAATTAGCCTCTGTCTCCTTTGACGATTTTTTCGGTTTACTTCTCTCTGAAGAGGCTCAATTGAAAATTGAAAATGAGTCACTCCATCCACCTGCAGTTGCACATTATGCTGGCAAGCAACCCACCTCCAATTCCTCTCGTGGTCGAGGCCGCAACTACCGACGACCGAACAATAATCGTGGACGAGGCACCTCCTACACCCATGAGCCTACCTGCTATAATTGCCAGGGTCGAGGACACACCAACAAAAACTGTCCCAGCCCGAAATACAATTCCTATTCTCCTAAGCCGTCCGCAAACTATAGCTCCTCCCCCCATGCCTCTGACAAGCAGTGGATCGTAGATTCGGGTGCCACTCATCACTTAACCTCTGAATTGGAAAACCTGGGCATTCACTCCGAGTACACTGGCACCGATGAAGTTACTCTGACAAATGGTAAAAGCTTACCTATTACTCGTCTTGGTTCTCATACTTTATCTGTCAATTCCCGTCCTTTTTCATTAAACAATATACTCCATGTTCCAGAGGCTAACATCAATTTATTGTCTGTTCCTCAATTTACTAATACTAATGATGTCTCTGTTGAATTCTTTTCTGATTCTTTTGTGATTAAGGACCGCAAAACGAAGCAGGTACTTCATCGGGGGTTCATTAAGGATGGCCTATATCGTTTAGCTGCTGATTCGGTGCCTCCAGCTTGTCATACTGTGTCATTGTCTACTTGGCATGCTCGTTTGGGACATGCGTGCTCTAGGACAGTTAGAAAAGTTTTGAGTCTAAATAAGTTGATTGCTTCTACTAAGCGTGATTCATCCTTGTGTGAGGCTTGCTGTATTAGTAAATCTCATAAGTTACCTTTTTCGGATTCTAGTTTTGAAGCTAAAGAACCTTTGGAATTGATTTGTTCTTATTTATGGGGACCTTCTCCAATTGCTTCTGTTGATGGTTTCTTATATTATGTTGTTTTCTTTGATCATTATACTAAGTATTCATGGATCTATTTTCTCCGTCGTAAATCTGATGTCTTTAACTGTTTTATTCAATTCCGAGCTACGGTGGAAAAGTTCTTTGCCAAACCTATCAAACAATTTCAGAGTGATTGGGGTGGGGAATTCCAAGCACTACAAAAATATCTTACCACAAATGCCATAATACAACGAAGTTCCTGCCCTCATACGCCTGAACAAAATGGGTGTGCTGAAAGAAAACATCGCCATATCACTGAAACTGGACGAGCACTTTTACACCATTCCTCTATTCCACCAAAGTATTGGGATCATGCCTTTGCTACTGCTGTTTATATTATTAATCGACTCCCAACCCCTCGCCTTAACCACAAATCATCCTACGAAGCCATTTTCCATCGTACCTCGGAATATAATTTTTTACGTGTCTTTGGTTGTTGTTGTTATCCGTGGCTACGTCCTTATGCAGCTAATAAACTAGAACCTCGCTCCACAAAATGTGTCTTTCTGGGATATAGTACCCTTCACAAAAGTTACAAATGTCTGTCATTAGCCACCAATAAAATATTCTACTCACGTCATGTTCTTTTTTATGAACAGGTTTTTCCGTTCAAAGAAAGTGATGCGCGGCCCTCGATCCTCGGTTCACCACCAAACACTACTACCATTTTCTCACTAGGCAATCGAAGCACCCCTCAATTATCAACTACTCGACAAACTGCCCAAACTACACCACCCTCACAGCCTAGTCCCAACAACCCAAACACTACTATAACCCAACCGAACACAAACCCACCAGTAGCAAATACCATTCCACACCCCATTCAACCGACTGCCACAGCTATTATCGATGCTCCATCGACTCCTATTGAGCCACAAAACACCCATCCAATGCCCACTCGGTTTCGTACAGGCAATCTTAAGCCTCGGGTATTCAGTGCCATTTCAACAACCGCCTTGACAGCTCCTTCATCCTATACCGAAGCAGCAAAACATCAAACCTGGAGGCAAGCCATGTCTAAGGAGATCGAGGCCCTAATGTCCAATGGCACTTGGGATTTAGTTCCGGCTCTCAAGCCTCCAATATAATCGACTGTAAATGGGTGTATCGAATCAAAACCAAGGCAGATGGATCCATCGATCGATACCGTGCTCGGCTAGTGGCAAAGGGCTTTCATCAACGGCCTGGGATAGATTATGTCAAAACTTTCAGCCCCGTTATTAAGCCTGCAACGATTCGGTTAATACTTTCCATTGCTGTCAACAACCGGTGGCCAATTAAGCAACTTGATGTATCCAATGCATTTCTACATGGTGCTCTTGATGTTCCGGTATTCATGGAGCAACCTCAAGGTTTTGTTGACTCTATAAAATCGAATTATGTGTGCTCCCTTAAGAAGTCACTCTACGGATTAAAGCAAGCTCCTCGAGCTTGGTACTTCTGCTTGACTAATGCTCTCCAAACTCTCGGCTTCCATGGCTCAAAAGCTGATAGTTCCCTATTCATCTACTCCAATGGTGGTGAGACTGCTTATTGTTTAGTATATGTTGATGATTTGGTTCTCATTGGTTCTTCCTCGACACTACTTGCCAAACTCATTCGTCAACTTGGTCAGAAAGTCACTCTTAAGGATCTAGGTCCTCTATCTTACTTCCTAGGGGTTGAAGTGACAATACACCCCGATGGACTGCAGCTCTCACAAGGCAAATACATTCAGGATCTTCTAGTGCGAGCTAACATGCACGAAGCATCTCCGGTGGCAACCCCTTCCACTCCACAAACTGATATTACAGCCACCACGACAATGACATTTGATAATCTGACACTTTATCGTCATGTTGTTGGTGCTCTCCAATACCTTGCACTCACTCGGCCTGACATCTCACTGGCCGTAAATAAAACCGCACAATACATGCATCACCCTTGTGTTCACCATTGGCAATCTGTGAAGAGAATTTTGCGGTACCTGCGTGGCACGATTGACCATGGTCTTATCTTTCGACCGACTCACAATGCTGCCTTTGTTACTTACTCGGATGCGGATTGGGGCAGAGACAAAGTGGATCGTAAAAGCACTTCGGCTTATGCGGTTTTCCATGGTGTAAACCTCATCTCTTGGAGCTCGAAAAAGCAGAAAACAGTGGCCCGATCAAGTACCGACTCTGAATACCGTGCATTGGCATCGGCAGTGTCCGAGGTTTATTGGCTTCAATGCCTTCTTCGGGAGCTTCACCATGCTCTACCTACTACACCAAAAATCTGGTGTGATAATGTTGCTGCTACATACCTTGCCGCAAACCCTATCTTCCACTCTCGGTCCAAACACTTGGAACTAGATTTCCATTTTGTTCGTGACCAGGTTCGACAAAAACAGCTTCTTGTGTCTTACATCTCCACCACTGATCAAGTCGCTGATGTGTTGACCAAATCATTATCCAAGAAAAAGTTTCTTGCTTTCAAAGACAAACTGATGGTCCAACCCCCCATCAGTTTGCGGGGGGGTGTTAAGGATAAAACAATCAAGCCTAATTTAACGCCTAATTAAGTGCAATTAGTTCGGATTTTCACTGATTTGATTTTTGAATTTGCTGTAAACTTTATCATTTCCTTGTA
>JANKOD010000001.1:25109187-25126166 GCA_026284645.1 Erythroxylum acuminatum | reverse complement strand
ATTTGCTTATTTGACTATTAGTTTTAGGAAGGTAAATAATTAATTGTGGTTATTATTTATATGTAAAATATTTAAAAAATTATTATTATTTTAAATTAATTATCATTATTATTTATTATTAAAATTTTTGAAAGCATGGTTGATGTAAACAGTAAACTAGTAAAATATACAGTATAACTGTATAATATATCAATATGGATTATTTTGTAGTTTTTAAAAATTTTAGGAACTATTTTATAAATTTTAAAATTTTTTTGAAATAGTACCCGGTACCGATCGATATTAGTACCGTTCTGTTACAGAGCTTAATCCGATACCCGGTACGGTTTCATTCACACAAGAAAAGAGTGGTTATTGGCATTTAAGGGGTGTCATGTCCATATACAGTTACTTGGTAGTTGCTTTACCTAATACCTACCATTCTCAAAATCATTGAATTGTCTTTCCTCAGTCCTCAATCTCCAATCCCATCAGCCTTTTACTCAATCACCCAAACCATGGAGTTCACGGCGGAGCAACTGAGCCACTACAATGGTTCAGACCCATCAAAGCCCATTTACGTAGCAATCAAGGGTCGAGTTTTCGATGTCTCCACGGGCAAGAACTTCTACGGCCCCGGTGGCTCTTACTCCATGTTCGCCGGTAAAGATGCCAGCAGAGCTCTTGCCAAGATGAGCAAGAACGAAGAAGATGTTTGCCCTTCTCTGGACGGGCTCTCCGACAAGGAGATCGATGTTCTTACTGATTGGGAGAAGAAGTTTGAAGCTAAATACCCTGTTGTTGGTCGTGTGGTCTCTTAAATAATGGGAAAAAAAGTTTGACGCTTTCGTTGTGTTGTATTTGTATTAAACTCTGTCGGTTGGTTTCCTTTGGTACGTGTTAGGTGGTGTCGATTTGAGACTCTCTGCTTTGTGGGCATCGAGTAATGAATGCCTTTTGTTATGTTCGTAACATTCCGTGATTATATAAATAAGTTCAAGTTGTGTCAAGTTTAGCTTTAAATGCTTGAATTTACGATGTTTAGTCATTTTACTGTTTTCAATAAGTACTCAACTGATGTGTGAATCCATTATTCTATTTGCTTCTGCTTGATATGATGAACTGTTTGATGAGAATTCTGTTTCTGCATGGGTTTCGAACACTATTTGCTTGGCCAATCTTTTGGGCGTTCTGGTTGCTTGTGTCGTGTCGTATAGCAGCCCAAAGCTTTCAGAAGTTCTGAACCTTTAAAGTGGTTGAAGGTGCTTCTGGTGTTATGATGCGGGCATGAACTTGGTGTAGGAAAAGAAAGCTCGTGTTCCTGAGAACTATCAACTATCGGGGTATCTATACAACTGGGTTGATAGGATGAATATCCAGTTAGCTAGTTCGTAGTAGCTCTTGGAGCGAAGTGTGATAAAATGGAAAAACCATAGATGCCTTCATGCGGGATGGATCTTTTAAGGGGTTCATATCATACTTTTCGCCATTGGAGAGGAGGGGCAAAGCTTCCTATTGCTTCCATGCAGTGGTAACAATCAATTGAATCTTGTCCTTAAAGCATGAAATGAGTGTTTAATCTCTGCATTACTGATTTGGATCTTGGAGATAACTGCTATTTGCTTATGAGGACGAACAGGGTTTTTGTGTTGTCAATGCATGTGGCAGTTTCTGCAATTGTCTTATTGTGAAATTTTGATGCTTTAGGTTTTGTAATGACTTCTAAAACACATTTATTTATTTTCTGGTTGATGCTAGCTCTTTTGCATTTCATCCAATTCACATTTGGACATGGTCGATGATAATTAATTCATAGTTATCTGTTTGATTTGCCATGTTTGATGAATATGGAGCAGAGCTACCTGAGATGAAATGCTGGTGGATTTTGGCTTAGTTATGACTTGCTAAGCTTCCTTGGCTGCTTGAATTTGGTATATTTTTTCAGCTAGTGCAATGCAAATATGAATAATATTTCATGATCGTTTGATCATAGTTGTATTGTTTTCTATCTTGTGAACCAACCTAACATGGCTTTCCTAGTCTCAGGAATAAATCACTTTGGTCGAGTTACTATATGTTTGTTTCACATGAACCAACTGCATTAGGGCTGCTAGAATTGCTGTTTGGAATTACTAGGTCAAGTTAAAAACTAAAGGGTTATAATTTATGCTTATAATTGTCAAAAACAATAATCCCCAAGGTTTAGGTTTCAGATCAGTGGATTCAGTGCTCCTAGTACAACAACTCAACAAAGCCAAGCAAGTTAGTTTAACAAGCCATTGGAAACAAAGTAAGCAGCTTTTTTTCTCGTCTCTATAGGATATATATATTCACATACAACTACAAAACACACGCTTTATTTAATATTGGATTGGAACCCTGCGCAATGAAAAGATTAGTATAGTGGAAAGTAATAATCTTATCAGGTGGTTAGTAGCAAGTTTATTTATTTATGAAAAATAGCCAAAAAGAGAAATGAGTAGGCAAGTAATACTCCATAAACAACTAGTTTCAGTGCCAGAATTGCTTTTTGTTTAAGTCATCTCATGATAATGCTAGTGTTTGATGTTTATTAATAATCCTGATCCTGAAACTGACATGATTCCAAAGTTCAGTAACAAGTCTCAAAATCCTATTCTTGGGAAGCCAGACCAGACCAATCCTGTGTACTGATAGACTTTGATAAAAGTTCGGAGCTCATTAGGTGGCTTTGTCATTACTCTTCCCCGGGCCGTCACGGAGTCATCTTGCTCATTTCCGACACCAATGGTATCATTGTCACGTGTGTGTGTATATATATACGTGGATTTGTCAACTTCAATACAGTAAATGAAATATCTGGTCGGATTAGCCCATAACGATTTGATTTTTATAATTTGTTAGTATAAAAAATCCAATTTTTACATTTCAGTTAATACGATCACCGGCTCCATTCGTACCATTTATTCAACTACAAGCATTGCTTCTGTTGGGGCGTTGGTATATATATATATATATATGGAGGCATATGGGCATGTTCAAAAAAGTCGTCGCAGAGTCACCAGGCTAGTTGGGTTGAATCTGACATTGTACTGACTGAAGAAATTGTTATTCCTTGAAACTTCCTCCTCCTCCTTATTCTCCGTTTGCTCCTTTTTCTAGCTAATCTGAGTTTGGATAGCGAGTGAGTGAGTGAATCATGTTGGACGCTAAGAGTCGACAACTCTCTAACGAAGAATCTGAGACATTGAGTCTTCGACCCTGTAATGAGGAAGCTGATGAAGAGCATAAACCAGAAAGACGATGTTCTTCTCACCGCTTGTTGGCTCCGATATATTGGCTGAATATGCTCGCGTCTGAGACGCATTGGAGCTATGTGCTTGCGGTAGTTGTTGTGTATGGAATAAGTCAGGGGCTTGGTGGAGCTTTAGCTCGTGTGGGGACGGAGTATTATATGAAGGATGTTCAAAAGGTTCAGCCTTCTGAGTCTCAGATTTATCAAGGGATCATCTCGATTCCTTGGCTTGTTAAGCCTGTATGGGGTCTCCTCACAGATGTTCTTCCAGTTCTGGGGTATCGTAGACGCCCTTATTTCGTCTTTGCTGGTAAGTTTTTCCATATTAGCAGTTGGGATTTCTTCCCCATCATTTACCTTGCCGTTTTATGTTGAGATCTCTTCATAAAAAAAGCCTTTTGTTTTCCATTTTTGAGCTTGTCATTGATATAAGATCTCGTTTACATGTTCACTTATGCTCTTCGAAATTGCAAATATGGAAAGTTTCAAGCATGGCCTAACTCCATCCACTTAATGCTTTGTACCAAATTGGTAATTGATCTGGCTTCTTTCGCCATTTGACCAGCAAGTAGGGTTTTAGACCCCAAAATAGGTAAAGGGTGTGCTTGGAAATTGAGATCAAGGTTGGACTTATATAGCATAGAACTTGTTGAGGAGTTTGCTGGAATGTTTATGCTTTACTTCCTATTGTGGAGATTTAATCTTTCTGCAAGTTTTGGATTGATGTGAAATAAGTTAGAGATGAAGTTCTAATCAGTGTAGGCTTCAAAGCACGTATGAGAAGGGAGACTAGGTGATATAGTGGTTAACTTCCTATCAAAATCAATTGGCATCTTAAGCTTCTGGGAAATTGCACAAGAAAGGAGTTTTACCCAGAAAGGAAAGAATTTTCGGTGGTTATTTGGAAGAAAAGAAAGATGCCATGGTTGTTAGTAGTGAATATAGGACCCAAGTATGATTAATGTAATTATTTAAACTTTGTTGACATTGTTAGAGCTATGCAATATGCCTAGGGAGGTTTGCTTCTGGAAATGAGAAGGAAGGATCTTCCTTACTATTGACATATTATATTTTTGCAGATTGTTGGATGGAATCCATTAATGTGGATGTCTTCTTTTAAGTTAGAAATAACCAAGTATGTAAGTGTTTCAAGAATTCCAGATCTCAATGCAGGCTTGTACATGGCATTACAGAAAATATATCTACCTGGTGGAGTAAGACTGTCATTTGTTGCTAAGTTTGGGGAAATTAATCTCTTCCAAATGTCTATGTGGAACTACAATCTATTTGTCTGACGACGATTTGCCATTGCTTTGTGTAGGAGCCTGCTAGCATAAGAATGTGAGAACTTTTCATTTATTCTGTAGCTAAAATATAAAGACCCTGTATCTAAAGCTTTTTGTATAAATTGCTAGTGGTCTAAAAATGGAGTTTGAAATGTCGGAAGTTTTGTACAATGTGAACATTCTTTCACATGCAACTTCTACCTAGTCGTTGTCATTTTCATAACTCGAGCATTATGTGTGATTCTTTCTCACTGTTTCAACTGTATGCACTGGAATAAGATACCATCCAAACTCAATGTAGTGAAAATGGTTCATCATATAGATTCCTTCTTTTCAAGTCCATATCTCATGTGGAGAATGCTTGACATGAATTTCACTGAGAGTCATTGTGTAATGCATGATGGAATTGAATTGCATGATTATGTAAAAGCAACATATTATTCACTATTTTAAAATTTCAAAAAAAAAACATATTATTCACTATTTTGCATTATCAAACGTAAAATAATATTTGCTTTGCTATGTTTTGTTCCTCATGTCTATTTCAGGCCTCCTTGGTGTGGTCTCCACACTCCTGTTGTCTTTGAATGAGAAGCTCGATATTCTGTCTGCTGTAGTTTTATTGACGACTGAAAGTATGTATGTAGCAATGGCAGACGTGACGATAGATGCTTGTGTGGCAGAGAACAGTAATATTCATCCTACACTTGCATCTGACATGCAAAGCTTGTGTGCTTTCAGTTCATCGATTGGTGCTTTACTGGGATACTTCATGAGTGGTGTTTTTGTTCGCCTACTTGGGCCCAAGGTTGGCTGCTTCTTGACTTAATTGTCATATTCATGACTCTGTTACGATTTAACAATTTACATTCCTCCATTTAAGAATGTGTTGATAGACTTATTTGTCTTCTGTGGTAGGGGGTCCTAGGCTTGCTGACAATTCCAGCTGGACTTGTAGTTCTGGTAGGAATAATACTCAATGAATCCAACAACCAAAATCCTGCTTATAGAGAGGTATTTCTTTCCGCACTTCTTTCTTTTACGCGATATTTCTGCTTTCAGATTGTAATATCATGGGTTGCTCAGGTACAGCAGAATAATATCTTTGAAGCTGGCAAGTCTATGTGGAATACATTGAAGTTCCCAGAAGTGTGGAGACCATGTTTGTATATGTACTTATCCCTCGCTTTGAGTTTGAACATTCATGAAGGGTTGTTCTACTGGTATACAGATTCAAAGGAGGGCCCATCCTTCTCCCAGGTATATGATTCTGTACTTGTTTTTTCCAGTCTCTGGACAGTGACGCATGATATTATCAAAATATCTAATCTCCAGGGACCACTTGATTCCACTTATTTTCTCTTGATTAACAAATGATTTCAACTAAAATTTATGCATGCATTATTTTAGCTTAGACCAATGCTTATAACAACTATATTAGCAACATTACCTGTGCGTGCTTTGAGCAGGATACCATTGGTTTCATTTCGTCGTTTGCTGCAGCCGGGTCCTTCTTGGGGGCATTACTTTATCAAAATATTCTTAAAGATCATCCCTTCAGAGATTTGCTATTTTGGACTCAATTCCTCTTTGGTTTGACTGGGATGCTCGATTTGATGATGGTGACACGATTAAACTTGAAACTCGGAATACCAGATTATTTTTTTGCTGTGTTTGATGCGAGTTTCTCTCATGTAATTGGAAGGCTCAAATGGATGCCTCTTCTTGTACTCAGTTCCAAGCTTTGTCCCCCTGGAATTGAAGGAACTTTCTTTGCTCTGCTCATGTCGATTGATAACTTTGGACTCTTCACAGCTTCATGGGTTGGAGGGCTCCTGCTTCATGTATTACATGTTACTCGGACAACATTTGATAACCTCTGGCTGGCCATCCTGATCAGAAACTTATTGAGACTCAGTCCACTTTGTCTGCTATATTTGGTTCCAAATGCTGATCAGAATGCTACTATGTTACCAACTGAAATCTCTGGCACAAAAGAGGGAACCGAAACTCAAGTGATCGAAAACGTTGAATTGGTCTCTCTGGTAAGCAACATGGATGGAAAGTAAAACTTCAACAAGACTATCCGGATTTAAGAAATTGCTCAAATTTGTAGGCAGAAAGTTCAACGTTCTTGTATGGTGCAGAACCATCTCGTCTTTAACACACACACAGTGAATTTTGACACGTCTAGAAGCAGAAGCTTAATGAGCTGACGAAAATGTAGGATATGGAAATGATATTTCCTTGCCTGTCTTCGCTGAAGGTCCATATCCATAGCTTATTGCTCATCTGATTCAAATTTGGTTGAAGGAAAAAAATTTCCTCGTATGCTTCTGTCAAAAAGATTTAAGAGATGTAATTCTTCAGAAATCCATTGGCCATATTATGTTCTGTTTTTTATTCTCTCACTTGGTGAAGCAATCTCTTCCAAAAGGTAAATAATAGTAATAATAGGGGATGCAGGATAAGGGAGACTCTGGCTGAAAATCCAAAACTTTCAATGTAATTATAAAGAAAAGTGAGGATAAAAAGTAAAGCCAGTATCCAAATATAGGCAGAACCAGTCCAGGACTAAACTGAAAGGTGTGAAAGTCACTATCTTGAGACCTCAGGCTCAGTTCCATACCAAGAAATGTCGCTCTTAGCTTGCAACTCCATCTCGCCAACGCCTGTGCAGAGGAAGTGGAATGAGAGTATCAAGAAGCGAATTCACGTGGGAGACCCAGAAGGAGCTATACTTACTTACCTCAATATGCAGCTCCTGGGTATTGTTGCTGACAACTACACGTACCCACTTCTGCTCAAAGCAGCTGGGACGTGTTCCACCTCTTGTGTTGGGTTTGCCCTCCATGCCCACACCTTGAAAACTGGTTTTGCCACCCACGCTTTTGTACAGACTGCTTTGATGAACATGTACAGTACGTTTAACCGTGTCGCCGATGCGTGTAAAATGTTTGATACAATGCCTAAAAAGGACGTCGTTGCTTGGAACTCCATGTTGGATGCCTTTGCTTCCAATGGGATGATGGAGGAGGCATTGAATCTGTTTAATTCGATGCCTCTGAAGGATTGTACTTCGTTCAATATTATGATTTCTGGGTATTCGAGCAAAGGGATGATAGTTTCTGCTAGGAGAGTATTTGATGAAATGACTCTGAGAGATTCTGTTTCTTGGAACTCGATTATAACAGCATATGCCCGAGTTGGGGATATGGAAACAGCTGGTGAATTTTTCAGGGAAACGCCCATTAAAAATGTCATCACTTGGAACGCAATGATTACAGGATGTTTACAGAACCAACTCTACGAAGAGGCTCTTGATTTGTTTGGCCAAATGATAGCTCAAGGTTGTGCATCTGATTTTGTTACAGTAACTAGTGTCTTATCTGCCTCTGCCCATTTGGGATCACTGGAAAAAGGCGAAGAAGTACACATCTACGCCATTGATAATGGACTTGCATCGAGTCCCCATGTAACTACAGCTTTGATTGATATGTATGCCAAATGTGGAAGCATAGGACAATGTTTGTTGGTGTTTTACAAGTCTCAAGTAAAGGATATTTACTGTTGGAATGCCTTAATCTCTGGACTGGCACTTAATGGCCATGGCTATGCAGCTCTCAAACTCTTTAGCGAGATGAGACTAAATGGTGTAAAACCTGATGACGTTACTTTTATATGCCTACTCAGCGCCTGTTGCCATTCAGGTCTCGTTGAAGAGGGTTGCCAGTTATTTGATTGCATGAAAATGGAGTTTGGGATATCTCCCAAGTTAGAGCACTATGGCTGCATGGTTGACCTTTTAGGTAGGTCCAGGCGCCTGGATCAAGCTTACCAATTAGTGGAATCCATGCCATTTGAGCTTGGAGCATCCATTTTGGGTGCTCTGCTTAGTGCCTGTGTAAATAATCAGGACCTGAGAATTGGTGCAAGAGTGATACAACTTGCTTCTTCCAGGGCTCCCTACCTTAGTGACGGCGAGTTGATGATGTTTGCCAATTTGTATGCGTCATGTGGTCAGTTGGATGAAGCTGAAAGATGGAGACATGCCATGGAAGACTCAGGGATTGTTAAAACTCCTGGATGGAGCATAATTGAGGTAAATGGAAAGTTTTACAAGTTTTTGGCTGGAGAGCCAAGCAAAAGCACGAGGCTGATTCTAAACGGTGCATTGTGAGGAACTATGAACACTGCTTTTCTTGCCTCAGTTATTATCCTACCCCAATCTAGTCAATTTAATATACAGCATTCCAACATAATATAAAGCAATCCCATTCAATGACATTGAGAAAACCAGAACTTGATACCATCAGGATCAGTTTAGAAGAGGGGTGAAGAGAAATTTAGGAAGATCTCTGTGCAGAAGGAACAGGAGCTGGCAAACAATGGAATCACTTTGTTGTTGCAGAAGAGCTGGGATCTAACGGGAGAACACAGTTAGAGACAATAAACCAGGAAGCTGTTCCAATACGACAACCATCTTAGCTGTGTCTTGTCCAGTTTGGAGATCCTTATTCAAATGACAGTTCTATCAACCCGATATCCTCTATGTTTCTTTGTCACATTTGTTTCTCTGCAACTGAATGTGCCAATACCGCATTGAGAAATAATCTTCCCTAAATGCTCAAGGGAGTACTGCTATAGATTCAATCCCTCTCTTTATCATCTTTGCCAAATAACTGATATTGTACTTCTAGCTTTCTTCAGTTTGCAGTATCAGGCTACGCCCCAAACAATACGGCAACACAAGTATGTAAACAAGAAATCAGATTAAGTATAAGAAAGAGGAAGATGTTCCTGTACTCAATTTGTCATCTTTAGTTGTTGTCAAACAGTTACCATCACAGGAACATCTGAAAAACATTGACAAAGGATTCAATCTGACAAATGGATATTTTACTGTGGACAAAAGCATCAAAAACTCCTCTTTACAATTTACATGAAAAATGAAGATAAATTGATGTTATTCTGTATGTAATGCTAATCAATAGTTAATGAATTTATCCTACACAAAGATCAAGATATTTCCTTGGCTGACAATATACAGGAATCCTGAACCTTCAAACCCAGTTGATCCCGCCACGAAATTTTCTTCTTCTCAAGACTCTTGCCTTTAGTTAAACAACTCTTGGGCTTATCTTCCACCCTCAAAGGTTCTTCAACAACCTCACAATGCATAGACAAATCTTGTGGTGGAACAAGACCTCTCTCTTTTTGACCCTCATTAGTTTGCATCTCCATCAAATATCTATGTCTCCGTCTAAGGAATCTAAAGATTAGGGTTTAACATTATCAATTCAGGTGCTGATTACCTTCCTATCTAGCAAATGAGGAGCCATGAATCATAAGAAAAACAAGTGAAGTAATAACAACATACCGGATATCACCCAAAAGAGTATCTCTCTTCTGCTCTACTATCTGCAACTTTTTCTTCTTCGCAACAAATTCCTAAAGAAACCAAAAAGAAAAACTGAAGCCATCCCCAAATTGAAGATGTACGTAAGGGACATAAAAGTTCAAACGTCAATTAGTTGAAGGCAAACAAGAAAAATGTAACGAAATTGTTCTTTAAATAGAAATTCTCCTCAAATAATGTTATACAACTACAATGCAATTCCTTCTCTTAAGATTCTGTTATTGAACTAAACATGGCAAAATCGCTTACAAAATCTGAACTTTCAAGTGGGATTTTGTAGTTAAGAAATTCTAAGAACACAAAACAGAACTAACAGAAAACCAAAAGGACTAACCTTTTGCAAAGTCAAGTAATGTTGAACTAGGCTTTCATGTTCAAATTTAAGCATGGAGTCCGAGTCTCCGTTTTCCGATTGACGACTATCACGAGCGAGCCTTTTCTTGGTACTCTTAGACATGGTATCTCCCAAGCAAATTCTCACCGATTAAGCAAAAACCAACGGTGCCCTAGAAATATATCATCTAGAAATACAAAAGAAAGTACATAGAATAACTAAATTAGTAAAAAACGAATAGAACCCTCGATGCAAAATTGAATCTTTTGTAATACGAACTGGAAAACACAAAGAGACAGCAAACACAGAGATCAAAATGGGTATGCTAAATGGAGGAAACAAACAAAACCCAATTGAACTACAATAGGAAGGTAGGTAGGTACCGAGAACCCCAAGAGGGGCATATAATAAGAGTACTAAAAGGAAAGAAAGTTTCTTTCTGTGGAACTCCGTCTCTCCATGTAAGGGTAGAACCCGAAAAAGCCCATGAAGGAGAGACAAGAGAGTTTAGAGGAAGAGTAGCGGAGAGAGGGTTTGACAGAAGGGCAATTCTGGCATGTTAAAGGGGATAGAAGAGTTATGGACGGTTGGAGGAAAATTGAAGCCATATCTAGCTATCAATCCATGTATGAAATTTCTTTCTTTTAACAAATTTTTGTTTTGGTAACCAAAACACGAGATTTGGTCCAACTGGGGCCATTTTAGAGAGACGATAGGAGAAAGATTTAGAGAGAAAAGGGGCCATGGTGAGAGACGAAATGTGAAAGGCAGGGCTTTGGGAATATCTTTTGTAGGTGTTGGTGGAGGATGAGCAGATAAGAGGGAGGAGAGGAGCTGTAGAACAAAAAGCAGAGGGATAAATGGCTATATGCACTTGCTGCAAGAAAGTCCTCTCTTTGACATGGAGAGTGCCCGATACGCAATGCAATTCCAAATTAGGTATTTCATTGAATCGGGTAACAGTTAAATTCATAAACAAAAATAAGAGTTCAAGTTTAGCTAAAGACTCTCACTCGAGTTTACGTTGGATCAAATTATATTAAATTTAAAAATTAATTAAATCTTAAGTTAAATTTAATTGAATTATTGAGATCACATGCCTATTCTATAGTAGAAGTAGATAAGGAGTCAGGTGAAGAAAACAAGAAGATAAAACAACTCTTCTTTTCCTTTTTTTTCCTCTCCCATTTATGCTTGGAAATCATATTAGCAGGTTTGGTTGTCTTGAACGTGGTTAACTACTGTGAAGCCTGGCAGCCTCATGGTGGATTGCTAGATTAGCTTATAGATCTTCAATGGAGGAACCCGACAAATTGCGAATGCCATGAATGTATGGAAATGCAAATGGAATGTACATTGTTAGTTCACAGATTGACAAATTATGTGCCAACTGAAACCAGCATTTGCAGATATAGACATATATGATCCTTCTTATTAGAATTAGACTCCTTCGATGCACATCCTAATCGCAGAAAAGATAGGATCCCTTGAACAAAACTGCCTGCGGTATTCAGAGGAAAGTGCAGCTTCAGGAGATGATGGATTCTGAACAGCCAAGCAAATCAGACATCTGCAGATATATACATGAGATCGTTGCAGCATTTTCGGAATCAGGATACACATCATAATTAATCAGGATCAAGATTTTCTTCAATGAACTTTTTAACGGATATGCCAAGGGAAAATGCAGATCCTGAAAATTTTGAATGTAAATTTAGCATCAAAGCCATCTTCAAAGAAAATCTGTGGGAACAAAATTAAAGGGCATACCTAAGAACCCTTTAGCAGAAGATCAGTAAACAAGTTCAAACAATAACCAGCTGCATACTTCTGAAGTAAGAGGATTAATTTGGAAGCTGCAAAATGGTTCCTCTGTTGGGGCTGCATCCCTCAGCCATCATCTTCTTGTAGACAGTATATGCAAGACCAGGATTGCCCGACATGCTGTATGCACGGATAAGAGCATTGTAGGTAAACACATTAGGTTCAAGACCTACATGTTGTAACTCTTCATAAATCTTCGATGCTTGCTCTATCATTCCAACAACCCCAAGACTCAGTATTAAGGAATTATAGGTATAGAGATCTGGTTTAATACCCTTACTTTGCATTTCATTGAAGAGAAAGAGAACTTTTTCTACCCTCCGTGATCTTCCAAGCCCGTTAATCATACGGTTATAAGCAACCAAATCTGGATCAAGGCCAGACTGCTTTAGTTCCTCAAAGTAGTGAAGGGCATCATCCACTCTCCCAGCCGTACACAAGCAATCGACAAGAATAGTGTATGTCTTCAAGTCTGGTCTTAAGCCTTCTCTAACCATCTGTTTGAATAAGTCAGAAGCAGTATCCACATCACCAGTTTTCCCAAATCCATTTATCATAATGTTATAAATGGCACTGTTAGGCTTACATCCATAGTCAAACATATCCTCGAATAACTGTTTCGCCTCCTCAAGTCGGCCTGCTTTGAGGAGTCCATCAATTATGGGGCCATAGGTGCAAGGAGTTGGAGTGAAATCACCACTTACAAGACTGTAGAACAAGTCAATAGCCTTGTCCAAAGCATTAGACTTCACAAGGTTGGAGACAATAATATTATGAGTTATAGTGTTGGGCTTGCATCCCTTGCTAAGCATTTCCTCATACAGCTCAAAAAGCTCGTTTACTTTTCCAGATTTCCCATGAGAATCAAGTAATACATTATAGGTGAAAACATTTGCAGAGCAACCAGAACTCTTCATCTCCTGGAAGAGACTCCAAGCCATTTCGGATTTACAGCTATCCAGAAGACCATCAATTAAAAAGTTGTATGTTTCAAGTGTTGGTTTAATGCCCAGTTCCTTGGTAAACCTTGTAAATACACTTTGAGCAACAAGGATTTTTTTCTGCTTACATAAAACCTTAATGATTGGCATCAATACGGAGTCATCACAGCAAATTCGATGGTATACCACCCTTTCACAAAATAAAATAGCATTTTCTGTTCCAGAATCAGTCAAAATACCTTCCATTAATTCTTTCCAAAATGACCCATCTATTCCAGACTCAGCCTTGTGAATGAAGGCCTTCGCAATCTTTAAAGCATCCTCTATATGTCCATTCTTCACAACACCAGGAAGGAGGGTGCAGAAAGTTACATAATCAGGGTTGAGGAATTTCCTCATTTGATGGAAGATCCATATTGCATCATAAACTCGCTGTTCTTTTATAAATCCATGAATGATAGTATTGAATGTGAGAACATCAGGAGTAATATCCACCAGCGTCATGTTGTAAAGCATTCTCAAAGCAACATCAACCTCATCATTCTTGCAAAGACAATCTAGGAGTGTGTTAAAAGTTACAACATTCGGACGACACCCATGCCCAGTCATACTCTTGAATAGATTAATTGCCTGTTGGACTTGACCCTCTCTCCCTAATCCAGCTAGTAATGTGTTGTAGGTAACAACCGTAGGAGAAAGTTTCATGTCTTCCATCCTCGAGAACATGTTCCATGCTTCATCTGCTCGACCAGCTTTGAAAAGTGTATCAATCAATGAATTAATCACAATTACGTCCGGTTCACATTTGTTCTTGGACATCTCAGATAGTAATTTTATGGCTTCATCAACTTGCCCCACCTTGCTATAGCACTTCATCATCATGTTATAGGTCACTGAATCGGGAACAAGCCCACTACTCTTAAGCCAATTAAAAATAGCTTTAGCTTCTCCAATATGACCTTTTTCAGCAACACTGTACAAAGATGCATTGCAAGCAACAATATCTGGAACTATTCCTTTAGTTTTCATCTTCTCAAAGGTCGCAATAGCTTTTCCATAGTCACCAGATTTTCCATAGTAGTCAATGAAAAGGATATGTGTGAAAGCAGTAGGTTCAACACCCAGAGCTTCCATTTTGTTGAAAAGACCTAAAGCCTCATTCAACTTATCCATCTTCAAAAGCCAACAAATCAATGTGTTGTAAGTGTAAAGATTTGGAAAAATCCTTTTGTCCCGCATTATATCCAACAGATTGAATGATTCATCAAATTTTCCAGCACCACACAAGGCATTAACAAGTATTGTGTACGACACCACATCAGAAACATAACCATCACTTTCCATTTCCATCCAAAATCGTCTGACCATATCCAAGCTCCCATGATCACTGAATTTGTCCATCAAGGTAATGTAAGTCACTCTGTCAGGCCTGTGCTTGCTAGCTTTCATTTTCACAAATAATTCCACAGCCTGGTCAAGATTTCCAGCTGTACAAAGAGCATCAATGAGCACTGTATAAGTAATAACATCAGGCCCACATCCCTCATCATCCATTGTCTTCAACATTTTGTATGCCTCGTCAATTTTTCCAGCTCTCCCAAGCACTCTAATGCATATGGTATACGTATACACATTAGGTCTAAGTCCTAAATTCTCCATATCGTTTAACAAATCCATCACAGCTTCCGTATTCCTTCTCCTTCCTAAAGCTACCATAAGGGCGGAATAAGTCTTTAGACTAGGTTTATGACCTTCTGAAATCATTCTTCGGTATACCTTCAAAGCCTCACTACAAGAACCTGTCTGAAGTAGCAAATAGATGAGACCATTGTATGAATACGTGTTCAGTATGAATCCTGCTTCTCTCATCCTTTTAAGCGCATATGGTGCTTGTCTAAGCCCCCCTCTGATATCAAGACACTTAAATATGGCCAAATAAGTCTCCAGGCTCCTCCTTACTATCCTTTTTTGCATAAAATCAAACACAAGAGCCATATCCTCTAGCCTCCTATGAACACTCAAGACTTCAAGCATGTGATTACACGTTTCAGTCGTATGAACAACACTGGGCAACTTGGCAACTGAGTTGAAGTACAAAAGACACTCACCTGGGTCTGAAATTGAGACAAGAACTCCCATAACTTCGTCAGAAGATAGCCCATTATTCGACTTACCTTTCACCACCACCAACTCCCTCTCACATCTTGTTGCAACCCGTGTTATATTGACATGCCTTTTCATGCATTTCTTCCCATTTTCCACAGACCCACATCGTATGAACTTCAAAGTGTCAGCCTTTGCACCTCTGAAAGGTCCTTTACTATGGTTTGAGGTGGAAACCCCATTACGTTCAACGAAAGCAGTGTTATAATATACATAATTACAGCACATGATGGAAGAGCATAGTACTAATACAGCCATGATAAACGAAATGGTTCCAAGAAACTAGAGATGGATTGGTTGCAAGATAGATGCATGTCAAATTGTCTCAAAGAACAGAAATTGGGATTAAGAGTATACAGAGCGTACTAATTGAGATCGCCTGATACTGGTGGGCTATGGAGTTATCGGTAGAAATGGGAGAGGAGACACTGTGGCCTCCAGATTCTGCCATAACTATCTGCGGTGATATCCTCCATTTGGATATTTATTTTATGTGCTTAAATACTTCTTCTAATGAAAAGGACTTGGCCTTTTTTTAAAAAAAATTCTGTATTTAATATTTACATTTGGGTTAATAAAAAGAAGCCTATCCTCAATTTTGTTATTATAACTAAATTTTAAAAAAGTACAGTAAAATATTTAAATTCTTAAGTTTTTTAATAGTAGCCAAGAAATCCAAACTATTAATGCGTGTCAACCAAAATTAATATAACAAATGAAGATTAAAGAAACGACGTTGTTGTTAAAAATGGAATCTCGAAATAAGTTTATGCAGCCTTAGTTTTTCGTTATCTATTTATTCTCCCGATGTTATTAGCCATTTGCTTTCTATTTGTTCTTTCGACACTTCAAACTACTCTCGCATTGCATCAACAAACTCGTTTTCAGTTCGTTCTCCCAAAGGTATCGGGGCTGCATAATCTAAAAATCGAAGAGCGAGAGCGTCAAGAAAATAAATTAAAAACGAAGGAAAAAAAGTTAAATTCAAAGTGTGAAGTTATTAGGGGCTAAATAATCTGATTTAAATCGGCAAATTTAACGGAGACATTAGCATCTAATGTATTTTGTTGTCATTTTTTTAAGTTCATATTATAATTAAAAATTTGAACATTTTATTGTCGCCTTTTAAAGTTGTAACTATAATTACAAAATTAAATAAAGTTTGAAATTTTTATAATTAACCCATTACATTTTTTGGTTTTTTTATTTTTTTAAAACACTTTTTTCTACAATTTCAAATCAACTCACATCTTGATCATATTTTTTTGTTGTAATTAAGGTTATCTAATGTTCAAAAGGAATAATCACTCATATGGTGAATTTTAATATTAGTTTAAAAAGTGGCATAAAAACATGAGATTAAATCTTAAATTAATATTGTTTTAAATAAAAACGATGGAATGTTTTGTTGGTGATTAGTTTTGAATTTTTTATTTTTACTATAATTATCAAATAATTTTATTTGTTTAGAAATTCTAAAACAACCTTTTCAAATTATTCTTGCATAATATAAAAATTGCTGTTTATTTGAAGGCAAAGCCAACAAGATTTATTTTTAGCAAACAAAATAAATAATCACTCATATTGTGATTCCTTTTGTTTGAATTACACTATTAGTATGAATGTTTTGTTATAAAACTGAAACTAAAACTTAAGAATATTTGGGAGAGGATAATTCTTCCTATAAATTGGTATCACTTACATCAAGTTAACCCTTCTATTTATAGTACAAAATTTCTAATAAAATACTATCATGATA
>JANKOD010000001.1:25089363-25108888 GCA_026284645.1 Erythroxylum acuminatum | reverse complement strand
GTGCATTTGGTGCACTAACAATTAAGTGGTGCATTAACAATTAGTGGCACACCATATTATTTCTATCTTTTATAACATGTTTGAGTTTTATTATAATTTTGTCACTTTATTGAATTATTTAAAAAGTTTGAAACCAACCTTTTCAAATTATACTCGAATAATACAAAATTGTTGTTTATTTCAAGGATTTATGCAAAATATAAAACACAAATTAACTTCAAATTCCTAATTTTTAATTAATTTAAGTATTAGAGATATAAAATCCTAATTGTTTAATTTGTTAAAAAGATGATTATGCAATTCAATTCAGTTAACCCGAGCCAATTCGAGTTTAACACTCTTCAAGCTGAAATCATTCTTCTAAAATATATTTCGGACTTCAAATTATGACATCCAGCCCAGCCCAGCCTAACTCATAAAGCCCAAAATGTTTAAATAAAATAAGGTTATTTTAAATAAAATATCATCATTTTAAATATTTTTAAAATCTAAATATATATTTAATCCCTAAATTTGAGCCTAATCGCAGATTTTTGAGCCCAATGGCAGATTTTTGGGCCAAACTTGGGTTCAAATGGGCCTGAACCGACTTGTTGCCAACCCTATAAAGCATCTCTTCTTCCCATGAGCCAGTGTCTTGCAAAACATTGCTGTTGAAAAATATAGCAACAGGTGTAGCGGAAAGTTCATACAAAATATATAAAAAAAAAGCATACGCATAATTTAACAACTTCTCTACCAATCTACAAATTGCAGAAAGTGATTTCCAGAAAAAATAGCAAGACTGTAGCATTAGATTCATGACCTGACCTTCGTCCTTAATTCATCAAAAATGTGCAAAAAAGTTATACATCTGAACCCATAATTATCTACCACTTGAAGCTTACCCTGCTGTAGGGAAGAAGAAACCGTGCCGCCACTTAATCGATCTTCACCGATGAATAGATGAGCCTTGTAAACCATAAGCAAGCATAGAAACCAATGGTACCGGTTAGCACGAAAAATGCGTACGACGCGATAAACATGTATCCAAAGTACAAGATTGCCGAAACTGTCTTGGTTATTTCAAGCTTTGTGAAGAAGTAGAAGGTTGCGTACAGGAAGAGGTATAGGGCGGAGGAGCCTGATGTGAGATATGCTCTCCACCACCACTGGTAGTCCTCACTGCACAACTGAAAGTAACAGAGCACTACGGTAATTTCAGCGCATGTGATAAGCAGGATTACGAACACAAGGAAGAGGAAACCAAAGATGTAGTAGAACTGATTTAGCCAGATTGATGTGAGGATGAAGAAGAGCTCAATGAAAACTGCCCCGAATGGAAGTATGCCTCCAATTAAAATTGAGAAGGCGGGGCTCATATACCAAGGTTGCTCTGGAATCTGCCTGGGAATTTTGTTCGTCTTCACTGGATCCTCAATTGCTGGCTTCCTGAACCCAATGTAGCCCCCGCAGAAAACAAGTGGAACTGAGATTCCAAACCACAAGAACACCAAGGCAAACATTGTCCCAAAAGGAACAGCTCCGGATGACTTCTGGCCCCATATAAGTGCATTTAGCACGAAAAAGATGGCAGAAACAATCCCAGGGAACATAAGGGCAGTTCTGAGAGCAATTTTCTTCCATTCCGTACCTTTAAACATTTTATACAGGCGAGCAGAGGAATAACCAGCCAAAAGTCCCATGAAAACCCATACCAAGAGCATAGCTGTCATAAGACCACCTCGGTTTGATGGTGAAAGGAATCCAAGAAGAGCAAAGATCATGGTAACAAGAATCATCCCAAAGAACTGAACTCCTGTTCCAGTATAGACACACAACAAATCTGAATTCAACGGGGGCCTGAAAACATCACCATGTACAAGCTTCCATCCTGTCTCTTCTTGAGCTTCCTCCTGTGTCTCGAGTTCATTGTACTTGGATATATCACGGTAAAGGGTTCGTAGCATTATCATTGCCACCATGCCAGACAGGAAAAGAACAATCATCAACGAATTAACAATTGAGAACCAATGAATTTGGTCATCAGTCATCAAAAGATAGGCATCCCATCTGGACGCCCACTTCACATCAGTCTCCTGAAAGTTGGAAAAGCAAAGTTAGACATTGATGAGAATAGCAAGCAATATGTAAAACTGCTTCAGTCACACATTTTTTTAATTTTGAAATACCCAAAATTGAACACCTGGTGATAATGAACCAAAAGGAATATAGAGAAACGAGGTATAAGAATGATCCAAAGAAATGTTTAAGAGCATATGAACTGGAACGATGAGCAACAGCTCACCTGGAAGTCAACATCATATGTGAAGATGACTTCATTCTTCTCTTCAACTTCTTGAGGAGTGTTGGAATTAACAACTGTGTGTTTTGCATGAGGGTCACAAGTTGTTAAACGGGTCTTCTCATCATTCCACTTGCCTTCATACTCATGTTTAACACTACATTGATCAAATACTTCAATCGGTAACATAAAGCTCCAAAGGATGAAATAAGTTTGGGGAACAATTTAAATAAAAGCTTGACATAGCTGACCTAAATGGTTTAACTTCAAATCCAACTATTCTCGCAGATTCAGTTTGCGAATCCCTATGATATTTGACTGTGAACGATAAATGATTGTGGATGAAATATTTTTCCTCCTTGGTCTGCACATTATCAGATAAAATAAGTAAAAGCTCAAAAGAAAAATGCAAATATGGAGCAATATAACAACATATATACCCCACTGTACTGCCCTTTGAGCCCAACATGATAACCAAGCTGATAGACAGTTGGAGACTCCTGATCCAACCTCTGTATGGGAACTACAAGAGGAAGGTTATCGAGGATCCTGTCACACATACAAAAAGGAAAACAATTAATATACATAATATTCAGAATAATAACACGAACAAACTAATGATCCTGAACAAAGTGCTTCATACATGTTGACACGATATTCATCGTCGATCTTCTCTTTGAAATCCTTTGCAGTTTTTGCATCAAGTGGGAGCTTGCAAACAATATTGCACATCTTTGGTTCCCGCATATTAAACTGGAAAAACATACAAGGGAGATAGTTAATCATAATAAAATACATAAAAGGGACGTGCATTCAAACAGCCAATTGAAACTGACCACAAAAGGGGAGTTTTCAATACGGTCACCACGAAGCACTTCCCCAAGATTCTCTGTACTGTCAACAATCTTCCCAGGTCGACAATAAGGAAGAGTATAATACGAGTAGGGGAGTTGTGTCTTTATAGACGTTAATTTATTGACTTTGACCTTCAGCTCATCACCCTATAAACAAGGAACTTGAATGAATAAGCAATCAAGTTACAAGTACCTCAAAGTCATTATTGCCCAAAATTCAAAATGGCATGCTGGATACTTGGAATTCATACGATGGCATAATTACGGCGATGGAAGATGATATGGCAAGGAGACAATAAGACAACAAAAAGGAAATTATGGGCAAGAAATTTATTTGTGTAGCCTCCCACAACCTAACAACTTGAAAAGAGGAGATCTTTGTACGTGTAAACATGCTCTTAAATAATCTTAGTGTTGCGAAAGATCATTCCAGTGGTCACGGGATTCCTCAACCAGCCCACCGTGAAATTAAGCTAAACTTTTTCCCTACACGTATATTATAAGACACAGATAGAAACTAACAACATGATGACTGTACGTCAACATCTTCCATAAGAAATTTCACATTTTTCGATCTATCAAATCGTGGTCAAAATCAAGTAAACGATTCGCAAAAGAAACACCAGCTAATCGCCACAAAACTGTTGGATCTAAAGCAACAGTAATAGTTAATAAATCCCCAAGTGAATGGACAAATCCCAAAAGTAAGCCACGAGTTTTCACACTGAGCGGTTCAGTCTGGATCATTTCACTAAAAAAAAACCATGAATAATAAATCTCAGAATCTCCTTACACAAAACCTAGCAGCGATGAGATTTAGAACACAATTCCCTTAATTTATTCCAATATTCTTCACAGGAAAAACAGAAAACAAACTAAAAACACGCAATGGCAAACGAAATGAAAAGCAGATCCGAAGAAATAAAGGAAAATGACCTTGTAGAAATCTTCGGGAGCGACGCCGGGAAGGTAAAAGGAGTGCGCAGAGTAGAGGAGAAGGAGGAGCAACGGAAAGATCGTCGTGAACGGAGGCGGAGATCTTCGGCGAGACACCATGGCTCCGACAAGAGTTATAGAACGGATGGATTGAAATCGATTGATAGATCTGAAATAGTAGTGTGTAGAGAAAGATTAATATAATAATTAATAATAATGAAAATGAGAGAAGAGAAGAGAAGAGAAGAGAGGTCAGACGACGCCAAGGTCATTAATTACTCTCCCTCCATCAACATTTTGCCACGTACACAATTTTTGTTTTTATCCCACTCCAATTTGTAAAATAGACAATCCGGTCCAGCTCATCCGACCCATGCATGGAAATGGGCCAAATCAAACCCGTTCAAATTTGACCCCAACCTAAAATTATGTTACCAACTCGGACTTGGCTCAAGTTTAATTGAGTTAGATTAATTTTTTTAATTTTTAAAAATTTAAAACATCATTCTTTTATTTGAAATAATATAGTTTTATATAAAAATTACCAACTTCAAATTGAGTCCTAAGTTTAATTGAGTTTGATTAATTTACTTTTTAATTTTAAAAAATTCAAAACATCATTCTTTCATTTGAAATAATATAGTTTTATATAAAAATTACGGTCTTCGAAATTGAGTCCGATCAAATAATTCAAATTTGAACTTAGTTTGAAGCCCAAAATTCGAAAACAAACTGTAATTAAATCGAAAATTGAGTTAATTTAAATACTTCAGTCGACTAGATTTGGCCAAACTTTTTTTCATCTATATTGAGCTCGTCACTTATTTCAAGTTGGATGATTTGCCTATGTTCATAATTTATTTAAAATATTAAAAACAATACTATTTTTTACAAATTCAAATCAAAATTATCATTCTTAATATTATCTTGAATATTAAAATAATTTTTTATGATTAAACTTTTTTTATCTTGACATTATAATTTAAAAAGAGTAAAAATTTTAATATTTAAATCAAAATAGTAATAATAGTTTGAATTAGGATAAATTTGGTAAGTTTATTTCAAAATTTAAACTCATTAAATTCGATAAAATGTTTTATTATTTGAATTTTAAATATGCTAAAAATTTTAAGTTTTAAATCAAAATTTGAATTTTTCCGTTTATATATATATGCTTTTAATTGGATTTACATTATCATTCAAGTCAGATATCTATAACTAAAATTAAATTAACCTTTTAATTTTAGTTATTAATTTTAAATAATTCAATCCAAAATTAAATGACTTAAAAATTATTTATTTATTTATCCAAGATAAAATGTATGTAATGTAATATGTGCATTGGGCTTGGGCATAACTAGTAAATCCTAAAACCCTTACATAAAGGCCCAAATCACTTGTCGACTTGTTTTTGCTTCTGCCGAGTGGTCGATGCAGAGCAGAACAGAGAGACCGTGACAGTGAAGGCCAAGGCAAAGTTAGCATCTTTGACGGCAACGAAGCGTCGGCATAGTTAAAATTGAGATGCGGAGGTTGAGAGTAATTCTGCATGGAAAGAAATTTTTGAACGCCGGAGTTGGGTTTTTTCCTCACAGGAGAGGACTTTGTGCTCTTCCAAGCTTTGCTGCAAATGACGAAGTTCATAACCAGGTCAGCTTCTCTCTCTCTCCCCCTCTGTCACTCTACTCTCACTCTGTTATGCTCACGAAGGTCTTATCTGGGAAGGGGTTGTGCCCTTTGTTGCGTATGAGCTGCGAAGTAGAACAGTGAATGGAATTTATATTTGACGGTGTTGCTTCAGGTTTGTGTTGAAGGAGGAGCAAAATCAAGAACTGTCATTTTGGACCGACCCTCGTATCTAAATGCTCTCAACACACCCCTGGTCTGCTTTCTTTCTCGTTAAAGTTTCATTGCCGCGCAAAATTTTGGTAGTTCGTTGTTCATGCTTATGAGGGGAAAAAGTTGCCAACTTTTGTCTTTAGGTGGCTAAGCTGAAGCAACTTTATGAATCGTGGGAAGATAACCCAGATATTGGGCTTGTCTTGATGAAGGTAGAACTGTGGCTTTCTGTGATTGGTTTCATTGATTTTCTTATACGGTTTGAAGTTTTGAGATTGAAGGGCTTTGAATCTTAAGATCATTTCTGTTTACTGTTGTTCTTTCCTTAAAAAAGGAACTGAAATGAATATGGAGATGTAGGATGGAACAATGTGATTGTGCTGTTGATGTTTCAATGGGAATATACCTGTTGTCTGACCTACTTTGTTGGTTTCTTCTGAAGGGTAGTGGCAGGGCATTTTGTTCAGGAGCAGATGCTGTTTATCTCTTTGCGTTGCATAATGAAGGTGTGTAAACTTTCAAGTTAGAGCTTTTTTTCTTTCGAAGAATTGTTTGTATACTCACTGCAAGTTAGGAAACGAGCTTTTTTTCTTTTGGAGAACTGTTGATATACTAACTGAAATTACGAAACCAAGCATAATTCTTGGCAGTGTTTCTATTTTACCTTTATTTGGAATTCTTCAAATCTAATCAAAATCATTTGTTGTTTCAGTTATTTTGTGGTAAAGACTCTTGATTGACTTTTGTCCTACATGTACTAAATAATCTAATTTATCTGATTTCCTAGTGTGAACTTCCTTGTTAGTATATAACGTAT
This sequence comes from Erythroxylum acuminatum, assembly GCA_026284645.1. NCBI lineage: Eukaryota > Viridiplantae > Streptophyta > Magnoliopsida > Malpighiales > Erythroxylaceae > Erythroxylum > Erythroxylum acuminatum. The sequence continues at coordinate 25,102,158 of JANKOD010000001.1, read as the reverse complement.
GACAAGAATTAAGGTTGTCTATGAATATTTGTGGCAATGAAGTGCTCATTTTGTTCCAACACTTATTCCAGGAATGGCATCAGTGTGAAAATACCGAATTCTCTTAATTGGAGAAAGAAGTGGACTTTGTAACTTTTAACCATAATTTTGACCTTGCTTTTAGACAAAAGTTCCTATTGTTCCTCCAATTTATGAGAGTTTAACTGTCTATTCGCTGCTTAGATCTGCTGTCAACTGCATATCTTTTAAGATAGCTTTTCTCTTTTGTGCAACTGTTTCTTATAGTTTATGAGATCATGGTTGGTGATATTGCTGCTGAAATGCTCCTCAACTGATATAACCATGTGCAGGGAAGGATGAAGAATGCAAAACATTTTTCGAGACACTTTATAAATTTGTATACCTACAAGGAACATATTTGAAGCCACATGTAAGGAAGCAATTTTTTACAAGTTTCCTAAGTAACAAACATTATATATTTTGGTATCTTTCTTCTTATATTATTACTGAACATGAGTTATGGTGGCTATTGCTTTTAATAATTTCTGTGGAAGGTATTTCATGGAATGAAATTCTTATTACTTTAAGACCTGACATTACAAGGTTTGGTGGAATTCTTGCAGGTAGCATTCTTGGATGGTATCACAATGGGATGTGGAGCTGGAATTGCAATCCCAGGAATGTTTCGTGTGGCAACTGATAAAACTGTATGTGATCATTGCTATAGTCTGATGAGTACGCTATCTTTTTCCAAATAGTTTACCAAAACAACTATTTACGTGTGGTTAAGGGACTATTTGGAGACTTCAATCAATGAATTGCGTAAATTATTAGGTTGCACCCATGTTACTTTCACTGGGATAACAAGTTTCAGTGGATTATCAACAATCTGCCCTGTCATCTGTAGATTTGACATGATGGAATTTTCCTGCTGTTGTTGTTTTCAGTATCAATTAGATATTTCACAATTTTTTCATGTCCAGGAGTCTGATCTTGTTAAATGGAACATGTAAAGCTGATTTTTAAGATGTGCCGACTTGAAGTGTCTGTTCCCCTTGGGTGTTATGAGTTTCTAAGGCTTGGTTCTTGAGAGTAATTGATGCCTTGCATGCGATATTGCTACAGAGAGACCAAGTTCTTCTGCTAACTAGTTTAAGATCTTTGGATACACCATAGAAGCTATTTAAAAGCACATATTGGTATCGATATCCATAACTTGAACCAATTAAGTTATATTCTGAGGAGCATTTTGATCATACTTTGCATATATGTTCATCTTACTGAAAGTATGCTCAGGTGTATTGTTACTAACCTGAAAAACTCTGCAGGTGTTTGGTACACCGGAGACACAATTGGGATTTCATCCTGATGCAGGGGCATCATTTTACCTTTCTCACCTTCCTGGCTACTTAGGTACCGTCCTTTTCTTTTTTTCATCTGACAGTTTGTTGGAGTGGGCTATAGATATACGATTTTACTGGAATGTGTTTCATGAATTGTTGAGTTAATTTGCCAACTGTCGATGTTCTTTGTTTCAGGAGAATACTTGGCGCTAACAGGAGATAAGCTTAATGGTGTAGAAATGATTGCTTGTGGCCTTGCTACCCACTATGTATTAAATGCTGTATGTTCCACAGCATTATACAAATTTCTTCTGTATTTCTTCTTATTTATTATGTGAATTGAATCAAGTAATTTCCTGCCCAGAGACTTCCTTGGATTGAAGAACGCCTTACTAAATTGACCACTGATGATCCTACTGTCATAGAGCATTCTCTTGCGCAATATGGTGACCTTGTCTATCCAAGTAACACAAGTGTCCTTAAAAAGTAATGCCTTGCCTTTTTTTTTTACTGTAGCTTTTGTTCTATTAATGTGTGTCCTCCGTGATAGCCATATTACTCCTTCCTTTTACACTAAGGCATTATAGGGTGTACCTTCCACTATCAAATGAATATTTGATCAATGGAATTACAATAACTCATTTTCTGTTTTTCCTTTTGAAGAAATTTCAGGATTTTGGCAGATTTTCTTGAATTAAAACTTATTGGTTAAGTGTCTTGATATTATTGCCGAGTTAGTGAATTATATTGTGGCGAGAGGCCTAGTTAATTTTTGGTGGCTTTCAGTTCTAGTTTCATTTATGTGGTTCTGAGGATCACATTGGGCCCACTGTTTTTAGCTCCAACCTAACAGAGGGTGGGTGTTGGGTTATATTAGGCTGCTATAAGACCCAGAAGATTTTGAATAAAAGAGCAAACAACTTATGAAGTCATGAACAGCCGGAAAAATATTTGTTATTACTTGTATGCCATCAATTCATGCTGCCGGACCAAGGGATGACCTATCTATGGCTGTTGTTTGAATGATTTTATATGTTGAGACTGAAGGCAAACATAGATTAGTTATTGTTCAGCTTATTGATGCCTTCAAGTTTTATGTCTCAAAATGCCTTTTGGAAGCTATATTCAAATACGGTTATGCTTAGTATTGCCAAAGAAAAGGTAAAAGCTGAAGTGGGTTGGATGAAGGATACTAAGATGGTTACTAAGTGAAGTCATATTGATGGCATTTTGAAGATCCCTACCCAGATCAAAGGCAAGGAAAAGGCAGAAAGATGAATGGAAGTCCTTAATTCACATTTCATATGTGTTATTTTGCATAACACTTGTTAAGTAAACGGTGATGATTCATTAGTTAGTTACAAATATATTTTGTTGCTTGCAAGTTGCCATTGCATGTACATGCAATTGCTGTAAATACATATGGCAAGCTCAACTTACGTTATTGGTTTGTTTATTTCAGGATTGAGATAATTGATAAATGTTTCAGCTACGATACAGTTGAGGAAATTGCTGATGCTCTGGTAAGCTTCCTACTTCTCAGTTTGCTTTGTATTGACTTATACCCTTCGTTCATATTCCTTCACATGGTTTGTGAGAATGATTATGAAATTGAAAATATATTGGTTCGGTGTGAAATTTCCCCACTTATCGAGGATGTGGATAATTAGAATACCACTAAAATGATCTTTAGGTTTGTTCAAATTATACATTTTTTTGATTTGTAACAATTCTTTTCAGTTAGATGATACATAAGCATACTAGTCGATCCATTGGACTGTTTGAACCAGTTTTGCTTTTAAATTTTTTATCGTAGGAGCGTGAAGCATCTAGCTCTTCTGATGACTGGTGTAAAACAGCGCTGGGAAAATTGAAAGATGCTTCTCCACTGAGCTTAAAAGTTGCTTTGCAATCTGTAAGTGAATGCTCTCGTGTACTGTTGTTGGCCCCTATCATCATTATACGCTTTTATCGCGTTATCTTTCTTTTTGGCATTCAGATACAAGACGGTAGATTTCAATCGCTAGATCAGTGTCTTGCTCGTGAATACCGAATATCCCTCAATATGATTTCTGGAAAGGTCTCAAATGACTTCTACGAGGTATGTTTCCATCCTATCTAATCAAGTTTTTGGGACAGAAGACCAAATGTTCATTGTACTGCTTGATAAATCTCTTTGTAGGGTGTTCGAGCTCGTTTAGTAGAAAAGGATTTTGCCCCCAAGGTATAGTCTTGTTTTCTGGATACAGCCATCTCTCGCTTTTTTCGGTTTACTCGGGCTTAGCTTTCAAAGAAGTGATCTATATGATATGGAAATATGCAGTGGGATCCTCCAAGTCTAGGTGAAGTGAGCACAGACATGGTGCAATGTTGTTTCTCCTCACCTGGTGAATTCACACCAGAGCTGGAGCTGCCTGTAGCAACGAGAGAACCTTATTTCTGAGGTGGGTCCTTGTGGTTCTAGTTCTGGCTAAAGAAAGTTACTGCCTTTGTTTTGTGATGGAGTGGGAACTAGAACCATTTTAATTTTGGCATAGAATAGATTCTTCGCTTGAATTTTTGTTCTGTTAACACCAAAAGGAATTCAGTCTATATTAATCCAACTAGGAGCCTTTGATAATTAAAACTGTGAATGAAGCTTTCGGTACTGGAATAAGTTATCTGTTATGTACCAAGTAGGGCCGAGCGTGAATTACAACAAGAGCCCAATAGTAAAGATGAGCAAGTTGGCTCTAAGCACTTGGTGGATGGTCGCTTATATGGAGAAATCGGTTAAGGGAATGGTTAAGCTAATTGTTATGAAAAATGTATTTCTTCCTCTCATCCCCATCTCTCTGTATTCTCTTCTCATCTCCTCTCTGTTGAAGCAATCTTGTTTCCCTTTGAATTAGTGAATCCAATTTCCAGAATTTCCTCATCTATCTCTTAGTTTGAATCTTGTATTTCTCTTTTAATCAATACAAATATCTCCAAGTTCTATCAATTTCCAGTTAGCTCTCCTTGTTATTTACAGTTCACAACATTATCAATGAAAAAGAAATATATTTCTAATGACATAATTCATCTAATACGTACTTTATATTGATGGATTCCCAAATTTTCTTCAATTGATTTTATACCATCTTGATATTGATAATACAAAGAGAATCCATAGAATAATGGTATGGAGTGATGGCAATGGTTATCCTTGCCTACTTGTTTGATGGATTGGTGGAAACTTAGGTAGGGTTGGCACGGTTCTCCGAGTTCAGTCAAATTTAATTTAACCCCTTGATTTTCTTTGGTCCCCAAACTCAAGCGTATGCATCTATAACTCTTTTAAGAAGTTGAACTAAGGTCAAATTGGAAGCTCTGTTTTGTTAGAGATAATGACCTTTAACAGTTTTAACTCACAGTTAAACATTACTCACGACAAAAGTTTAGTTGGCGTGAATATATCCCAAGTGTTTTCTTGCATGGGAATGAGAAAAGAGTGGAAATTGACATGCAATAGATGAAGATTTGAAAAGCTTAAACCCCAAATTAGATGAACAAAACCATGTTAGAAAGCTTTTGTTCAGACACACAAACCTCTTCAACAAACTTTGTAATACAACATAGAACGGAAACTTTTGTGTTGAATGAGAGCTTCCTTTTTCTCTCGCCCTCCATTTGTGTATTGATTTTCTCACTCACCAATCAAAAAATCATGCAATTTACATGAAGACACTCCAAAGACACTAAGAGAAGGATAATAAACAACTTAACATCAAGTACGAGTCTGAGCTAGGTAGTTGATGATTTCGCTTTCACAAGTTGCTTATTCAATTGATGCTCACCTTCTCGAGTGCTAAGTCCTACACTAGGGTATGTGGTGAGCCGTGAAGAGTGATTGTGCAATGAGCATTGCAGTGTCTTTCCACCAAGATACCTCCAGTTCTTTCTCGTAAAGCTTTTGATTGATGCATTCTAAAGCAGCTTCCAGCTCTCTTATTTGTTCTTGCTGTCTAGTTTCCAGTAGTTCGTGTAACTTCCTCTCCAGTTCATGAGGAGGAACACCACAATGCAATTCTTCGGTTGCTTCCTGAGGGTCAACAACCTCACCTCCAGAACTCACACTATAGCTTGCCGAGACGATATCCACATCTTTCCTCTGCCAGCTCTACACCCCAATATTCAGAAGAAAAAAATCAGGAAATGGGAAGAAAACAAAAGATTTCACGTATCAAAGATCTCAACAAATGTTCTATACAAATCACTTGTCTTTATAATGGGTCAAACAGGGAAGAATAAGGATCAGAGTATAATCATTGAATTTTCTTGTTCCAGTCAAGCATTCAAGTGTCGTGGTTCTCATTGTGACACCACAAAATTCATAAGTTCACTGATAGAGACATCCATAACTCATAAGCAAAGCCATCAACTGACTTCTTACCAGAGTATCTTCACTATGTTGCGAATATAATCTCTCTTCATCCAATTGAAATTGCATACGTTCAATCTCAGCTTCAAGCTCCGCCTCAAGTTGATCAATTCCCTCCGAAAAATCCATCGTATCATCTTGTTTAAGCTTATCATAGGAAGTCGTTTTCGGCGACGACTCTGGCAAAAGATCTGATCCCTGAGGAACATCAGTCGTGGACTCGGGATAGACCATGTCATTAACATCATTATTGTTTGGTTCAAACTCCCCAGGAAAAGAGTCTTTCTTGCTATGCAATTCCTCACTTAGAGTACGAAGAAGAGCCTCCATATTCGCACGCAATTCCATCATTTTATCGAGTTCATTTTGCTTGCCGCAACTAAAGACAATAGAACACACCCAACTCCAACGTTGAAACAAGTTTCTTCCTTTCCACGTTGTTCTTCAACTGCTTCACAAAATAACTGGAGAAATATTAATCATTTCTGGAAAAATTTTCCAGAATCTACACGAATACAACATAACTCACACAAAATTGCATTATTCGAAGCAAAAAAGTACCTGAATGAGTACTCCCTGAGACCAAATTTCGGCAATTGGATTCCTCCTCGGATGACCTCGCACGTACTGTGAAGTCTCCGAGTTTGCTTATCTCTTCCTCTCTCTTTATCTTACTCTTCAAAACGGACCGCCTAAACCTGCACAGCCAACGAATCAGAGAGGAAAAGTTCGAGTTCCGGCGCATGACAGCGGAATCGCTCATCGGTAAGTGAACGGGGTCGTCGTCTTCGTCGGCGAGTAAGATATCGGCGATTCGCAACGAGGGTTGACGAGTTTGAGTTGGGGATTTAAAAGGAAAGGGGAAATTTGGGGATTTAAAAGGAAAGGGGAAATTTAGGGATTTGTTGTTACTCATAAGGATTGGGATTGGGATTGGGATTGGGAATTCAGAATTGAATGCGATCACGAGAACGAACACTCACTTCTGATGAGAAACACAGAGAGAGCTTTAAAAGAGGAGGGAAAATTTTAAAACTAAAGAGCTAGCATTTTCCTTTTCAATAAATAAGAAACGGCACTTGGGCCGAATTAGGCTTTATTGGGCCCAAGTTTGGCCTTATGTCATTCAAGTTCGATTGAATTTCAAGATAGGGTCGAGTCAGAACCTAACTTTTATTAAAATGTTAAAACTTAGCATATAAAATGTTAAAGAAGCAAGCAGTGTAAAAGGTCTGACTCCATGAAAGTATAGTTCAATCAGGATAAAGTTAATGAATCCAAATTGTCATGACAGAACACAATCCGTAACAAAACTAGATTAATCAGATTGTTCTTTTAAGCAAACAACCTTATCTAGGAGCTGATTCGAAGTGCATCTATGTTTCGTTTTCCATCGGGGCCTTTGGTATACCACGAAGAAACATAGTCTCCATAACCAACTTCACCATACCTAGCAGGAGATGACTCGCTCACAAGTTCCAGAGCAGGAGACACTTTCACTGTCTTTGCTGGATCATGAAACGTTGCAACTGAGAGCCGTGCTCTTGTAGAGTTTGTTATTGCTCGGTGTTCACAACTTCTGCATATACCATTTGTAATAACCTGCAGAAAAAAAACAGATAAGGCCTAAGTTATGATAAGTGTCAAAGTAGTGTAGATAAAATTTCTCATAGGTGATCAGCCGAGGGAACTTGCAGCAGATGACATATTTGCTGGAGTCAGTAAACCGTGATCGCTACTAGTTTGAAGGATTTTCCTTCTCAGACAATATTTTTGATGTTCATACAAAACACTTGTTTTGGACGAAATTTATTCACGCATAGTCACAGGAAGAAAATGCGTGAAAAGATGACGTATTGTCCTTCACTTATTCCGGCATAATAACAGATCACAGACCACATACAAGTTCCAGCGTGTAACAGCTCCTATATACGGATAAGTTCTACAAGAAGAGATCTGGAGCTTAAAAGAATGATATAATAACCAACGTAATTTGAGTCACAAACTGACACTGGTACATCAGGCATTAGATCTCCAGAAGAGAAGGAAGCAGTCTCAGAATCCAGTTAAGCAGTTCCAAACACAGGCCTAATTAAGTGGAAAGCAAATCACTGGCTCAAGGCTTTACGAATTCTCGTATGAGAAAAAGGTTTTATGTCATTTTCATGCTGGCAGTATGGCTTAGATACAGATTGAGCTGTTTAAAAGCAAAGGCTCACACAAGTAAAAGAAAAATTATACCATAATGTGATCTCCAGTGCCGAAAACAACAATCATGTCATCCAGAGTCACACAGGAAATGATATTTACATTCCAATCATTACGATAAACTTCATTAAAGTTTGGGACTACCGTATTGGAACACCAAGTTAAGACCGGTATAAGTGGCATGGAGGAGTAAAGACACAGAACAAAAGAAAGTTCTGACTGAACAACTGAAACAAATAGCGAGAAACGAAAAGGAAAACAAAAAACAATATCATTGACCATGATGATACTCTATCCTCAGAAGTCATAGACAAACAGATGATAATTAGGAATTAATATTGACATTTGGATAATGACACAGGTTTGAGTTAACATCACTATTCTTCCAACACTAAATAAATAAATACAGAAACTGGCAGGATAAAGCAACTTAAGTCAAATAATGAGACCAGAATGCAAACCAACTTTGGAAACAAGTGTTTTGAGAGAGAGGGGAGAGAACAACAAAACCTCAGTTTGGTCAGCAAGAAGAACAAGAATTGCGTGAGGACGAGGAGGGACGGTGATCCAGTTGAAGTCTTTGAGAACCTGAAGTCCCGGAACATCGTCTTGAATCAATAAAGTGATGGTACCCATATCAGAATGAGATTGGAGACCAAGAGTAAGATCAGGCTGAGGACAAGGAGGGTAATAGCTAATGGTTATATTCTGATAGAAGTCCCCAACAGCTTCCTGAATGCTAGATGTTGGGAGTTCTATACTTTCAGATATCAGCCCTAACAGCTTCTCAGCTAACACCTTCATCTGATCACTATACTGTGATACAACTTCCCTGCCAAAATGACACCACCGTAAAATCTTATCTTTCAATATTTTTGGTGCTTAGTACAGTGTAGTGGCATCTGGATTATATCAATCTCCATTAAAATTCTCATGGCATTTTCTATTCCACCCTCAAATCCGCTCCATTCCATTACCTTCTAAACAAATATCACCTAAGTTCCCTCTTAATTTTGTTTCTATGAAGAGATGAACAAGTGGATTAATCAATATGCACCTGTAATTGGCAGGGAAGTGAGGCCAACGAGAAGGGTCTCGACGAGACATAGGAAGGGTGTGGTGGTCGAAGTAGTCCCTCCAGTCCAAGACAACAGTTTCGTTTTGTTGAGGACTAGGAGTAAGCATCTTGCTTCCATATCCTTGAGAGGCGGCGGAGTTTGGATCACAAGCGTACCTGAGCTTCTCGTCGATGGAACAGTCCTCGAAGAAGCTGCGACCCACACTTCTGATATGATCCAATAGTTCCAAAGCCACTCCGTGGTTGGTCACATAGAACGCACCCCATAGTCTACAAGCCTCGCCGATTGCCTCACGCACAGATTCCCTCTGCTCTGCGTCAAAACCGAACAGGTCAATCACTGGTATTCGCAGATGGGCATCGTCTTGTCCATTAGCATTCTCCAAAGACCCTGAAATGACGAACTTCGATCTGGGTCGATTCTCAGGTGGCTGGATATATTGAGAAGGGACCTCTGTTATGTTGGATTCTGATAGGCTCTGTACTCTGACGACCTCCAATTCCATTTTGTGCAATTCAAGTGAAAAGCGTCGCGACAATTAACTAGTAGCTGCTTTTATGATAATGGATAGGTTAGTCGAATTTCTAAGTTTCAATCTTTTCAACGTTTCGATAAAATATGAGCCAGACCTGTCATTATAGTTACCGAACCCAACAAACGAACCGTTGATAGTTTTGGACAAAAGGGTCGAAGAATGTCCGGTTGGGTTTAACTTTTTCTTTGTCAATCGTAAGACAACAAGATTTAACTTGATGTTTCTTCAAAGGTAAATTGAAGGGTTACGATGTGTGATGAGAGATGCCATTTGACTACCTTGATGAATCGATCCCAAATGGAATTTCATTTGTTTCAGTTCATAACAACGGCATAGAATCACTTTTCCTAATCACCTTTCGTAAACAAGACCTAGAGTGTATATTACAGCATGAAACGGACTTGCTTTAAGCTGTAACTTCGCAATAGTTTAGGAGCACCTGGGACAGTGAATTTCTTCTACTCCAGATACAAAATGGAGTAAGTACCACATTGGCTCATTAACCTTCGATCAAAACAGATTAAAACACCAGCAGAAGGCAAAAACTACAAGTACTAGTTAGCAGGTCCTGGTCCAGAAGTAATCAAAAGATTCTCATTCATCATTGGCATTACCAGGTGGCCAATCAAGGAACTTGTAGCCTTCAAGTGATGGTGGCAAATAGCTTTGCATTGCAGAGGGGTTGTCTGGAGTGTAGATATAGCCCTTCCCGTATCCAAGTTCTTTCATTAGCCTGGTGGGTGCGTTTCTCAGATGGAGAGGCACTCCCTCGTTTTGTCCAACTGATTCCCTAACTACCTTCTGTGCAGCCTCGATTGCACGATATACGGCAATTGACTTAGGAGCCAGAGCCAAATAAGCTACACACTGAGCAAGAATGACATTGCACTCGGGCATGCCCAAGAAATGGCAAGCTTGGTAGCAAGCAACAGCCTGGTTAAGCGCAGACGGATCAGCCAAACCAACATCCTCACTCGCGAACCTTATCAAACGCCTTGCAATATAAAGAGGCTGTTCTCCACCTTCTAACATTCTTACCAACCAGTAAATGGATGCATCAGCATCGCCTCCTCTCATAGACTTGTGAAGTGCGCTAATGAGATTGTAATGCTCTTCCCCCGCTTTGTCATAAGCAAGATGCTTGCATTGAAATGCTTCCTTAGCATCATCCAAAGCAACGGCAATATTCGACTTACAATTAGTCTCAGAGTTTGCACGGGCAGATGCAGTAGTGGCAGATAATTCCAAGGCATTCAATGCCACACGAGCATCTCCATCGCAATTCGAACATAAAAACTCAATAGCATCATCAGTAACTTGAATATCTGTTTCAAAGCTTCCAGCCAGACCATTCACAACATCATGTATTGCCCGTTCTAAAATCGTGCGAACATGCTGAGGCTTCAAAGGGTTTAGGGTAAGCACTCTGCACCGGGACAGAAGGGGCGTAATCAAATGAAACGAAGGGTTCTCCGTGGTAGCACCCATAAACACAATACTACCATCTTCAATAAAAGGCAAGAAAGTATCTTGCTGAGACTTATTGAACCTATGAACCTCATCAACAAACAAGACTGTCCTTTTCCCATTCTTGGCTTTCATCTTCCTAGCTTCGTCCACCGAATCCCTAACATCCTTAACACCAGAAGTCACAGCAGACAACAAAACAAAACGATAGAGACGCAAAGACCCCAACCCAGTTGCATCCTGAGTGGAATTAACAATGGCCTTAGCGATGGAGGTCTTACCTGTCCCAGGAGGACCCCAGAGAACAATGGAAGGGAGACGATTCCAGTTGATAGCAGAACGGAGAACAGAGTTCTGACCCAAAAGATGGTCTTGGCCGACGACATCATCGACTGTCCGAGGTCGCATCCGCTCCGATAAGGGGTTGTGGAGAGAGCGAGCAGGTGGTACTAATCTGGGCCGCTTAGCGACCGGTGATGCACACTGTTCAACATTTTCTTCTCCGTCCTTCTCGTGCACGACGGCTTGACTCATCTGCGGTTGTTGAGTAGGATTGGCTGGAGGTGGCGGGGAACTGGGAGAGGCGGGATTGGGCTTAGATTGAAAAATGAAGAACCTATCGAGCTTTGGCTGGTTCGGAGAGGGAGTGGGAGGATTGGAATTGGAAGATGACGGAGATTTATGGGAGAGAATCCATTCGGTTGCTTTGAGGGTGGACTTGCCGCCGGTGGCCGCCAAAGCTTGAGCGGCCAATTCGTTGGGAAAACCCATACTCAGTAGTTGCTCCATCTCCATAATTGAACATGCAACCTTCGCATTACTCAGCAGAAGTCAAAGCTTTTTGCGTTGTCTTTTTCCGGCTTCGTCGTTCCGCTCTCTCTCTCTCTGGTTATTATAGTTTATTCAGTTGGACCAACTGATGTTGGGTTCTGAACCTAAACTTCCAGATGGGCCTGATTAAGGAGGCCATTACCAAAATTCAGTTGATAGTACTAAAACCATGAGACCTGAAATTTACTAGTTAGATTTTTTATTCTCGCTCGACAGTTACATACAAGTCTATAGGATATAGAAAAGTAAGATGTCCATGACGTATACGTGTGGGATGAACCAAATCTTCGTTAAATTTGATTTTTTCATTAGAGAGAGCTCGTACATGTTCTGCAGTACCCTTATTATTTATTATTATATACATATTCTTTTTTTTGATCATATATTATTATTATTATAGTTTATATTATTGTTTATAATATTGTAGTTTATATTATTATATATATTATTGTTTATAATATTGTAGTTTATATTATTATATATATTATTAGTTATAGTATTGTAGTATATAGTTATATTTAGAGTATTAGTGATAGTGAGTTTTTTATTTAAATTGAATGGATTCTTTTCTTTATTTTTGTCTATGCGTATATTCTTAACATATTCATATTGACAACAATGCACCAAAGAAATATAGTCCGATTTGGAATAACTATATCTTATCGTTGGATCTATTTATCTCGATTTCGGTTCCATGGATTTGGTTTTTTTCTTCAGTCAAATCTTTGGTTTATTGGATTTTTTTGTGTGCAAAGAAAACTTAAAACAACAAAGCAAAGGAAAAAATAACAAAAAACAGAGAATGAAGCCTAGCTATCGAACTCTCTCAAACAAAGTTCCAACAGTGTCACCGTCAAGAGCCATGAGGACTGAACTTGGGGGAGACAACCAAAACTGAAATGGCAGCTTATCATGACTGCCCATCTTTGC
>JANKOD010000001.1:25036178-25058841 GCA_026284645.1 Erythroxylum acuminatum | reverse complement strand
AGTTGGCTATATGCAAATTAATTAACTCTACAATTGGGCCCTAATCGCAGAATCAAATAATAAGCAATGACAGTAAATCAGAAACAGTACGAATATTATAAACCAAATATCAGAACATTAAGGTCTCACAGGTCAAAACATAATAATTGGAATTCCCCGACTAAAGAAAACTTAGCTACTCATAACTGAATTAAAACTAACAAAATTCTTAATTAACATAATCTAAATAATAAAGAAAAGAAATAAAAGCTAATAAAAGAAATCTGGAAATTCAGTCTGCGATCCTCCTCCCTGGCGGCTGGTCACGTCCTGCGTCTATTCGTCACTGCTGTCTTTCGTTCTCTGCCAAGTTAGAAGTAGGAAGTGTCTTCGTGCGTTGCTGTCCCCTTTTCTTTAAGAGTCTAGGGTTTTGTTCCCTTTTCAAGTCTTCGTGGGCCCCATGAGAGAATTAATGCTTGAGCCCACAAAAACTAGGCCTTTTGACTTATGTTTCCCCCTTTAAACGCACAGCATATGCATGCTTTATGTGGTCCCATGTGTGCTTCTCCCATGTATTACTTATACTAATTAAATTGACGCCACTTTGAAGACTTGCGTTTCCCTATGTTGCACTTCCTCTAGCCTTTTTCATCAATTTCGTTTTAGCTGCCCCAAAACGACGCCAGCTGCCTCCACTTCATGTGATTAATTTATTTCACGCATGCAGCCCTCATTTAATCCCTTGATCTCACGACACGTGGCTTCTTGTCTTAGTAGCTTAAATTAGTTGCTTATTTCCTCTTTAATTTCCCACATCATGCAAAACTTGTAATTTCCTACAAGGAAATATTAAAATCAAGTTAAGTCCCAATAATTGAATCAATCAAGAGGAATAAAAAGGGATAATTAAAACATAAAAATTAGAAGAAATATGCACTTATCATCTATCTCCACTTACATATTTACACATGTTTTTTTGTTTCTTACACTCATTTTTATATAAACTTTTATTTATATAGAAAAAAACTTGAAGAAGACATTAAGATGGTAATGCATGAGGTAGGTTGATATAAGCCGTGTTAAAATCTATTAATTGATGGTAAGAAATAATTACTATTTTTTTAACTTTTTAACATAGATGACTCATCAGTAAAGAAAATAGGATTCCTTTTTTAAACAATTATTTTAATGCTCGAGTGGAAGTATTAAATTCTATTTTTATATTATAAAGGGATTGAAAAAAGAAAAAGGTGCGGTACGAGTACGACTGGACATTACATTATTCAGCCGCCGTAACAGAAAGGTAGGAGGCGTTTTTGAAGTGTAAATGGCTGCGGTTATTTCTTTCTGCCACAGTTCAGTCGGGCTCGTGACTCGGAAGTCATTCGGCAGCCCCAGCGTTCTTTGACGGACTGAAGAAGAGCTTGATCAATTGGATTCCACTAGATCTGATCACGGCGGCGGTAGCGATGGCAACTTTTTTGTTCGATTCAAATTATCTTTTAAAAGATTTAGAGTTTGAGTTAAATTTGAGTTTGGATTTTAATATTTTAAATAAAATAATCTTATTTATTTAATTTTGATGCAATTGAAATCGTTTAAATTTGGTTGTAATTAAGTTCAGGCCTAAATTACAACCTCAAAATTATTCAAAATTTAAATTTATCATAAAATTTAATGACACTTATGGAGAAGGTTCATTGCATGTTCAGAATGTCTATGTTGCCAAATACATTTTAGGAAGAAGCAGTCCGAATTATAGTCTACCTAATTAATCAAGCGACCTCAGTTCTATTGAATTTTGACATTCACGAGAGAGCGTGGACTAGAAAGGACACCACATATCACCATTTGAGAGGTGTTTGGCTGCAAGGTATTCAGACACATACCAAAAGATCAGAGAAAGAAGCTTGACTCAAAGTCGATACCTTGCATCTTTATTGGATATCGTGGTAATTAGTTTGGCTTCAGACTTATAACCTAAAGAAGCAAAAGGTGGTCAGAAGCAAGGATGTGGTGTTCTAAGAGCACAAGAGAGGTGCTGATCTTTTGAAAGGAGATAATTTATCACACTGTAACTCATCATATGGTATTGTTAGCACTTCATAAATTTCTTTGGCTATTGAGTAATCTATAGATAAAGAAGATGAAGTGTATGACCAAACATACGTTGGTATTGATAAGATACAATATGACAATGATAAGCTCTATGAACCATATCCAGACAATATTGAAATGAATCAATCGAAGATAATGAGCAGGGCGAGCAATTGGATCCAATCGCTGATGAGATACAACTCTAAAGGTTGGTAAAAGAGAAAAGGCCTTCTATAAGTTATCCAAGTTTTGAACTCCTATTACTTATTGCCAGGGGCGCTTGAGAATGTACAAGAGATTGCGTCTTGTGAAGAAAAAGATCTCTAGCTTACAACTATAAAGGAAGAGATGGATTTTTTGAAGAAGAATAATACATACAAGCTTGTAAAGCTTCCAAAAGGAAAAAAGGTATTGAACAATAAATAGGTGTTCAAAATAAAGAGAGATAGTAACAAGCTGGTAAAGCACAAGGCAAGGTTAGTAGTGAAAGGATTCAATCAAAAGAAGGATATATATTTTGAAGAAATCTTTTCACCAATAGTCAAGATGACCTCAATCCGAACTATTTTGGGTCTAACAGCCTATTTGGATCTTGAACCTGAACAATTGGATGTCAAAACAACCTTCTTGCATGGACATCTGGAAGAGAAGATAGATATGGAGAAGTTAGAAGGTTTTAACGCTAAAGGTAAGAAAAATCTAGCTTACAAGTTAAATAAATGTATATATGGCTTAAAACAAGCTATAAGGAAATGGTATCAGAAGTTTAATTCTTTTATGACAGATCTTGGTTTCAAATGAACTTATGTCAATGCCTAAATATATTTCAAGAATTTCTCGAGTGAAAATTTCATCATTCTTCTTTTTTATGATGATAATATGTTGATTATGGGTCAAGACAATGTTAGAATCCAAAAGTTGAAGGGGGATTTGTCTGAATCTTTTGATATAAAAGATTTGGGACCTATAAAGCACATTTTAGGTATAGAAATAACTCGAGACAAGAAGAATAGGAAATTGTGGTTGCCTCATAAGAGATATATTGAACTAGTACTAGAAAGATTCAATATGAAGTATATCAAGCTAGTTAGTATGCCACTGACATCTCATCTCAAGTTATGTAAGCGTGCATGCCTCTCAGCAAAAAAAGAGAAACATATTATGTCCTCTGTTTCATTCTCATCTGCATTAGGGTCTTTGATATATGCAATAGTGTGCACAATGCTAGGTATTGCTCAAGCTGTTGGGATGGTAAGTAGATTCTGATCAAATCTAGGGAAGGTTAAATAAGCAGCAATGAAATGGATTTTAAGATACTTAGGAGGAACATCAAAGTGGAGTTGATGCTTTGGTGATGGTGAGCCAACTCTAGAAGGTTTTACAGATGCAGATATGACTGGAGATCTTGATAAAAGAAAATTCACTTCAGGTTTTATATTCAGGTTTGCATGAGGAGCCATCTCATAGCAATCCAAGCTACAAAAGTGTGTGACTTTATCGATGACTGAAACAGAATATATAGTTGCAGTGGAAGCTTGTATGGAGATGTTCTGGTTGAAAAGCTTCCTTTAAGAGTTAGAAGTGAAGCAAGAATCCTATGTAGTATTTTACGATAGTCAAAGTGACTTCAGCAAAAATACTATGTATCATTCTCGTACAAAACACATAGCCGTCAGATATTATTAATTGAGGTCCGTGATAGAAGAGCAACAAATACTACTGAAGAAGGTTCATATAGATTTAAATGGTGTTGATAGGTTGACTAAAGTGGTTCCCGGAAACAACTATGAGCTTTGTAGTAAACTTGGCTAGATTTATCTAAAGTGGACGATGGAGAATAAAGTGTCTTCCCCATATTTGGGCCGAAGTGGGAGATCGTTAAGTGTTTGGCCTTTTTCAAGACTTTCAGTGATTGCAGATGCCTTTATGGTTGGCAGGAATGATGACCAAGTGAAAACAAGATAGAAAAATATGTTTTGGAGAGATATACGGCCGTGTAAGGTGCTATATGCTCGTGTCTTGACTTACACGACCATGTAGATCAACCGTGTAAATCTTTGTAAACTTGTTAAAGAACATATAAAAATTAAAGACATACATGATCGCATATACGCCATGTGAAGATACACATCTACGTGTGGAGACAGTGTAACTCTCTGTAATGGTGTATAATTAGTAGCGAGGCATTGTGTATAGTGTAAAAATTCTTTTTTCGAGATATAAAAAAGGATAATACATCATAGGCGTACGTAATTGATCCAATTAAGGAGTTGTGCTCAGGAGGCTAGAGGATCATCAATAGGAACATGCCCATTTCCCCTCCTTTGGTGTGACTCGAACTCAAGACCTTCTCTTAGAGGAGGGTCTTAAGTGAGAAATCTGGGCCAATTGGTCCACCCCTCGTTGTCAACAAAATTTTATATTTGTAGACATAAAACAACAACGAAGTTTTGTTAAGGCGTGAGATCCAACAGTACCTAACTTTATCTTCAACTAATAGAAGGGTAGAAGACATATATTTCTCGTACATTTTTTAAAATTTTAAAAATCTCTAATATTTAAAATTTTTGAATAAATTTTTTATAATTTTTGATTTTGTGGAAATACTTTCTTTTAGATATTGATTAAAAAGTAATGATTTTTTTTTGAAATCGATTAAAAAGTAATGATAAAACATATTTCATACAAATATTATATAGATTAATCAAATGTTATTAATATAGTATCTCATCTAATATCCGACTATAATTAAAATGATATTGCTTTGATTATAGTTAATAAAAATATTGATTTACTTAATTAATTCTTTAGTTTTGAAATAAAATAATAATATTTTTTATTAAAGTCAATCCGAACAAATTTTCTTTAACATAAATTGGATCAAAGTTGAACTCAATTCAAATTTAACATAGTAATTTTATGTCAGATTAAATCGAACTCATTTTGTCTTTTTAAATAATAAATTATGACCGGGTAAAGTATGTATATTATTGTAACTAGATAAATACAAATTCAATGACTATCACTCCGCATAATTCGGCTTAAATGCTGACGAGAGGATCTCCAAATGCATTGCATATATTGAACTTGCCACTGATATGTCCGAAACGACTTACATTGAGGTAATTAATTTGAATTTAATAATAACCCGGTCATAATTCAATTTAAGCCTCGCTAAAAATTAGACGTCACCCTGGACCGCCTTTGCTTCAAAATAAAATAACTTCACTTTGGTGGAAGAATGTATATTATATACATGCATCAAATTGATCAAAAATTTAAAATACATGAACAATGAACTTATAAAGTAAGAATATGTTGAGATGTCAAGGAATCTCACATTAGAAAGAGATGAAACTAGTGAAAGACATATAAGTGGAAAGATCCTATAAACTTAATGTCTTAAGATTTTGGGTTAAAGTGTGGTGTCAAAACTCACGAGTATGTTTCATTACTAAGCCTATGATGTAGATCTCCCATGAAAGTGGACTCTCTAGATCCAACAAGTGATATCAAAGCCGACGGTTTGGTAAGGGATGAGTATGGAGACGATAGTCGAATCCGGTGGTTACCTCTCCACGAAGAAGAGCAAGGATACTCTTAGTGGGAACCAATGGAGTAAAAAGGCTCTTAGTGGCGCTATATACTGGAGCTGCTAAAAATAGACAGAAAAAGGTTTTCGCTCAAGGGGGAGCTCAAGCTCAATGTGGAAGTTCACACTTGAGGAGGCGATTGTTGAGATGTCAAGTGTGAATAAGAATATTACATTTAAAAGAGATGGAACTAGTGAAGGACATATCGGTGGAAAGGACCCATAAACTTAATCCCTTAAAGTTTTGAGTTAAAGTGTGATATCAAAATCCACAAGTATGTTTCATTACTAGGCTCATGATATAAATCTCCCGTGAAAGTGGGCTCTCTAGATTCAACATAAGCGACTATAATGAGAAAATTTAGTATTTATATAAGGTAAGGCCTTGTAGATTTCTTCACTATGTGATTGTTGTTGTATTTTATTATATCCTATATATATAGTTAAATATGATATTTTATATTATTATTTTCAGAATTTTTTTTAACAACTAAAACCAATGTTTTTAAAATCAGACCGGCCGATTCATCCAAAACAAATATGAACCGACCTAATAAGTTAATAACCTCTTATAAAAAGAAATCGACCAAAAATTTGCCAATTCTTGAAACACCCGTAAAGCAGTTTGAAAATTAATGTTTCACAATATATGGAGTGCATTAAATAAAGTTGTTTTTTTATTTCTTTATACGTTAATTAACAATTTTAAATTATTATTATTAAAAAACTAATTATTATAAATTTGTTTATTATAATTTGGCGTGAATTGCTGCCGAGAGGATCTTCAAAATGCATTACATACGTTGGATTTGACACTGACATCTCTAAAAATTACAAATTTAAAAGAAGTAGTTAAGGTGAATGTGAATTTAACAATGACCTTCAGTTGGCATTATACCCTTCTCTCTTATTTTAAGTCTGGTTAAAAGACATACATCACATGAACCTTGAAAGTCTTTACTTCGAAAATTAAATAACTAAAATTTGGTAGAAGAATATATATTATATCATAGATTTGGTCAAATTTTTCGTAAAAAAATATTTACATTCGTAAAGGTTAATATTTTTATATTTTCTTCTTTGAATAACCAACTAAACAGTCAAACTTTAAATAGTATATTTTCTTCTTTGAATAACCAACTAAACAGTCAAACTTTAAATAGTAATAATCGTGGTTAATTCTTATAATTTAAAGTAAAACTTATAGAGAAACAATATTTGAGGAAATTTAGTATTTATGTTTTACATTATTTTTAATATAATATTTTATATTATTATTTTCATGACTTTTTATAACAACCAAAACATAATTTAATGGTCCAATATTCGAGGTTAATCGTATTGTCAAACGAGTTAGGTAAAGAAAGGGATTCTCTAGACTTTCTTTACCCTTTATCCAGTGCTGTCATCTTACCTCCTTTACAAATCTACCAATACATTTAGGACAGGAGATAATGAAAGTTCCTTATTATAAACTTTCTTTTCGTAATGTACTAGTAAAACGAGTAGTAAACTCAGATAAAATATCCTATAAACTTAATTTGATCGAGTTATTTGCAAATTAATTCAAGCATCGAATTGACGGAGACACACTCTCTATTTTCTAGGTGGTAGATCATTAATTCAAATATTAATTAAAATTAAAGATTTAAAAAGTTTTTAAAAATTACTTAAATTATCAAAACATATCGTGTCGTTTTAATTAGATGATATATTAATTCCTTGATTTGACATCTTTCCTTTCTAGGAATAACAGAAGCATCGTGCTTGATTTGTCATCATTCCTTTTTAGGAACGACAGAAGCGTCGTGCTTGATTTGTCATCTTTCCCTTTTAGGAATAACGTGAAGACTGTATTCCCTCTTACCATCAAATCCGGACGACAAAAGTAAGGATGGACTTGGAATAACTAAAGGAGACCAGATTATGCGTTCTACGCCGCCACGCTTGACTATGGATTCACGCATATCCTTTACGTGCTCCTATATACTGTATTATATATTTTTATGTGGACGGTTCTGCTTAGATTCGACAAAATTAACTCCGACGCCAACCTAAAATTAATGGATTTAATTTAGATGGTATTTCAAACTAAGTTTATACTTAAAATAAAAGACATCATTTTAAAAAAAAAATTTGAGCTTTAAGCTTGATTTAGATTTGGGTTGACCAAGTCTGAAGTTTAAAATTTTAAACAAAATAACATCTTTCTAATTTTTAAAATAAAATGTATAATTAATCGATGTTAACTAAGCATGAACTTGGGTATTCAAACTAAGTTTAGGGTTTAGAAAAAAAGACATCATTTTGTTTAAGAATTTTGCACTTAGGCCGGAATCAAATTTGAGTTGCCCGGCTTGATTAAGTTCGAAACTTTTAATTTTTAAAAGTAAAATTATCTAATTAACCAATATTGATTAGGCTCAGGATTGGGTCTGAGCTTCGATCTTCCGTCGACTTGAGCTTGAGCACATTTTTTGAAACGTGAGCTTAGCTTAGTCCATTGTCATCTCTAGTTCTAGTGACAAATTGTAATATAGAAAAAGCTTGCTTGATTTATTAGGTAAAAAAAAGTATTAGTTTTATAAAATAACATGTTTCTTATTTAATAAAGATAACTACTAATAATTTACCGAAAGCACCACCTAGTTTATAGTTAGGTGACCAAATTAACAACATAAAATGTCTAGACTTGCGGTAAAGTAAGCTAGTCACTTTCATCACTAATTCATTAAGTTATTAAAGAATGATCAATTTTTTCCACCAACTTGACTTCCTGGAAAGTTCACCACTTAAGCCATCAATTTGATATTTGAAGATGTCTATTTCATTGTCACGTTATTGGACCACTTTCCCACCATTTCAAGAATTGCTTAAACTTTCTTTAGAGTAGTATTTCATGTTATTGTCATGCCTAATCACGTTATTATCTAAATGATAATCAATTAAGTTGGTCAGATCAAAAGTCATTCCACGTGTTTGATTCTATCTTAAATGGAGTCCGAATTAGACCTAACTTGATCCATTGTCATCTTTATTTTTAAAAAATAATGTCATTTTTATATTATTTTGAACTTTTTTAATTGATCCTCTCAAATCTAAACTCGATCTCTCAAGAATAATAAATTTGGGCTTTGCTTGTAAACTTTGGGGCGGGTTAGACATATTTATCATGCTTACCAACAAAACAAATGCTTGATGAACTTTTAACTACGTTGAGTAATCATGGTAGTGCAATTATATTGTTAAATTTCACACATTTTTCATGCATCCTTGGATTTAGACTAACTAATTATGTTGATCACTTTGGTCTTGTGTCTAAATCTTGTTCATTCTTGAAATTTTAATCATTGAACACAATTATATGAAAATATATATTAAATCAAATTAATAATTAACAATAAAATTAACAAACGAATTAACCTTTTCATTCCCATTAAAACCTTTATTTGTTCTAATATTTCTCATTTTTTTTCGAAAGAAAGAATTGGAGGAACAGTAACAGGTTCCCAAAGAACAGACGTCTCATCTTTGAGTTTGCCACTGTTACTGGAATACCCATCCTTGTCATTGTAGTAGTAGTGAAGAACGTGACTGTTCTTCCATATGTAATCCATGCAAGCCTTTGGGACTTCACTGTCTTTTGTTTCCAACACCATTCGTTGCAACTCTACTCTGTGACTCTCCATCAGTCTCTTAGTTTCGCTCACTGCTACTTGTTCAGTCACGGACTTTTGAAGCATTCTCAGGATTACAGTGTTCAGCTTACCCTGTTCACCTTCTCTCTGCAAAAATTGATCATTTTTGAGTTTGCAGGGGAAGAAAAAAGGCTGAGAGAAACTTAGAATGGTGGTTGATGGTTCTTCGTGTTGTGATTACCTTAACAGAGGCAAGGTCATTGAGAAGTCGACCAACTAAGCTCACATGTCTGAAGAGATTATCGTACTCCACAGAAGCAAGCACGTCTTCAGACAACACAGGTCCAATGGAAAACAGCGGTACGAGGATGATAGGTCCTAGTGCAAATGAAACAATGGAGGTTTCTATATATTCCTCCAACGTTGGGACACGATTCTCTCTACCGCACTCTGCTTCTTTCATCATAGAACTCAGCAAATCAGGCCACTGTACATCAAATTTCAACTTCAGTTCTTGTCCTGGAATCATTTGGGAATTATGAAAACAGAGTGTGTATGTTTTTACGGAACACCCACTGAATTGACCGTAAGGTGTGTCACATCTCTTTCTAGTCGACGAGAAGCTAAGGAGCCAAGCTCATTGATCATGGTTTCAAGTGCAGAGAACAGTATCTCAACAGTTTTTGATCAGTAACCAATGCTGAAATCTCCTTGCCATCCGTGGAAATTCAACAGACAGGTTTCTCGATAAAGGGTCTGTTCCAATTCCTGAGACAGATTTGATTACAGAGAAAGGTAACAAGATCAATCTCAGACCTTCCAAACAGTTCAAGCATGTTCTCCAATTCTTCCTTTGAGCCAGCAAAATCTAATAGTTGCCATGACACAGTTCTTGGTCATGGATATGCGAGCCTCTGAATCTTCAGGTGCGATCAGCGACAGAAATACTGCATTAGGTTAGCTTCTGCCTTGCAAATTTTAGTTCTCCGATTCTGCTCTCCTCCACCCATCTGATTCCATAACACCATAATATGAGTCAACTTTCCGTTATTCGGATTCTAAAAAAGAAATATGCCACTCATTTAGTGTAACAAATTTTAGAAAATTTCAAATTTTTAGGAAACCTTCTTCTTAGAGTTCGGTTAAGAAAGTAATTAACAAACAATATGAGCACACATGAACTAATCATACATCAACCTAATATACTTCTAAAATCTAACTCAAATCAATTAAACTTGATTGAAATTAATAATTTAAGATTCGATCTAATATATATATATAATTTGATACATGATTAATAGATTGGATTTAAGGTGACCCCAAGTTCAGGTTTAAAATAAAATACATCATTTATTTTAAATTTTTGAGCTTCGAGCTAAATTCAAATTTGAGTTATTTAGCTTGACCCAATCTAAAGCTTAAATTTTTTAAATAAAATGACGTGATTTTAAATTTTAATAATAAAAATATATAATTAATCGATCTTGATTAGGCATGAGTTTGAGTGTTCAAACTAAGTTTAGACTTTAAAAATCAATACATCTTTTTGCTTAAAAATTTTGACCTTTGGGTTAGTCTCGAATTCGGGTTGCCCAATTTGTCCAAGTTCGAAACTTTTAATTTTTAAAAATAAAATTATATAACTAATCGGTCTTGATTGGGCCCAAACCCAAACACAGTTTTTTGAGCTAGAGCTCGACCAGATCTAATGCCATCTATAGTTCTATTAAGAAATTGTAATACAAAAAAGCATGCTTGATTTATTAGGGTAAAAAAAAAATTATGTTTATAAAATAAATATAACTACTAATAATTTACCAAAAACACCACCTAGCTAGTTTTAATAAATAATTTTAAAAGAAGCAATTATCATAAATAGTTTTATGACTTAGCAAATAGAATAAATTGCAAGTAATTAAAATTTAATTTAGTCCTTTATTATCCTTTTGACCAATTACTTTTTTAATATTCAAACACTTCACTCACACTAATACTTAAAAGTATTTCACTCGCTCTCTCAATATATAAATATTTGTACTTGACTAAAAGAACAAAACTAATCATTTATTGAATTATTGTAAAAATATTTAAAAAAACTTGAAACATTTTCAACTTAAAATTTTTAACAAAATAATTATACAAAGACCATTTTACTATAAGTTCTAAACAAAATTCTTCCACAAAACTTTCAATGTTACTTATTGACCAAATCAACAACATAAAATGTCCAGGCTTGCAGTAAAGTAAGCTATTCACTTTCATCACTGATTCATTAAGTTATTGAAGAATGATCAATTTTTTCCACTAACTTGACTTCCCGGAAAGTTCACCACTTAAGCCAACAATTTGATATTTGAAGATGTCTATTTCATTGTCATGTTATTGGACCACTTTCCCACCATTTCAAGAATTTCCTACACTTTCTAGCCTATTGCTTACACTTTCTTTAGCATACTATTTCATGTTATTGTCATGTCTAATCACATTATTATCTAAATGATAATCAATCTCTTATCTTGATTAGACTTTGAGTTAAATTGACTTAATCTATTGTCATCTTTACATTAAAATTAACATTATTTTGTTAAGTTGTTAAAAAATAATGTCATTTTTATAGTAGTTCGAATTGTGCCAATTGACCCTCCCAAATCTAAACTCGATCCAAAGTATAATGAATTTAGGCCTTGCCTGTAGACTTTGGGTCGAGTTAGACATATTTGTCATCCCTATTAACAAATGCTTGCCAAGCCTTAAGTTAACTATGTTGAGTCTGTTAGCGAAAATAGTATAAATGATTAAATTGGAACAGCTTATCTGAGAATGCAAGGCGTCGTGAAAATCACTGCCCTAAGTGGGAAATTCTCCATCTACAGTGTAGCAGGACAATGGGATTCGACCCCAGGGTTAACGCTTCCTCCACCAGCTTCGGTGCACTCCAAAGGGCATAGTAGGATTTGTCTCTAAGAATTAATAAAGCAGACAGAAGCATAATAGACAAAATAAGAAGACATGTGCGTAAAGATGCCTTTTTATGGAAGGAGATGTATGTCCTGTATGGAGAAAATAAGGAGATGCGTAATAGTGGGAGTGAAGAGAAAGAGCAAATGCTTGAGGGGTTTATATAGCAGAAACAATTTCATATGTTGACAAGAGGAATTAAGAGATATTCAAGCAAAAAGGAGCATTAATAATGTTAAGGGCCATAATATACATAATAATGGTTAAACGTTATAACCATTAATAGGATAATAATGTTGAGGAACCGTAGGGTCTAAGTTTTGGAACAATAACACCATCAATCCCCCCATTTGGTCTGAATCTTGAGAAACAAACTGTAACAATTTAAGAGAAAAATATGTAAACAATCGGGTGAACTAAGTCTTGAACCTGTTGTCTGAGAAAATCAGAGACAGAACCTGCTAGAGAAATAAATAGCCTCAAAATGCTCTGGTCTCATGATCAGTATAGAGAGATAGCCCAAATGCTCTCATAAGAGGGTAGCTAGCCCCCCACAATCACGTAGGTGAGTCCATTAAGTGTGTGCTGCTTACACCACCCAAACTGGGGCTTTGTAACTCATTAATGATTAAACAATCCAACCTCATCAAACGCAGTAAAGTCATGCTAGGGACGCTATTCAACAACTGAATATATCTTAGTATTATTCCATAAACAATTTGCAAATAGGTAGGCACCACATAGCTTCGTTTGATCCATTGAACTTGGTTTCCCAATACAGGTGTCCATCACGAGGTTACTACACAATTGGGCTTAACCCCATCCTTTTTGCATATTATGAAACTAGTTTCCTATTCAAAACTTTTGTGAATGGATCTACTATGTTTCTCTCTGACTTGACATAATCTAGAGAGATTACACCATGTCTAATTAAAGTATAGACAATTTTATGTCTTAATATTATATGTTTACTTTTGCCATTATAAGCCTTGTTCTTGGCAAAATGAATAGCAGCCTGCTAATCACAATGAAGGAACATAGAAGGAATTGGTGTTTCCCAAAGCGGGATATCTGCTAAGAGATTCCTTAGTCACCCAGTTTCCCATCCTGCCAGTTCTAAAGTCATAAACTCAACCTCCATTATTGATCTCCCAATACACGTTTGTTTAGAAGATTTTCAAGACATAATAGCTCTTGCTAAGGTAAAAATAAAACCACTGGTAAGTGTATATTATCACTCTCTGTAACCCAGTTAATATCAGAGCACCCCTCTAATACAGGAGGATGACAACAAAAGATAATCCATAATGCATAGTACTTTTCAAATATCTCAACAAATGAATCAATGCATTCCAATGCTCTTTACTAGGATTAAGAGTATACCTACTAAGTCTACTTACACAATATGCAATATCAGGACGAGAATAGTTCATTAAGAACATCACTCTACTAAGAATTTTAGTATACTCAGCTTGGTCTAAATTGTTACCGAGATACACTAGCATCATAGGGAGTCTTGACTGGTTTAACATCATAGTAACCAAACTTCTTCAAAATTTTCTCAACATAATGACTTTGATTTAACCTAAAACTAGAGTCAGTCCTATCAACTTTGACTCCCAAAACAAAGTCCACAAATCCAAGATCTTTCATATCAAAGGAAGACTTTAGCAAACTCTTAGTAGTATCAATGACAGATAAGCTAGTACTAAAAATAAGCATATCATCCACATAAAGATTTATGATCACATGACCATTGGCATCAGATTTCATATAAATTCAAGAATTAAGATTACAAGAGGTGAAACCATGTTTGAAAATCTCACTTTCAAATTTCTCATGCCACTGTATGGGAGCTTGTTTAAGTCCATACAAAGACTTAACTAACTTACACATCTTTTGCTCCTAACCAGGCACTCTAAACCCCTTTGGCTGGACCTCATCAAGATTACCATTCAAGAAAGCTCTCTTAACATCCATTTGGTGCACATGAAGCATAAATGCCGGGCAATAGCAAACAACATCCTTATAGATGCAATTTTAGTAACAGGAGAGTAGTATAAAAAAGTCCAATCCTTCCTTTTATTTAAAGCCTTTAATCATAAGTCTTGCCTTGAACCTCTCAATGGTTCCTTTAGATCTCAATTTCTTTTTGAAAATCCCCTTACACCCTAAAAGCTTACAATCTTGAGGTTGATAAACTAAAACCCAAGTTTTATTAGACAAGATTGACTCTAATTCACTATCTATGGCTTCTTTCCAAAAGGTAGCATCCACATATCTCATTAATTCCTCATAAGTTTTGGGATCTTCCTCAATAGTATAAGTCACCACAAAACCGTCATCTATCTCCTCAGGTTTTTTCACTACAAAGGAAGTAATAAAGTCAAAACCAAAACTGGTGGATACTCTTGCTCTTTTACTTCTCCTTAGTTCAACTATTTCCTCTTCCTTTATGTCATTATTGATAGAAGAACTAGGGATAGATTCTCTAGGAGTTTGCACACTCACTTTCATAGGAAATATATCCTTAAAGAACAATGCATCTCTTAACTCAATAATTGATCTATAAGTGCTAGATCCCTCTTCCTTAACTATAAATCTATAAGCATCACTATTAGAGACATATCCCACAAAGATTGAATCAATGGTCTTAGGCCTAATTTTCTTCCTTTTATGTTCAGATAAAGCAACCTTAGCGAGACACCCCCATACTTTTGAAAAAAGCAAGTTAGGTGGATAACCTTTCCAGATTTCATAAGGGGTTTGATTTAGTTTCTTATGAGGGACTTTGTTTAGAACATAACAAACTAAAAGAATAGCTTCCCCTATATAAAGTTAGGTAAACCCAAGGAAATCAACATTACATTCATCATATCCTTAAGTGTTCGGTTTTTCCTCTCGATTATTCTATTTTGTTCAGGTGTATAAGGGGTTGAAAGTTCATGAATAATCTCAACTTTTTGACAATAATCAACACAAAAATCAGTATTATACTCGCCACCTCTATCAGACCTTAATATCTCAATTTTCCTTTCTAATTGGTTTTCAACCCGAGCTTGGTATTTCATAAACATTTCCTCTGCATCACTTTTATTTTTCAATAAGTAAACCTTAGTAAATCTAGAACAATTGTTCGAGGCCCCGCAAGTATGCATCACGCAAGTAAATAGGAAAGTATGAGTATCGATCCACAGGGAGTTACTGAACAATTACTAGGCTAGAATCATTCAATTATTTGGGCTGATCATTCAAATGTTGATTATGGAGAAATTAATTAATAAACGAGTTGCTAAAACTAATCCTAAAGCAAACAGAATAATCACATAGCTTATACAGTATGAGTCTGTAAGAAATAAATCAGATATGTAAAAGGCAAGTTTCAAATTTAGTTTCGTGATTGACTTCTAATTATTCTTTTCTAGTTTATTTAATAATCTTGATCCTTAGAATTTGAAGGAAAATAAATCTAAATTATCTATGATTCTCTATCGAGATGTCGAAGAAGTATCGTAGTTAAAATCAATCCCGACTATCATGGCTCATGAAATTAACTAAAACCCATTAAGATTTTTATCCAGTTGGTAATTCCTCTCACAGATTTTTGCCTATATCTAGGTCTGAACCTACAAGCTCTTAATTTTGGTTCTTCACTACCGATTTTCACTTTTCGGTTCTTCAACCGAAAATTTCGACACAAATTATGTGAGACCTACCACATAAGAAGCACAATAATACTTAAAACAAGAATCAATAGCCACGAATCAATTTTATTGAATAAAATCAAGAATCAAATCATATAGAAATTCGAAAACTATATCCCATCTTTAAAACCCAATAGAAATCTAATCACTCGTGTTCATGTTCAACAAAATAAATATCAAAACAAGGAGAATAAACATTAGAGGAGTAAGGAACGAAGAAATCAGATGAGTTTTAGATATAAACGTCAAAAACCCAGGTCTGGAATGGGTCTCGTAGCTGCGACATCACTTTTTCTTGGTTTTGTTTCTCGCCTGCGTCTTTTTCTTCCTTTCTCCAATTTGCTGCCTTTTCTTTTTGTTGTTCCCGTATGTGAGATAGTCGCCTGCATCCTTTCTTCCTTTTTCCAATCTGCTGCTTTTTTCGTTTTTGTTCCCACACCCTACGTCAGGTCGTTGTCATGCATCAGGTCTCTCTAAACGTACATAGCATCTACTGCGTGTGTCCCGCTTAGAGCTACAGTGTCCCTTCGTCTTCTCCAGGTCTTAGAGCTACGGTGTCCAGGTCTTCTCCCAATTAAAACCTAACATGTTAAAACATTTTTTCCCCTTTTTAACATCCCCTAGTCCATTGCGTTTTGGACTCTTCTTCTGGACCTTCTGCTGTGTCGTTTTGTCTTTGGACTCTTTTAACTTGCCGGCTGTTGTGTATTTTCTAATTCCATGTTGGTAAGTTGCTTCTTGATGTATCTGCCAGGCAAACAAAAATTTCCAGAGTTCTTGATGATTAAATTGCAAGGCAAACTTCTTCATTCCAAATTTTTCTCCATAGTAGATTAGGTGTGATTTGAAGCCAAACTTCATGCTTTCTACGAAGAAACAAGAAAAATAAAATAAATAACAAAATCAATGAAATAAATAAATAATCCTAAAAATGCTACTAAAATGAATGAATGAATATGCAAAATGAATGCAAATATGACCTAAATACCTATATGAATTGGACTAAACAACAACCATCCACAAAAGTAATATAATATCTCATGCCTGCTTTACTCACACAATTCTTAAATCACCCAAATCTGTGTGCACCAAGTCCAACAATTGTGACTCTCTTTCGGTTACAAACTTAAAAGGTTTCTTAGAGTGTTTAGCCTCAACAAAAAATTGACATTTTTTCATTTCATTAGTGATTTGGTTAGGCAATAAGTTTAAGCTTTGCATTATCTTAATTGACCTCACATACATGCCTAAGTCTAGAGTGTCATAGGTCTAGAGACTAAACAATATAAGCAGAAGAAGTAGATGCATTCATTTCAACATCAAGAACAAATAAACTCCCATTACAAAACCTTTTACTAAGAAAATTCCCACTCTTAGTAAGAACTAGCTTATCATAAACAAAGGTAAGTTTAACACCAGCTTTGTTAAGTAAAGCACCAGAAATCAAGTTTCTACGAACATCACGCATAAACAAAACATTTTCTAAAGCCAAAACTTTTCTAGAAGTGAGTTTGAAAGTGACCTTCCCAACACTTTGAACAGAAACTTTGCTAGAGTTGCCTATGCATACGAAATCACCGTCAACAACATCATTTAACTCCTTGAACAGGTCCTTGTTGGTGCAGATGTAACATATGGCTCTTATGTCAATGATCCACTCGATCAAGTTTCCAGCAAGGTTGACTTTGGATACCACAACAGTAATGATCTTCTTGTTATCATCACTAGCTTCGACCATATTAGCTTGAGGCTTACCAAAATTCTTCTGGTTACCTTATTGGTATCTCTTCTGGTTTCCTTTCCTGAGCTGTCGTGGTTTTTATTCTTGGCCCTTCTTCTCATGATTGATTCTAGCTTGACATAAAGTAGCAGGATGGCCTGGCTTGTAGCACCACCAACAGTCACCATCAATCCTTTTGCGTTTAAACTCAATCTGCTTGTTGTTGTTGAAAGACTTGTTTTATCCACCGTTCTTCTTGAAGTTACTTGCATTTTTATGTTCTATCACATTAGCCTTAACAGTAGGGACAAGGGTGAGGGAATTGGTCTTCTCTTATGTACGATTGACATCCTCAATCTTTACATGCCCTATCAAATCCTGAAGCTTCATGTCTTTCTTCTTATGTTTTAACTAATTTTTATACTCATTTCATGAGGTAGGTAGTTTCTCAATAAGGGCATTAGCTTGAAACAAATCACACATGTTCTTATCCTCATTAAGGATTTTAGCAACTAGGTATTCATACTCATGTAATTGGTCTATTATGGGCTTATCATCAACAACAATAAATTTTAACCACCTAGCAACTGCAAATTTCTTAGTATCGGCATCATCCATCCCATATTTAACTTCTAAGGCATCCCAAATTTCCTTAGCAGTTTTGTACTTGCAATAGATATCGAACAATAGGTTTATCGAATGGTTGAGCAAAACTCCCTTAACGGTGGGTTATCCTTAGTTGTCTTAGGGTCGTTATTGTCACTGGAAATTTCTTGAAACAATACGTAATCAATTTTGTGTTGCTGAAAGTGAGTAGAATTTTTTGAAACCATCTTTTAAAATTTCTCCCATCTAGAGGCTCTAATCTAGTTAAGTAAGGTATAATCCTCTGGGCTACAGTGATAGGGGCAAAACCTATGTGGGAAACAGTAAGTGCAAAACCTACGTTGGTCTCATTCACATAAGACATATTAAATTCGAAAGCAGAAATGTCTCACATGAAATAATCAAACAATACGAAGAGAACAACAACAAAAGAAATTGGTATTTCGACTAACATAGCAGTAAGAACAGAACAATATTCCAACTTATACCAAAACTAACACGCATCTGCATATATAGTATTCTGAATTATACTGAAATAAAGACGCAGCAACAAGAACGCAATAATTTCCAACCAACAATAGCAATTCAGAAAACAATAGTAAGAATAGAAAATATCCTGACAAAGAGCAAGCAGAATAACACAATTTTCGGCAACAATAGTAACGCAACAAAATTCTGACCTAGATTGTTAGTGAAAATAGCAGAAATAATTAAATTGGAAAAGCTTATTTGAGAATGCAAGGCATCATGAAAATTACTACCCTAAGTCGAAAATTCCCCCTCTACAGTGCAGCAGGATAATGGGATCCGACATTAAGATTAACTCCTCCTTTACCAGCTTCGGTGCACTCCAAAGGGAAGAGTAGGATTTGTCTCCGAGAATTAATAAAGCAGACAAAGGCAGAATAGATAAGATAAGAAGATATGTGCGTAAAGATGCCTTTTTGTGGAAGGAGATGTATGTCTTGTTTGGAGAAAATAAGAAGATGCGTAATAGTGGGAGTCAAGAGAAAGAGCAGATGCGTGAGGGGTTTATATAACAGAAACAATTTCATACGTTGACAAGAGGAATTAAGAAATATTAAAGCAAAAGGGAGCATTAATAACGTTAATGGCCATAATATGCATAATAATGGTTAAACGTTGTAACTATTAATGGGATAATAATGTGAGAAACCGTAGGGTCCAAGTTTTGGACCAATAACACCAACATAATCATCTTGGTAGTGCATTTATATTGTTAAATTTTACACATTTTTCATGTATCTTTGAATTTAGATTACTTAATATGTTGATCACTTTGGTCTCGTGTCTAAATCTTGTTCATCCTTGAAAATTTTCATCAATGAACACAATTATATGAAACTATATATTAAACCAGATTTTGGATACATTACTTTAAATTCTAGTAAGCTCATCAACACCAATTAACTTCCGCTTTTGTTGATGAATTTATTGGAAATAAACATTCATTTATTAATGATATTAATCAACTAAATAACAATTGAAAATCCAAAAGGATGTTATTTTTGCCAAAATTCTAGTTCAGCTGCAGTTGTTTTTAGTATAAATGAAAACAGAAAAACTAAACGCAAAATAAACAAATCAACACACGAGACTTGGGTACACAGTTCGACACACCTTGCCTATGTCTACAGGGCCCTCACCCAGCTTAATCACTTTCACCTGATAACAATAATTTTATACAAGGCTTTACTGAGTCGACTCTCTCAATCCTTGATACTAGCTCTCGTCCTCACATTCCGTGAAAGTAAATCACTCCTATTAACACGACCACTTCGTGCTAACCTTAACAGAGGATTTTTGCAACAATGTTTGATAATAAAAATGAGAATTGAACAACTCAAGTGATTAAACCAATAAAGACATAAACAAAGAAAAACACTTGAGATAAGAACACTCCCCTAAATATGTAGCTTCATTAGCCAAAAGTGTGGGAAGTGGTAGAACAATATCTGCTTTGAACTATTGAGAAGAATCACGACTAGTCCACGCAAAACAACATCAAAATAACATCAATTAAACAAACGTTTCATCACTAAAACATCACCAAAAATATAGCTGCAGCATCACGTCTATACTGGACAATTTTCTTATAAACAATATTTGGTCAATCCCCAATCATCAATCAAACCAGCAGCCCCAAATCAACAAAAATGCAACTGCCAAAACTCAACAAAACAACAAATGTTTCATGACCAAAATGTTAAACCAATGGAGCTGCAACTCCCACAACAACTGTTAGAGTTTTTCACATAAACAACAATGCAAAGATAACCCAAAAAATCACTCACGATGGACAGAAAATGCAACTACAAATCTGGAATTTTTGCACACCATAACACAAAAAACAACAGCTTCAATAGTCGTTCAAAAATTGGATAATACCCAGCTGTAGAAAATCATGCAATCACCCAGAGAAACACAGCTGCTAAAACTTCCAATCAACAACACAGACATCCCACAATAATCATTCAAAACCTGGAGAAAACGCAACAGCCAAAACACACACGATGAATGATTGAGCAGCTCACAAAAATCACGCCAAAATAACAGAAAAACACAGCAGCAATATAGATTGGTAATCAACGTAAAATTGGCTGCTAAACAGTAGCGAAGCTACTGCTAAGGGAGGGTGGGCAAATGCCCACCCTCAATTTTTTTTATAAAGAAGATATATATGCATATAGAGGTTGCCCACCCTAAAAGAATGTCGTTGCCCATGGTGGATTGTATATTAATGTTTACCATTATTAATATATATACATTGCCCCCCCCTGAAACAAATTCCTGACTTCGCCACTGCTTATGAAATGCTGGCATATAATCTTTATTGCTGGTAAATGAAACATGGATACACTTTTTGTTTCTTGATAAGCTGTCTGATTGTTTTGTCCTCTCCTTAGCTCTCATATCTTTCTCCTGGTTAATAATGATATGATTTGTTGCCATGCTAAGGTGATAAACTTATCATGCGAGAACAGGTTGGTTCAATTGCTGTTGGTGGACATTATGACAACCTTTTATGAATGTTTGGCATTAAACAAGTTCCTATTGGAGATAAGTCCTGGAATTGAGTGAGTGTTTGCCATCATGGAACAAATTCAGAAAGACTGGATGTAAATGGCCCGATGGATTGAAACCCAAGTTCTATCAAGCATATTGGGAGATAAAAGTAAAGTCTCTCTAGTAGCTGAACTTGTTAACGAGCTATTGAGTGAAAATTCAAAGCAGAATATCTTGTTAATACAAGATTTAGCAAATACATCGTATTAAGAAATTGAGCCGGCATTCAATCTCGCACATAACAGTATAAATACGAATTTTTTTGCATAATTTTCTAAACGTCAAGATTACTTAAAACTTTATAATGTGATTAACATAAAAAAATATAATAAATCATAAACCATAATTCATACCTTACTCTGAAACTTATCTTTGTTGTTTCTATTAAACTGTTTTTTAAATTGGTATATCTCAATTACTGTAATCGTATAAGTATTCAATCTCTAATGATATCTACAAAACATGTTTAGAGTAGTCTAAAACTATTGTAAAGATCTTTAAGCCAAAAATGCTAGCTCACTTAGATCACAAATCTATTTATAATAAGTTTTGAAAGTTTTAATAATTTAATTGAAATAAATTTTAATAAATAGTAATTATACTCTAATAAGATTCAATATCTCATATTATTTCTTATTTATTAAATATCTCATATTTAATTCTAAAATTTTAAAATCCCATATATCATAGATGGTACTTGTTGGTGACAAAGTGCTGGAGAAAGGGATTGTAATAATAGAAAATCTTGAAACTACAACTTCAAAGAAGATCCCCAAAAACACAATAATTAAGGAACTCAAAAGCCGATTGAATCAGTGACAATCATCTAGTTTTGAATTTGAGAAAGCAGGATTGGATCTAATTGGTAAGTTAAAACGACTATGTCTAAAAAACGATAGGTGATCAAATGTAACAATAAACACGAAACATATTATATATGTGTAGCTTTCACTTTGTATGGATGTTAGTTACCAACCATAGACTAAAAGAAAGGAAGAAGCATTTTAAAAATGGTGGGTCACTTGTGTGCATTATAAGCATGATAAAAGATGAACGAGGAGAGCCAAAACAAATGCTGAAGGCAACTATGTAGTTGTGTATGGTAATGTGTCATCACATGCATAATAGTAATGTTACAATTTCAATATTTTTGGATAATCTAATTTTAAGGGGAAAAAAAAACTGAAAGATTTGTTTTGTTTCACTTAGAGAGGATCAAACTAGAGTTGTCTGACAGTATACGAGTATAACCAGAAAAGATAATGCAAATAAAGCTTAGTTG
>JANKOD010000001.1:24972792-24986667 GCA_026284645.1 Erythroxylum acuminatum | reverse complement strand
TTATTCTTATACTCTTCCTTATAACTCTTAGGCCTACTCACTTAAGCCCATTCATCTTTTCCATTTTCTTAAGCCCAATTAATTCCCTTTTATTTTCATAACTCACTATGGCCCATTATTTTCTTAGGCCCAATTCATTTATTTCTTCCAACTAACTTATTTATGCCACCTTACTTAATCAATAACAACTTAATTAAATACTAACACTAATCATGCTTAATTAAGCTAATCATGCTTAATTAACATAAAAAGAAATTCGGGGCTAACAGGTACAATCATCCACAAATAACAAGAAATATCTTAACCCATGTTCCCCGTTCACAGGTGCAGGCCCCCATACATCAGAATGAACAATTTGAAAGATATTATTAACCCTTGTATTGCTAGGTTTAAAAGACTGTCTATGGCTTTTGGCCAAAATGCATGTTTCACACAAATCTGAACAGTTTTTGGATAATGAAGGAAATAAAATTTTAAAATAACTCAGGGAGGGGTGACCTAAGCGACGATGCCACAACCAAGCTTCTTTTTCTGGGGACCCATGAGCCAACATCGCAGAACCTGATTGAGTGATCTCGTCCACGTAGTACAACCCGTTCTGCTCAGTGCCACGTCCAATGATCGCCCCCGTCCGAATGTCCTGTAATAAACAAAATCGGGAATTCATTAATACCGTACACTCCAACTCCTTCGTCACTTGACTAACTGACAACAATTTCTGAGTCAAAGATGGGACATATAAACAATGCTTCAATTTCAAATTCGGAGTAATTTCTACAGACCCTCCCCCTTTCACCGGTATTAATCCCCCATTTGCAGCTTGAATACAACTTTTACGGGGTGAAGCATGAACAATAATATCATTTAAGTCATGAGTCATAGTGTCGGTGGCTCCACAATCAACCAACCAATGCTCACTTTCATCTTTTTCACAATTTTTAACAACAAAGGCATGGGACATTCCACCAGGATTCAAATTAGAACAAATTGACAAATCTGGACCACTTCTACACTCATGCATATCTAATGGACAAATATCAGGAGGGTTTAATTTGCAAATACTGGAACTTATAAAAGCATCACAAGTGTTAAGGTTTTTAAACCCTAACACTTTACCTCTGTCCCCGATTATGCCTTCTTGTCCCACAGCCGCCATGGCTACACCTGCTGCTCTCTGTTCGCTGCCGTCGATGGCGTCCTCCGGGATGCCCACGGCGGTAGCCACCTTCCCCTTATTCCGACTAGCATTCGGATTATTCTCCCACCAATCTGGGTAACCCACCAAGAGGAAACAATCCTCCTTTGAATGTCGATTCCGGCCACAGTGGGTGCATTTTAATTTGCTTTTGTCGATTTGAACTCGGGATGATGGATTGCTTCTCTTGGGAGCATCTGACCGGGAAGAGGACTTGAAGCCCTTTGACGTCAAACCAATTCCGATATCTCCGCCACCACTGGAGGTCTGCCCGCCGGTGAATTGGATCTGCGCCGCCTCCTTCCGGACGGTGGCGTAGGCACTCTCCACCTGTGGAAGTGGATCTCTCCGAAGTATTTCTCGCCTGATGCCTTCAAATTTGGGGTCAAGACCTGCCAAGAATTGAAATAATCGAACCTCGTTCCTCATTTTGTTTAAGGTATCAATGTCTTTCGGTGTCTCCATTTGATTTGGTTGGGCTTGATCAATTTCTCCCCAAATCCCCTGTAAAATTAACCAGTAGGATTCCAGGGTTCCTTCTCCTTGGGTCAGACGACTAGCCTGTATGTGAAGTTCATACGCCTGGAGTGCGTCCCTGCCTGTGCCGTATGTGATTTTCAGTGCTTCCCATAGATCCCTTGCTCCTGGATAGTGCGCTACACTTGTTGCTAAAGCTGGTTCAATATTTTCTAGGATCCACCCAAGGACTGTTAAGTCCTCTTACTGCCATTTCCCAAATATGGGATCTCCAGTAGCCGGCGGTGGAGGGATGCCAGTGATGTGCTTGAGGCGTCCCCTGCCGCCTAAAGCAACGGTCATCAATCTTGCCCACAGCAGGTAGTTTGATCCGTTTAATTTTGTTGCAATCGACAAACTGTTGTTCATGGTGCCTGTTTGAGTCTGATTTAAACCTCCTTTCAAAATTGAGGCTATTTGAAGGGTTAATTCATCGGTTGAAAGGTCTGATTTTGTGGCTTCGATTTCTGTCATGTTTGATTAACAGAACAGTACTGAACTACACTTGCTCTTTGGCTGTTTTGGTTGGTTTAGGTCGAATGGCAAATGATGAAGCAGGCAAAATCTGTCTCTGATACCATCTTGACAAAGATGAAAAAGATAGACATGATTTGGGTTTGAATGTTTCTTAATTCTTTTTTCTATTCTGTATACAATGATATATAGACAGAGTATATGGTCTTAATTGCAAGCTATATAAGGAAAGTATGTAATTACGGGATATGCTGTTTGACTGATCCCCTAAATCCGTTTCTATCCCCTAAATCAAGCTTCTATATTCAACATAATCAGCAGTTGAAATGTAATTTTCAATGAAGATGAGGCTTAGGATTGAGAAAAAGAAGATACAGTGAAGGCTGCCAAAGAAATCATAGCTTTGGATTTGGATTTTAACAGTTAGAATTCCAGTTTAGATGCTTCCAACTCCGATACACCTAATTCTTTCTCAAATAATTATACTTCAGACTCTCCTCCTAAAAGGGTAAGAAGTTTAATTGATATTTATGCTTCATTTGAATCTGCTTGTATTGCTATGTAATCTACTTGTTACGAAGATGCAATTGATAAAGAAGAATGGGTTAGAGCAATGAGAGAGAGTTCGCAACTATTGAAAAGAACCAGACATGGAGTTTACAAGATTTTCCTATTGTGAAAGATGCAATTGGTCTCAAATAGATTTTCAAATCCAAATACAATCCTGATGGTACATTAAAAGGGAACAAATCAGGCTTGGTGGTGAAGGCTTATGCTCAAGTTCCAGTATTGATTTTTCTGAAACTTTCGCTCCTGTTGCACATTTAGGTACGATGAGGTTAATACTTGCAATGGCTGCTCATCATGGCTGGTATGTTTTTCAATTAGATGTAAAATCAACATTTCTTAAGGGAGATTTTGGTGAAGATGAGTATGTTAAACATCCTAAAGGTTTTGAAGTGAAATTGTCTGAACACAAGGTGTATAAATTATATAAAGCACTTTATGGGCTTAAACAAGCACCACGAGCCTGGTATAGCAAAATTAACTCTTATTTTGCTAAAAATAATTTTTTAGGAGTGTTAGCGAACCTAATTTGTATGTTAAAAGTTATGGAAATGATTTTTTGGTAGTTTGCTTATATGTGGATGATATAAGTTATACTAGAAACTCTTTTGCTTTGATGAAAGCTTTCAAAGAGTTCATGATGGAAACCTTTTATATGACTTATTAGGGATTATTATATTATTTTTTCGGTTTAGAAGTTGTTCAAGATGCAGGTGGAATCTCTCTTTGTCAAAAAAAATGCTACATATCTTTTGAACATGTTTGAAATGTTGAATTGCAAAGCGGTTAAGACTCTCCTTAATGTTAGTGACAAATTGTTTGTTGGTAATGGATTTGAGAAAGCAAATGAAAAGGATTTCCGAAGCTTGGTGGGTGGCTTGATGTATCTCATTTATACGCAGCCAGATCTCATGTTTCCTGGAGCCTTATTTCAAGCTTTATGCACAATCCAAGTAAACATCACCTCAGAGTTGCTAAGAGAATTTTGAGATACATTCAAGGCATATTAAGTTTGGGATCAGGTATGTAAAAAATGAAGGATGTAAGCCTGTAGCTTTTACTGATAGTGATTGGGGTAGATGTGTATATGATAGAAAGAGTACCATGAGTTATGTTTTTATCTTAATGGAGGAGCTGTTTCGTAAGTATCAAAGAAGCAACAAGTTACTGCTTTATTAAGAACAAAATCTGAATACATAGCCGCTACAACAACAACTTGTCAAGCAGTTTGGTTGAGAAGGATATTACCAGATTTGAAGCAACAAAAGTTAATGCCAACAAGGATTTATTTTGACAATAAATCTACCATTGATTTCTCTAAAAATCCAGTTCACCAAGGAAGAACCAAGCATATTAAGGTTCGATATCATTTTATTAGAGAATGTATTTCTAAAGAAGAAATAGAATTGAGTTACTACAACATTGAAGAGCAACCAACAGATATGTTGACAAAAGCTTTGAGAGAGAGTAAGCTACATAAATTTTGCAATATGGTTGTTCTTTCTCTTGCTTGAATTAAAAGGGGGAATGTTGACTAATTCAAGTTAGAACGTGTACCACCTTGTTTTTCACTTTATTAGAATCAGTAAAGTACATTGCAAAGATGTATTTCACACTATATTAACAGGTTACAAGAGCAACATATATATACATAGGAAAGCATAACAGAGTATCAATTATCTAAGTAAAGCTATTCAAATATACAAAAGAAGGGATATCAAGAGAGATATGGGGAAACCAGATAAACTAACATTTATCTGTTAACACGCCCTGACAAGCTGAAGGTGAAAGATTGTGCAACCGAAGCTTGGAAACAAAGTGATGATGCTTAGAAGAAGAGAGAGCCTTAGTGAGAACGTCAGCAAGTTGATCCTTGGAAGACATAACACCAATAGAAAGCACCTTTGTTGAGATTAAATCACGAATAAAATGGAAATCTATTTCAACATGTCTTGTATGAGCATGAAAAGCCGGATTAGAGGACAAGAAAACAGTGCCAACATTATCACACCAAATATGGGGTGCTCTTTGAAAACGGATACCCAAGTCTTGAAGCAGTCTAATCAATCATTTTAATTCCACGCAAACACTAATCACAACCTTAAATTCAAACTCAGTAGAGGATCTGGCCACAGTCTTATGTTTGCCAGATTTCCAAGCAATTAGCTTAGAGCCAATGAATATAAGAAAACAACCTGTTGAGTTCCTGTCATCTAGGCAGCCGGCCTCAGCATTGAAAAAACCCGAAGGAGGTAATAGTTACGCAAACTTTCCGATTCGATTATAAAAAAAAATAGAAATGCAGTTTGGCATACCTTGTCTACGTCTATAGGGCCCTCACTTAGCTTAATAACTTTCACCGAAGTACAATAGATTTACCCAAGGCTTTACTGAGCTAACATCACTCAACCTTTAACACTATCTCTCAACCTCACTTCCCGTGAAAGAATTTCACACCCAATAACACGACTGACTCGTGTTATCCTCGTCAGAGGATTTTTCTAACTACTTTCACTCAAACAACAATTAATAAAAATAACTCAAGTACTTAATCAACTAAGAACTAATCAAGTACTTAACCAGCTTCTAGAAATAATCCTTCTATTAAAACGATTCAATAGAAGTATATTTAAAACCATTAAAATCACAATTCATAACTCATTTAATCACTTTCAGTTTGTTCCAAAACTGAATTTCGAGTCTACTTTTCTTGATCATTTATACCATGAAAATTAAGTAATTTGACAATACTTTCTTCTAGAAGATTGTTCTCCTATCTCCTAAGTTTCTAATGACTTTAAGATCATTCAATTCGGTTTAGTACTCTGAAGGTTATACTCCAAATACTATAGACTAAACACATTAGAAATTCAGCTAATGCATGATCATGCTGTCAAGTTGTACAACTCATATCTCTCAATTCCAATATCCAAAAATTACAAACTTTATATCCATTGAAAGCTAAAAGATTAAGCTACAACTTTTGTGAAGACGCTTTTGTCTGGTTCGGCCTATCTCGAGTAGTGTTATAGCCTAAGCTAAGACTCAGTTTCAAGCCAAATTTTGAAATTTTTAGAGACAGAATTAAAAACTTGAGGTAAAAGAAATAGATAACGAAGTTGGAGTAGCAAAAGGTAGATGAAGCAAGATATAACTCTAGTGAAGGTTTCAGTGAATCAAAAGTCCATGAAGGAAAAAACTTGTAGAAGATAGTTTTGAAGAAAAGACTAGGTCAAAAAGTAATTTTGTCTTTCAAGTACAAAAGAAACGTGAAATGGGTCTGTTAAGTCAAGAAGACTTCACTTCTTCTATTGATTTTGTTGAAAGTCAAATAATAATAATAGAAATGTGTGAACTGTTTTGATAAATTTGTTAAGCGCGCAGATAAATATATGTGGCACAATTCATTAAATCAAGACGATACTTAAGTAAAAGCTGAATAAGATGAAGCGTCTAAGATGGATCAGATGAAGTGATTAAGTCTGAGATAGATCAGACGAAATGATTAAGTCTCAGATGGATCAGACAAAATGATTAAGTCTTAAATGGATCAGACGAAATGATTAAGTATGAGATGGATTAGACGAACTGATTAAGTTTGAGATGGATCAGACGAAGTGATTAAGTTTGAGATGGATCAGACGAAGTGATTAAGTCTGAGATGGATCAAACGAACTGATTAAGTCTGAGATGGATCAGACGAAGTGATTAAGTCTGAGATGCATCAGGCGAAGTGATTAAGTCTGAGATGGATCAGACGAAATGATTAAGTCTGAGATGGATCAGACGAAGTGATTAAGTCTCAGATGGATCAGACGAAGTGACTAAGTCTCAGATGGATCAGACGAAGTGACTAAATCTGTGATGGATCAGACGAAGTAGACGCATCTAAGTAAGACGATGTAATTGAAGAATGTACTAGAACGTCAGTTAGTTGGAGTTGGTTACAGGACTCAATTAATAACAAACTCTAGAAGATTTTAAAGATTCATATCTTAGATGATTTAACACAATTCAACTTTACTCCGTATGTCTTTAAAAGTTTCAATATCAGCTTCTCACAAATTCTAAAGTAATCTATAAATTTTTTTCAATATCATTATTCTTAGTTCTATTTCCATTATAAATTATAGTAATATCCCACATTTTCGAAAACTTTTCCTAAAATTCACCAAAAGTTCTAAATCACTAAATACATTCTCCAAATCAGTCTTTCACATATAAAACCTATAATTCTAAAAAAATCGCATTCCACATATATAAATCAATTATATCAGGAATTATCTATGAATGCATGTACAAATATTTTTATGTGCTGAAGTTCTATATTCACGTGTATGTGTATATCATATAATGCATGAGCATACAATGCATTTCTAAATCTCTCGAAAATCTCTCATTCTTAATATTTTAGCCTTAACATGGGGGATGTTACAAAGAGTGATATGCTTATAATTAAATATCAAATTTTTATAGTTATGTAATGATATTATATATACAAAAATTGTATTTCTGAATATGAATTTATTAATTTAATTTTGACAAACGTCTTCATTTACTTTTGTAGATAAATGAAAGGGAGTTCAGGCATTCCTAATTATTCAGTTGTTTCAGGAAGATTTGATAAATCATCTTGGGCTCATGCTATATTGGGTACTGGAATGAAGAATCATACTATTTGTGTATATTGCAACAAACATTTGAAAGGCAGGGGAATCACTATATTAAAGAAGTATTTAGCTGAGATTAGAGGTGAAGTAGAGCCCTATAAAAAAGTGAGTCATGACGTAAAATAACAAATGAAGACTTTACTTAATGAGCATCATTATGAAAAAGATAGAAGACAAAGGCTAAATTATGAAATAGGTTGTGGACGTTTTTTTTCGATGGTTAAGATGATAGTAGGGATATTGAAGGTAGTGGTATTCCTACCTAAAAAGAAGGAAAGGTTGATGTAAGGAAAAGAAGAAGACACGTGTCTATGTTTTTTTCATTACGACCGACTCTTGAAGCTAACCCTTTAATCTACAATGCCTTATAATTTAAAGAAACGGCTCAGAATATGGGCTTGACTGTT
Organism: Erythroxylum acuminatum; assembly: GCA_026284645.1. Taxonomy (NCBI): domain Eukaryota; kingdom Viridiplantae; phylum Streptophyta; class Magnoliopsida; order Malpighiales; family Erythroxylaceae; genus Erythroxylum; species Erythroxylum acuminatum. The sequence continues at coordinate 24,978,838 of JANKOD010000001.1, read as the reverse complement.
AAGTGACTGTTTCACCATAATAGCTTAAACTGTTGTGTGAGGCCAACTTAATTAGTTTTATATATTCACTAACACACCCCCTCAAGTGAAAGCCCTTTGGGCTTGAAACTTGCACAGGCTCACTCTACCTTGTGCTGAATAATAGGTTGGTAGTAGGATTTGAACTCACGACCACTTGGTCATAAATGCTCTGATACCTTAGAATTTACAATGGGCCTACGGGCCCACACGAGAAGAAAAGTTAGACCACATACAAGCCCAAGTGAGGTTCCATCCTAAAACCAATTGGTGATAGGTGAAGTAGCCCACTAGACTTATATGTTAGTTTACTTTCCTCTCTTTTTCCAATATGAGACAACTCACACTCTTTATATTTTAACACACCCCCATCACATGTGGGTCTAACACGTGACATAATCTGTCATTTTGAGGTGTTAACGACTAACATAAGAGCAACCTGGCTCTGATACCATGTTAAGTGATCGTTTCACCACAATAGCTTAAACTGTTGTGTGAGGCCAACTTAATTGGTTTTATATATTCACTAACATTGACAATGGCTAGATGGTGGTATGACTCAAGTGTATCATTTAATGTTACTTAGTTTTATTATTACTAGCATAAGGTGGATGTTATTGCCTCTTATGATCTAGAATATAAGGTTCCTTTAATTGATGACTATAGACGTAAATTTCTAAGTAGCTTTGTTTATGAAATAAAGAGTTATTTGGATGAAAGAAGAAAGATTTAGACAACTTATGCATGTTCAATCATGAGTAATGATTGGACAAATAAAAGATATGAAACTCATTATCAATTTTTAGTTTATTCTCTGAAAGGGACAATGTTTTTGAAGCCTATTGATGCATCTGACCTCGTTCGAATTGTCGGTATTTTGTTTCTGATATTTGATGAAGTTGTTAACAGAGTTGGGTCAGAAAATATTGTTCAGTTCATTACTGACAATGATTATGCTTACAAAGCAACATGGAAAAGATTGCAACACTCTCCATGGGTAATAATATATTTGTCAACTTCATTTTTGTAATATTTATGATAATTATGATTCAGTGTTAGTAAATTATTTAAGATATGTAAAAATAATTTAAACAATATTAATCAAAATAATCATTAAAGCCAGTAAAATAATAATAATTTTATAAAATTTTATGACCAATCATTCAAAAAGTATTTTTATTATTCCCTTTAATTTGGGCATAGTTTTTCTCTCATTTCATTACTTGTCTTAAGACCCTAAACTTTATGATGGCATTTGTTGTATAGACTTTCACAAGATATTTGTTGGTGATGATGAAGCTTCTCTTAATGATGAAGATTTAATATCAAATAAGAACTAAGGTCAATGCAATTTGATTAGATATTCGATTGAATGAAATTTCAGGTTTTTATTTCTTCTCTTCTTTTAATTTCGCTTATATTGATATTTCTGTTAAATTATATATATGCAACGTAAATATAACTATAATGTTTTATTTCAAGCTTTACTTTTAGTTGGTTGTTTCATCGACACGAATTCTTATTATAAATTGTAATACTTAAAGAGTTTGGGTAGTTATTTTTTTATTTGATACTTTGATGTAATATTATTTATTATAACAACAATACCCAGTAGAAATCCCGCAGCCTTACCCCTAACATGTAATATTATTTATTATAGATAAAATTGTAATATTTCAGCACTTTATATTGTCCTTAATTTTATATTTGTACAATATTTTTTATATTTATTATTTATATTTCAAATATATGAAAGTAATATTAACATAATTAATATATTTTTATTATATCAAAAAAATTATTATGATTTTGGAGACATGGATGATATAAAATTCTAAATTATACAGTACATTGAGATACTATCTTGTAAATTTAAAAATTTATAAACTATTTTATAAATTTAAAAATTATTTAAAATGGTGCCCAATATTGACCAGTACTAGTATTGTATTGTATCGAAACTAAATCTAGTACCAATACCAGTACAATATTCATAAAATTGCTTAATACAATTATTACTTGAAGTAAAAAAATACCTAAAAACTTTTTCTGAAAAAGTTTCCAATCAAAATTAGTGTTTTTATTTCAATAACTCAAATTTAATTATTTTTTTATTTTTTATTTTTTATTTAGACAACCTCAATCGATCCAATTAAATTTTATATCAAAGTCCAACTTATTTAAGGAAAATTCGATAACTCATTAAAATGCTAAGAAACCCTTCATTCAACTTTATGCACAAGGATATGAATATATTTATATTAAATTACTTTTGTTTTTCTATTTTGAAAAATCAAAATTTGAAAATTTAAAAGTAAACTATTATTCCATATTTTTTATTTTGTTTTCACAACTTAAACAACGAAATGGTTTGAAATTCAATATCAAATATAAGAAAATATAGCTAATTTTGGGAATTATTCCTTTGAAACAGCAGTTTCTGACTTTAAACAATGATCATTCCTACAAAACATTGTGGACAATAATCAAAATTCCCTGTATATGGATTGGTTGAGGTTGAAATCTCAAAGAGACAAGTCTAAGAACAATTTGTTGTCGATTGGAGTCCTGAAATGACACAGGAACTAAGAAAAAAGTTTTGGAGAAAAACTAGAACAGACCTTTGATCATACATAATAGAATATAAGAAACTTCACTTACTCACCTATATGATGTTTTAAGAAGTATAGTACTGTCAAGTTCATGTCATTCCAAGTTTCTCCTTCCTTCTAGTTGATCCAAACTACTGTATCTGAACCTCAAAGCATGTTCAACCTGAAGAAACTCATCAGATATCATAAAACCTGAGACAGATGCATTCTCTATGAGATTGAGTTTCTAAAGCTAATTGGCATTACTTCTTCATACTGTTAAGTGACCGTTTCACCACAATAGCTTAAATTGTTGTGTGAGGTCAACTTAATTGGTTTTATATATTCACTAACACACCCTCTCAAGTGAAAGCTCTCTCTACCTTGTGTTGAATAATAGGTGGGTGGTAGGATTTGAACTCATGACCACTTGGTCATAAAGGCTCTGATACCATATTAAATTTTTTAATATGGGCAGAGTGTAGAGTCCACTAACAAGAATTGGGCTTGGGTCAATCATTGTTCAAATAACTAGAACTAATTGTTTGGATAGTTGACTCTTACCACTTATAAACCCTTTAACATTTTCATGTTTAGTCAATACGGGATACTCTAACAATAATAACTATCGAAGAAGAGTAAAAATAATAATTTTGACATTTCTAAATTTGACAGGTTTAATTGAATTGGGTCATCATATTCAAGATAAGTGGCTTCGTTTAGTTTGTGTTCCATCTTCAATCAGTTTGAAAATTACTTGGAAACATCATTTTTTTTCCCTCCACATGTGTGTCCATGGTTTCTTTTTGACAATTTCTTTGCAGTAAATTTCCATCATAAGAAGACAAATTTGAAATTTTTATTTTTATTTACACGTCCCCAAGTCTATCGATGGGGAATCTCGGTGAATATACGCACGCAATCGTAGTATAGGATACCCTCTTCATTGATTCAATGTGTTCGTAATAATTGACGGGTTGAAGGTTAGGAAGTCGACTCAAAATCGATTTGAATAATTCTTAAAATGATAATATTTTTTTTCAAATTAAACTCATATCATACAACTTAAGTTTAACAGAATCTAAAGATGGGTTCGAACCAAAAATAAATGTTTCAAAATCTCTTCCTTATAAATGGATTGGAATAAGTTAAAGGTTAAAAAGCTTTTTAAAAAATAAGTTGGAGTTCGATATAAGCTTTTTAATTGGATTGACGTTGTCAAAATTAAAAAGAAAATGTTTAATTGAATTTGATTTTTTTAGCATTCTAATGAGTTACCAAATTTCTCTTTAAAATAAAATTTAATGAGATTGAAATTTTCTAAATTAAAAAAAAAACAAAGTTTTCGGAAACCTTTTCAAAAGAATTTTTTAGATTTTTATTTCTGGGTGTCAAGTCATAATTGTATTAAGCCTTTGAATCTAAAATCAAAATTCAAAGCTCTATTAATTTAAAATTTATGGATAAGACCAAAATACCAACTCTGTAAGAGTGATAAAACAGACGCCTACTTTGACTCCTGTGTTTGGTCTCTGTGATTTGATCTGATGGTACGGTTTGGTCATTTACGGTCTGATGGAGATATTGACTGATCAGTAGTAACCTTGAAACATCATTTTTTGTTTTTCGTCACATGTGTGTGTCCAATCTATTAATTTCTCCTGAAAAACGAGTCATTCTCATCGATTTATTGGGCTGTCCACAAATGGATATATCTTTGAAGAAGTTCAATTTGGAATTTTGATTTTGATTGGCACATCCCATCGGAGGGCTTTCGTAATGAATGACGGATTGAAGAGTAAGAAATGAGCAATTAAAGTTGAAAATATCATAACTAGTTCTTATAATAATGTTATTTTAGTAAAATAATATCTTATTCGACCATTCAAATTAAACATACATGTAGAATAACTTGAGTTTGCTAGATTTTATGTCAGATTTAAATTATACTTAACTTGATTATTGGTTTGGGTGGGTTCCGAAGCCCACAGGGGAGTAGCCCCCGCTTATGGATCTGCCCAAATCTCTGAGAGCCGTGGCCCGTTAGGTATTGTCCGCTTTGGTCTGCCAGGGTGGAATTGCGACTCGAACCCCTGATCAAAGGGTTTTGTTGGTCTCATGGACCACGCCTCTCACCACTTGGGCTAAGTGGTGTGAGGCGTGGGTCTAGCACCCAACAAAATCCTGAGGTCTCGAGTTCTAGCCCCAGACACCCATAGGGTTCACCGTTGTAGTTCAACTCGCTGAACCAAAAGGGACAAAACCTAAAATGGTGCGGGCCCACCCAAACCAATATATATATCTATATATATATCAAAGTTAGTTTATGTTTTACACCTAATTAGTTTATTTTATTTTGAAAAGCCAATCAACTAATTGTAGTTTAAAGACATTCTTTATTTTATACATTTATATATATATATATATGGGATAAATATATATTGCAAATAAATTTATAATGAAATCATAATTATAAGATTTATATTGTATTTATGTATTGTTCTTCAATAATTCATAATCATTGTTCTATTAAGTCATGACATTAATATAGTATAAAAAAACTAGCACACCTTGTATTTCTTCCTTATAAAGGAAGTAGCTGATCTCATAGATAAAATATAAAGATACTTAAAAAAAATGTGTGGATGCTTATTAGAGAATAAATTTACTTAATTGATTCTATATGAGAATTTTATTTGAAACATTACTTGTATATCTATAGAAATTCTAATTGTGATGATTGCATAAGTAATTCTTTGACTTGAGATCCCTAATATAATTTTTAAAAATAGTTTCCAAATGTTAGTAAATGGATCAATTACTAATGACAGAGAACTAATATAATTGCACTCAAATAGAGTAAACATTAATTTTATGTTTTATGTCTAATCGAAATATTATATAATGAAAGAATTGAATTATACAAAAAAATCATACACAAAAAGGATAGCGAAAACTACTTTGATATTTATAACTATTTGAGTAGTTATAATGTGTTGCTAAGCGTCAATATTAATCTTATGTATATAAATTCTTTAATTAGATAACTAAAGATAAATTAAAGAAATTTAATTTATCTAGTCACAAATATGTTTTAAAGTTATAATTTATATACATTGCCAACATATTTAGAAACCTAATAGGTCACACACAAGAATGAGTTGAAGAGAGAAAATTGTTTTAATCAAATTGAATTTAATTGTCAAGTTTGACAAATTTTATAATTAAATATGACATATTTAATAAATAAGGATAATATGAGATATTGTATCTTATTTTTAACACAATTGGTATTTAATTAGAATCATTTGTAATTATAATTAAATTTTAATTGAAATTAAAATTTAATTTAATTAATAAAACGTCTAAAACATATCATAAATAAGCTTAAGTTATAAGAGAACCACTACCTCTTTCCGAACTATCTTTTTAATAGC
>JANKOD010000001.1:24872843-24891174 GCA_026284645.1 Erythroxylum acuminatum | reverse complement strand
TTTCCCTTTCAACTATTTCCAAAGACTCCATCTAGTTCTCATCCAATCAAACTTATTTTTAAGCTTAGTTTTATCCCTTTGTAAGTTGGTCGCTTTGTGAAACTCTTCCTCCACCTTCTTCCATAGTATTGTTTGACAAATAACTCCACCACGTTTTCCCTTACTCCATTGAATATATTTGTTACAAAAGTCACAAAAGAGAAGAAGTATTTCTTTTGGCCAACGAACCCTACCTACATCATTCTCCCCTTAACTTTCTCCTTTGTTTCTTTTTTCAGATGATGTCATCTAATCATACAAGATGAGAAAAGGCTATATACTTGGTAATCAATTTGCAATTGGTTTCACTACCGAGTTACTTTAATTGGTTACAATTAGATTATTCCAACAAAATAATTATATAAATACATTTTATCATCGATATATTTTAATTAATTACTTAATTTAAAATTATTTGATCTCTTAATTTAAATTGAGTAATATAATTAACTTGTGAATATTATTCAAAAATTATATAAAAGTTTATTGTAATATCTTTTTATATAACCAAATAATTATTAAATAATTAAATAATATTATAAAAAGATAAAAATAAAATTGTAAATATTAAATAATCAACTTTGAACGCATGATCAATTAAACTCAAATACTAAATTAAATTAAAGATTGAAATATGAGTATTATGTAAGTATAAATTAGAGATTGAACATTAATATCAACTATGATACAAAATGAATCAAACCATACAAGACAAAATAAAATATAATTTAAAATATCAAAAACCAACAAATATGACCCATCCATATCAATTATGCTTGAAAAACATTGTGGAAAATGATCAGAATTTTCCTCCAATTCTGCTGATAAAAATTGTTACATGGTCTTTTGATAACATATTCAATTATTTAAAGGAATGACAAAAGGATCCGAACCATCGACCCAATTCGAAACAATTCGTGTAAAATAATATTGTTCTATCTCAAACCCGATTAGATCAGGCCCGACCCGACTCACTATCATCCCCAATTACTTCAACTTACCTTACTTTGCATGCGAGTTGGTAAATGCCTATACAAGCCATTGAAATATTTACACTAAATAGATTCCAATTTCTTTGTGGTCTAAGGTGAAAGATGAAGATGATCAAAATAGAAGGCAAAAACATGCAGGAGAACATCAAATATGGCCTTTTTATAAATGTTAATACTCTATTTCAGATATTTGATGAAGTTGTGAATAAATTTGAGTTAGAAAACATTGTTTAGTTTATTACTGACAATGATTCTGCTTACAAAGCAGTTAGAAAAAGAATGCAAAGCATGTATAATTATTTTTATTCGATTCCTTGTACTACACATTGCATTAACCTAATGTTGGAATATATAAGAGATGCTAGATATTTTTATCATTAATGAGATTGTACAAAAAGTAAAGAAACTAGCCAAGTTTATCTATAATCATACATAGGTCCTAAATTTGATGAGGAGGGATTTCACCAATGATAGGAATTTGTGTCATCCTACTATAAGAAAGTTTTTGACTAATTTCTTATCGCTTCAGTGTTTTGTTATGATGAAGAAGAAGTTAAGGCAAATATTTACAAGTGATAAGTGAGTCGCATCACAATATGTCAAATATAATGCTGGAGTTGAGAATTTTAGAATTATACTCAAAGATTATAAATTTTAGTCCCAGTTTTAATTTATAATCCAAGTTTGTGAATCTTTAGTGAAAGTACTCCATCTAGCTGATAGTGATGAGAAGGCAATAATGGGTTATTTTTATAATACCATAAAGAGGGCGAAAGAAACAATTAGAGCCAATCTGAAAATTAAATCTTCTTTATACACACCTTATCTTACAATTATCAACAAGCGATAGGAAAGACAACTTTACTCTTTGTTATTTATAGTTGGGGTATTTTTTAATTCTAGTGTCTATTTTAGACCAAATTTTACAAAGAAAACTAAAGTTAATACGAAAATGTTATTAACTATTACAACAATTGTTTCTCACGAGCTGATGCAAGATCTCCTAAGCTTACAAATGGAGGTTTATAAGGATGGTTTTGGTGATTTTGGGATACTCATTGCTATTCATCAAAGAAAAAGGCTTAATCTAGGTTTTTTTCACTTTTATTACTTGTTGAAAATTAATTATCATTTTATTTTGTATATAATATTACTTTTCTTATCTTACAATTACTTGGTGGGACGAATTCGTGACTGGTGTTCTAGAATTATAAAGATTTACAATTTGAATTATAAGTCAATGTGTGAATACAACATGGTGTGCCAAGAAAGGTATAGTATTACCATCGTTAAGTTGAATATAATTTCTTAATTATTTTATTTTATTTGTTTGCTAGGACTCTTAATAGAACAATAGCTCTATAGATCCAATTTACCTTGATTATATTGATCTTTTGATGGATTAGGTTTATGAGAGACCAAGTTTGATAGATAAGAGTAACTTGGATGGAAAAGTATTGACATGTCATTTGGGGCAATGAATTTGAATGATGGTGATGTTGAAACTCCTCTCAATGATAAGAATTTTGTATTAAATGAGAATTGAAGTTAATGAGATTTGAGTGGATATTCGATTGAATGAAGTTTTAGGTTTTTATTTCTCCTGGTCTTTTAATTCCACTTATAATTGATGTATATGTTAAATTTTCTGTATGTAATATAATTATAATTGTAAATGTTTTTGTTTCAGGTTTTACTTCTAATTGATTGTTTCCTCGACACGAACTCTTGTTGTAAATTGTAATACTTAAAAAGTTATGGATATCTATTATTCTTTTTATTTGATATTTTGTTATAATATTATTTACTGTATAATAAAATTGTGACATTTTAAGTAATTTGTACTGTCCTTAATTTTGTATTAGTTGTAATGTCTTCTTATATTATTTGTAATTATTATTTATTTGTTAAATACGTGAAAAGTAATATTAACATAAATTAATATATTTTTATTATTTCAAATTTTTATTATTATGATTTATGAAAGCATGATTGATCTAAATTATAAATTATACAGGGCAGTATATTGAAGGATTATTTTGCAATTCAAAAAATAAGGATTATTTTATAAATTTAAAAAAATTACTTGAGAAGACACCCTGTATTGATCGATACAATAGTGTACCGAAACTTAATTCAACACTGATACCGGTATGGTATTTATAACATTGCTTAATGAAAGCATGACTTGAAGTTAAAAAAAATTCTAAAAACTTTTTATGAGAAAGTTCCCAATCAAGATTAAGGGTTTTTTATTTCTGTAACTCAAATTTAATTGAACTTTTACTTTTTTATTTAGACAATATCAATCCAATTAAATTTTTCATATCAAAGCCGAACTTATTTTAAAAAAAATCTATAACTCGTTAAAATGCTAAGAAACCCTTCATTTAACTTCATGGCACAAGAATATAAATATATTTTCATAACTTAAAAAATGAAAGGGTCTAAAATTCAATATCAAATATTAAAAAAAAATCTAGATAATTTTGGGAACAGCCGTTCTGAGTCTGAAGAATGATCATGCCTGCAAAACATTGCGAACAATAATGAGAATTTTCCTCCAATTCTGCTCATAAAAATTGTTACATAATCTTTTGATAACATATTCAATTATTTATATTTTATAGGAATGACAAAAGAGTCCGACCAGCTCAACCCGAAACAGTTTGTGTAAAATAATATTGCTTTATCTCAATTGCGATCAAATCAAGCCCGACCTGATTTACTGTCATTTATATATTAGATATAAGAAAATATAGCTAATTTTGGGCAATTATTCCTTTGAAACAGCAGATAATATAGCTAAAAGAAATGAACCTTTTTCCCATATCCTCCATCATTCCTTTGAAATGGCAGTTTCTGACTCTGAAGAATAATCATGCCTGCAAAACATTATGAACAATAATCAGAATTTTTCTTCAATTCTGCTCATAAAAATTGTTACATGCTCTCTTTTTTTTTTTAAAGAAAGGAAAGTATAAATTAGCGCGGAACAAAAGCTCCAAATATATTCTCTAGAAGGATAAGATGGCACCCGATAGGTGGATTTATAAAATAAAGTAACAAAAGCGTCTGATCGGCCCAACCCGAAACAGCTTGTGCAAAACAGTATCGTTTTATCTCAAACTCGCGAGGGTCAGACCCGACCCAATTTACTATCATCCCCGATTAATTCAACTTACCTTACTTTGCGTGCGAGTTGGTAAATGCCTGTACCAGCCATTGAAAGATTTACACTAAACAGATTCCAGTTTCTCTGTGGTCCAAGGTGAATGATGAAGATGATCAAATTAGAAGGAAAAAACATGAAGAAGAAGAATATCAAATCCAGACCACAATTGCTTCACGCAGAGCACAGTTTTCGCATTTACTCACCGGTGTGATTACCATGCCATATCGTGTCCATATAAGTCCAGTACATGCAACCACTGCACATCATGAAAATGAGAGAGTTCTGAAACAAATAATCTTCATAGTTCTAAATTCCGGCGACCAACTGGATTTCCCAGCGATCGCACTATAACCCGTAATCGGCAATTTAAAACTTTCCAATCTGATATACAATAAGAATTAGCAGGCTAATCGAAGAACACATACCAATCTGCTGAGGATATGAAATTTTCTCCGGTGGTTTAGCAGAGTCTGCAATATTAGCAATGCTTATTCCCCATTTAAAGGTCGGTGCCCAGAAATGAACTGCAGAGAACAGTTGCAGTAGCCATTTTTAGCCATTAGTAATTAAGAAAGTGGTTTTATTAGTTCTGCATAAATTGGCTGCAAGGCAAAAACCAACAAGTTCTTCATCCAATAATGATAATTTGTAGCTTTAATGATCAAGTAGAGACATCTCAAGTTCCAGTAAAAAGAAGTGAAAAAAAACCATTAAAAAACTAGAGTTTATTGAAATACAAGATCAAAAGGCAAGTTTCAGAGATAAAAGAAATGAATTATTTTCCCAGATCCTCCATCGATCTTCTGAATCTATAAATCTAATATTATTAACAAAAAAAAAAAGTCAAAGACTCAAGCTTTACACAAAAACAGATCTGCCCAGAAGGAGATTATCAGCAAAATGGATCAAATTCACAGATTAAAGCATAGAACAAAGTTGTAATCAACAAGAAAGAAGAAGAAAAGGGAACAAGTAAGAAGCCATAGATTGGAGTGGAGATGGCAAGGAGACAAAATCATAAGATGTTTCGTTCCACATGTGTCGGAGCTAACAAACATAAAAGGGGTAGACAACATTAACTGGTTTTGGGTCCAGCAGGATGATTCCAAAAAGCTTGGAGCTTGGAAGTCGCCATATTGTTTCTCTGTTTGATCAACCCTCTTTGTTGTTCATCTGTTTGACCAAAATCCAACAACCCGGGTTCTAATCAGACACAGTGAATAAAAGATGGTACAGAATCTTAACGATCATCACCAATAGCATCACGCCACGTACCAGTACCAATTCGCGTTGACTTCACCGTTCCCACCTCTTGGTAAACAGTAACTGGAAAAAGATTTTGTGACTTGGTGCTCACAAAAACTAATATTTTAATGAAATTAAATTCATAAATAAACGTATCACTATAATTATTTATTTAATAATAATAAATTAATAACCACTAAATGAACTAAAATTTAATAATAATTACCAACCCAAAGAAAATCAACTAGATTTGATGTTGTTCAAGTAAATATTTTATTATTTTCTCTTTGAATAATTTTTAAGTTTGTACTTAAATTTAAGTTTAATTTAATAAATTTAAGCTCAAATTTGAGTTTTATTACAATAAAATAAAATGCTTAAATTTTGAGTTCATATTTTATTAAATATTATTTGATTTATTAATTTTGATCAAATTATATTAAATTCAATTAAGATTTTTTATTATTAATCAATTCTAAAAATGTTATTAATTTGAAATTGGATTTCAAACAAATCTAAATAACTGAACCTAAATTGGAGCTCTATTTAATTAAGTTCAATTAGATCATAATGTTAAGAATTCGCTAAATTTTAATAAAAATAAATATATTTGAAACTTATAAATGAAATAAATAAAATACTTCTTTGCGCTATCCATATAATAAGCTTGGAACCTAATCGATGCCCCGAAGCTCTAGTCTCGAGTCCGACCCTAATCAAACTTTAAATAAATATATTTTTATTTTTAAAAATAAAACCGACAATTTTTTTTTAATAAAGAAAAATACAAACCAAAATTACAATCCCAACCTAGGAAAACAAATCTCCGACATATCCTCTAAAACGCTAAGATGGCACCCAGAGGCAATTTTATTACAAACGTCTTTTCATTTAAAAATTTTAGATTTTATATCGAACGAAATCCTCTTGACTTCAAGTTGGACTAGTCGAACAAGTTTTGCCAACATATCAGCCTATCACTACAACAGAAGGAACTCATCGTGAATAATCATTAGCGATGATTTGTATTTGTTGTCGAAAACATCACCAAATCTTCTTAGCAAAAATTTATAGGTGATGTTTTTTTCCTAATTGTCGCTAATATTTTTTCTCATATGCTTTATTTCTGTATAGGCAATGTTTTGAAAATTGATCCCAATACTTTTTACTACACTTACTTTTCGTAACTAAAGATAATTAGCTACGTTTTCAAAAACATAGCTAAAAGTTTTTAACTGCGCTTCTAAAAACGTAGAGTTTTTAGTAACTTTTTTAAAACGTAACCTAATGTTTTTAGCTATGTTTTGTAATATATAGTCAAGTTTTTAATATACATTTTAACTAAATTTTATACCATGTTAATTATAATTATTTGTGATATTTTTAATCCATATTATATTATATAATATTTATTTTTTGTTAATTTATTACACAAAAATATAATACAAAATTAATTGAAAATTTAAAGCATTGTATATAAAAAATAAAGTATTATTAAATTTGATCGTGTACAAGATTTTAATTACAACTTCATAAATACTTATATACAAAATAAAAAATATAAAGATTAGTTTAATCACTCAGACTCACTTTCATCTTCACTCCTTACATAATCTGGGCCAATTAATTTTCTTAGGTACTTTCCATACTTGGCTAACTTTTTTTTAAGCAACTTGTATTGCTTTTTAATACGTTGAATGTATGTTGGTCTTGATAAGGATGGAACAGTTAGCTTAGGGTCAAACCCAAGCCCTTTCATGTATCCGGATCGTGTACCAAACACCTTGTCGCAAATGTTATCTACATTTGGCTCATTTTTGTCAGATATTGATGTTGATGCTAGCAACAACTCTTGCATCTTATTGTAAAATTTAAAAAACAAAATCAATATTCAATTCAGTTATTATTAATTAGTACTACATAAATAAATAAACTTAAATTTTAAACAAATTTTTATACTTAAATAGTTTTTTTTTAAAGGAAGTAATTGGTATTAAACTTGAAAGAAATTAAACAAGAAAGAGGGAGGATTAACAATCCACTCCCCTCGATCCACACTTGAACGGGTTGCAGCAGCCAAGTGATGTGCAACAACATTCGCAGACCGATGAACAAAAAAGACATTCACATGAATCATCTCTGACAAAAGAGCTTTACAATCAGCTATCACTACACCAAAACTGGAATTATCAATATAAGAAACAACATTGATTGTTGTCGCTACTTCCAAGCAATCCGTTTCCAGCAAAACTGGTGACCAAGAATTAGCCATTATCCAACTCAACGCTTCCTTCACCCCCACTGCTTCAGCATCCCTCGCACAAAAAGCTCCATCTTTAACAACATTCTTAGCAGCGACAAACCCACCCTCCGAGTCCCGCACAATCAGCCCAATACCAAATTGCAAGTCGGGTAAGGCTATAGTAATATCAACATTCACCTTCAAAACTCCCGCTTGCGGCGGATTCCACTGTACGACCCTACGTCTAGACTCCCCCCCACCATGATCTGTGCCATCATTCCTTTGCACTGACCGCCACACCTCAAACTCACCCTTGGACCGCTCCAAACAATGCACAGGGGATGTGAACTTTTGCTGCCAAACCCATCTATTACGGCTCTGCCATATGTTCCAGCAAACATATATCCCCAAAGCCATATCCCATTTATTAAACAAAGAGGTAAAAGCAGCCAACCAATCCAGAAATGAATTTACCTGTGGATTAAACCAGCCAACGGGGCTCAACTGCCAGACCTCTCGTGCATAAGGGCACTGGACCAAAATATGGAGAATAGTCTCTGAACTCCTTTGACAAAGCGGACACACATCAGCAACAGGCACATGCCTTGTGAATAGGCGTTCCCTTGAAGGTAATATATTAACTCCTGCCCACCATAAAAAATTCAACAGAAAAGGAGGAACTTTACACCGCCACACTCTATTCCAACAAGACGAGTGAGCCGACACCTGGTCATTCTATCCCTGCCATGTAAGAGTTTTATATGCACTCTTAACTGTATATCCGCCTTTATGATCAAATTTCCAGCATAAGGCATCTGCTACTTGAGAGCGTCCTAAAGGAATTGAGAGGATAACACTGGTATCAACCGCATTGAACACTCGTGAAATTAGTGGGACATTCCATGAACCATTTAGAATTAGGTCGGAAACCTGAAAACACTTATTCCAAAAATCAAAATTCGAAGACGGCTTAAAACCTTCAAGAGAAGGTAGTCACGGATCTAGCCAGATGGAAGTATTTCTACCATTTCCAATTCTCCAGAATAAGCCAGATCGCAACATCGGAATAGTAGCTAAGATACCTCTCCAAACATAGCTAACATTTGACTTCTCTGTTGCATTCAAAAATTCTGTTTCTAGGAAATATCTTGCTTTCAAGAACCTTGCCAGCAGAGACTCTGGAAAAGTAATCAACCTCCAACCAATCTTTCCCACCATAGCCTTGTTAAATTGATAGATCTTTTTAAAGCTGAGTCCTCCCAACTTTCGAGGCAAAGCAAGCCTATCCCAACCTAACCAATGCAAACCCCTCATATGCTCCTTACCTTTTCCCCACCAAAACCTTGCTAGCACCTGTTGAATCTCAGCACATAACGTCTTTGGAAGCAGAAACATACTCATTACGTAATTCGGTAAGGCTTGCAGCACAGTCTTCAAAAGAACCTCACGCCCTGCACGCGTTAACAGTCTCTTGTTCCATGAATTCAACCGTGCCCACACTTTATTCTTGACGAATTTCAAAACCTGCCTTTTATTACGACCAACAACAGTGGGCAAACCCAAATAGTTTCCCAAATCAGGTTGTTTCTCCACCCCAAACAACTGACAGATGGCCTGCTTATTACCCTGCACTGTATTAGAACTGAAACAGACCAGGGACTTGGAATAGTTAATGCTTTGCCCTGACGCTGCTGCATAATTGTTAAGTAAAGTCTTCAAAAAGTCCGCTTCCTCAATTTTAGCATCAAAGAAAAAGATGCTATCATCTGCGAAAAATAAACGGGATATAGGAGGTGCAGCAGGAACTACTTTACACCCATGAATCATTCCCCTCTCCACCCCTTCCCCAATCATCCTGGACAAGACTTCAGTACACAATATAAAAAGATATGGAGAAAGTGAGTCGCCTTGCCTCAGCCCACGTTGTGGAACAATCGGGCCAATTAGATTGCCATTGCATAAGACAGAATATTGGACAGAGGACACACAAGCCATAACCAAATTCACCCACTCTAAATCAAAACCCAACTTCAATAGCACTGCCCGCAGAAAGGTCCATTCCAGCTTGTCATACGCCTTACTTATGTCTATCTTTAAAGCCCCATGACCAAGCTTGCCCCGTTTCTTACCACTAAAGTAGTGCATAACCTCAAAAGCAATAATGCTATTATCTTGGATATTTCGACCCGGTACAAACGCACTCTGATTCACAGAAATCAAACCAGATAACATAGTTTTCAACCGGTTTGCAACCATTTTCGACATAACTTTATAGAGGATCTTACACAGAGAAATTGGACGAAGATCTGTCATCCTAACCGGGGTAGCTTTTTTAGGAATGAGCACTATAGCTGTGTCGTTTAACTGGGCAGGGATAGTCCCAGCTGCTAAGTTGGCAATGCAAAAATCTGAAATTGCAGGACCAATAATACCCCAAAAATGTTGGTAGAAACCCGGATTAAAGCCATCTAACCCAGGCGATTTATCCACTTTCATACTGAAAATTGCAGCCCGCACCTCCTCAACCGTATATGGAGCAAGCAAAGAACGATTATCCTCATCTGACACTAACTGAGGTAAAACGTTGATGACAGAAGCAGGATCCACCGCACTCGATTTATAAAGATTAGAGAAATAAGACAACATAAGGTCCGACAACCCCGAGCTCCAATCATACTGATTACCCTCGTCATCCAAAAGAGCGTCAATTCGGTTCTTCCTTTGCCTAGCAGTAGCAACCGAGTGAAAATATCGGGTATTCCGGTCTCCTTCTTGAAGCCAATGTACTTTAGCCCTTTGTTTCCAAAATTTCTCCTTCAAATCCAAGAGCTCGAAAAACCGAGCGTTAACCATGGCAAGCCGCTCTTTACTGGTCACGTCCCTGCGACCCCTAATCCGCTTGATCTCCTTCTTGCAAAAATCGATTTCCTCTCTGTATTCCTTTGACAACGCTTGCCCCCAAGAATTAATTTGTAACCCACACTGCTCCAGCTTGTCCAAGAGGTTTCCTCGATTCATACCTACCCAGCTTTCCATCACTAACCGACGACATTCCGGTTCCTTCGCCCAGCTATTTTCAAAACGGAAGAGATGAACCCTATCACTTGGAATGAAAAGCTTTACCTCAAGGATAATAGGCAAATGATCTGAAGAAGAGAAATCCAAAACGCTTGCTGTAGAGAACCGAAACCTATGTTGCCAAGGATTTGAGACGAGAATACGAACTAGTTTAGCCTCTGTCCAGTCCTCTCCGGATCGCCCATTGTCCCAGGTGAATGAATAACCCGACAGCTTGAACTCAGACAACCCCGCATCCACCATTGCTGTCCGAAACCCATTAATAAGTCTAGTAGGTTGGGTTCTGCCCCCCCCCCCTCTTCTCATGATGGGCCAACACATCGTTAAAATCCCCTAGACATACCCATGGTAAATCACTCTCAGAAGACAACCTTCTTAATAGCTGCCAGGACTCATGCCGACGGGCTCTTTGTGGACTGCCATAAAAACCTGTGAGTCTGCAAGACCCAAGCCCAGGCAAATCCACAGCCAAGTCAATATGGGAAGAAGAAGAAGACAGAAAAGAAATAGAAATAATGTCTTTCCAAAAGAAAGCAAGACCACCACTCCGACCAATCGAGTCCACATTGACACAACCATCGTACCCCAAAATATCCTTTATTTCAGTAATGCGAGAAGAAGAACAACGAGTTTCAATAAGAAAAATAAAACAAGGACGTTTGTCCCTAACAATTTCTTGAAGCACTTGTACTGCACGTGGGTTACTAATGCCACGGCAGTTCCAACTTAGGCAACTCATTGCATTCGACGGGACTGGTTCACTAGTCCCACCGCTGGTCCGTTTTTTGGAAGCTCTGACTCATCTGCTGAAATGACATGCTCCATTGGGTGCGAATTGTCACTGTCCTGTCTCATTCTTCTACGTTTTGGATCCGTGAACACAAACTCTGGGGTCTGGCCATTATGAGGCCCATTTGCCATATTGGAATACGCCCCTTCTTCATTTGGAATCCCTCGATCCCCGTCATAAACGCCTCCCGTCCCACCATTCAAATTTGGATATGATGACAAAGGATCCTCCTGAATTTCAGGAGGAACATTCAGATTTCCTAGATTAGGGCTCCTTCCCACAATCGCAGCAATCTCCTCCGCAGTCGGCGGTGAATCACGCAACCACCTATCGCCAATATTTCGTACCTTCCGACGGGGGTCAGCTCTCAGCTCCGGCCCAAACTTCCGTTCAATAGGTTTCCCATAGCTTTCAATCAGTTTGGGACAAAAACGCTCTCCATGATCCATCAATCCACAGAGAAAACAGAAGTTTGGGAGCTTTTCAAATTGGAAATTGGCAAAAAAACCTGGATCTCCCTGACGCCTGAGATACATACCACTACGGAGTGGAGTCCGGACATCGAACTTCACCCTTAACCGCATAAAGGTCTTCACCTGATTCCTAAAGCTGGCCGAATCAACCTCCATGTACTCCCCAACTTCATTGCCAATACGCTCAGCTACCCTTTCAAACCAATACCCATCCCTTAGATTATGCACTTGCATCCACATATACACATGAAAAAGGGCACCAGTGAAGGATGCTTATACTCTCCTATCTTCTTAAGCAAAAGAACTTGGCCATTAAACGTCCAAGGACTCATGCTTATAACCCGATCCATGTCAACCACATGGTAAAAACGAAACACGTACAGTTTCTCATCATCGATTTGCTGGACAAACATGCCAAGTGAAGGGCGCCATAAAGACGCTAACGTTTGTTTCAACGCCGTAAAGTTAATGACCTTCTCCGTCAAGAAGCGCCCAACCAAACACAGCTGATAGGATTGCAACTCTCCTTGAATCTCCTCCTCCCCAAAAATAATCTCATTTACCATCGCGTCATCCATTGATAGATGAGCCATGTCAACTGAAACATTGTCATCTGCCATGACGAGGACAAAGGGTAGGACAGAAACAGTGAAAAGCTGAGAAAAGAAAAACCTTTGAAAAAGACCAACTCTCAAAATCGAGAGAAAACTCTCATGACGAGAGACTAGAGATAGCCTTTTTGATAGTTAATTATACTTAAATAGTTATTGTGCACTTCTTCCGACATCCACCCTTCACCTTCCTTATAATGTGTCAATTTGTAGAGTGTGATCCAATCACACTCATCTCCATATAGTTCCTTCTAACTCTGTTTTATAAAAAAATACAAAACATAATAAATAATATTGTGTTTATTGATATAATTATAACTTGTAAACAAAGAGCTTACATATGCATTTCGCATGACAACAAATGATTTAGAGCCTTGGTTGTAAGGAGTTTTCATTTTTCCTCTGTTCACCTTGGCTTTGTCACATTTTTCATAAATAAAGAAAAGAAATGGTAATTAAATAGAGTAATGAAATTAATAGAAACAAATGTAAAAAGAAAGAAAAAAACCTAAACGTTAGGAAAGGCCCAATAATCACACAAATTGCTCCAATTTTCTAAAGACATCCATTCAGGAACATGTCACCTTGCCTCCTCATCTGAAGGAAAAGATTTGTAATATTGATACGATCAATAATGACGATCCCTGGTCTTTTGTTTCACAGTAAAGTCACACAGTTTGAAACATCAAGGTTGTTAAGATCGATGATATTCGGCTTCATCTATGAACAATAAGTAAAAATGAAATTAAGCTTAAAATAAGTAAAACAATATTACATATAATTAAATAAATTGAAAATTTACCAAAACTTTATCCAAAGCATTTAGCAAGTTGTCTTCCTTTAACTGCTTGGAATGCTTTAGGCAAGGCAATTCAGTTCTTGCAATTACCCCCAACTCACTAGACAATTTTGCTTATTGAATCTTATCTAGAGGATGGCCTTGTGAGGTATTAATATGTATAGACAACTTTGTATCTCATTATTTAATTTTGGCATTATTAGATAATTAGACCTATAAGATAATCTAGCTTCAAGATTTACATTGAATTTAATTGGGCAATGACAATTGGACCATGACTTGGTGTGATTAATCAACGATTCTTATTTGACTTGGATTCAAATTGATGTGGTTGCTACACTTATGGTTGTGAAAGAATTCTACATAAAATAAAAGTCTATTATTATCATGCTGGTGGTATATTACGTTGGTGAGAGTTCAAACATAAGTGGGATCTTTTAAAGATAAGTTTTTAGATAAACATAGCTCTTCTCTACATTTAGATCTCGACACTTACATTCTTGGATTCTATCAGAGGGATTCCGGTTTTATCATTGTTACATGGGTGTCAAGAGTTGTTGCTGGTGAGTTGGAATAGAATGGTGAGTGCGTGTGTGAGCTGATTGAATATATATTGCAGTAGGTGTTAAAAAGCAAGAGGTGTGTGCGATAGTGATTGGAGTAATGGTTCAGTGTGTGTGTCTCCATATATAGGAGAAGTGGGCATTAATTACATAGCTGGCATGTATGTTTTTGAATATATAGCTGAAGGTGCACTTATTCTTTTTGGTTGGATATATACGGTGGTGGTTTACTTGTTTGTTGAATCAAGACTTGTCCTTTTTGATTGTGCATAAAAGACATATGGGGTTCTCTTGAATCTTATGTGGATAACGTAACCTATGGTGTGTGGTTCTCTATTGGGGTTTTTTTGTTTACGCAATCCAAGCTGAGTAAGTGTGATGCACTTTTCATGATTGTGCGTGGTTAACAGGTTTGTGAGTGCAGCTGTAATTTTCTTTTGGGAATTGCAAGACTCAGCTGGTTATCTTTGTGCTGGAATTTCTGTCGATCACATCACCTGGGCTAAATAGTTTTGTGTTGTGTTTTCTTTGATGTGTTGTTATTGATTGGGTATTTTTGCAGCTGTGATTTCTGCAGAAGTTTTTGTGACTTGATTATGAGTTCTGCATGAATCAGCCCATTGTTGCTGCGACGACTTCTAAACTTATTTCAGTGGAGCAAAACTCATCAGAAGTTATTCTTTTCTATCTCAAGTGTATTTAGTTTTCGTTCTTTATTATTGTAATCACTTGAGTTATTTATTCATTGTTCTTTTGTTAAAAGATTTATTGAAAAATTCCTCTGTTGAAGTTAGTACGAAGTGGTCATACTATTGGGTGTGAAATTCTTTTCACAGGAAGTGAGGTTGAGAGATAACGTCAAGGGTTGAGTAGTGTCGGCTCAGTAAAGCCTTGGGTAAATCTATTGTACTTCGGTGAAAGTATTAAGCTAGGTGAAGGCCCCATAGATGTAGCCAAGGTGTGCCAAACTGCATTACCAAATTTTCAGTGTTGATTTATTTTTTGTTATCTTAATTTTTCTGATCTTTTATTTGCTAGAAACGAATCAAAAAGTTTGCAAAACTACTACCCCTTCGATTTTTCAATTGGTATCAGAGCAAGGTCACCAATTCAGAACTTGGTAGCAAGTTTGTGCAGATCCTAGTTTCACAAACATGGCTACAAGAGAGACACTATAGGTGGACACTAGAAAAAGTGTGAATCATGCGGAAGATGAATCAGATAAAAATGAAAACTTGGTACTACTCACATGAAATTTTGGTAAATGGATAAAAAGAATGAAGAAGGACAGATCCGAATTTAGATAATATGGTGGAAGTTCATCGAGTAACAATTCAAGACAATAACTCAAGACACAAAAGGGTGAACGGAAGGCAAGGAGAATCCAATGTCATGAATGTCAAGTTTTCGAACACATTCAATCCGAATGTGTTAATACTTTAAAGAAGAGAAAAGGAAAGTCTTTCACAAGCAACTGGATTCAGAATGATTCCGAGAGTGAATATGGTAGCGAAGAAGAAATAGTGAATGGTGCTGCGTTGGTTGCCTTACATGGCAAAAGTCCAATTATTTGCTTAACAGTAACTGAGAAAGAAGTAACTAAACGTCAAAAGAGAGAAAATTGGAAAATCTAAAAAACAATCCAGCTCAAGATCCAATATCAGATTATGACAGCGATGGTAGTGGCCTAGATGATAAAAAAAGGAAATATTTATGAGGATTATAAAGCTATGTATGAAAAATGGGTGAAAACGCGTAGAAAGAATGAAAGATTGAAGGAAGAGAATCTTTTCATGAAGAACACCATACAAGAGTTAGAAAAGAAGCTGATGTTGACGTCGGATAAGCTTGGTAAAGCTAGAATGAAACTGATAAGTACTGAAAAGATTGAGGATATTGAATGGAGGCACGAAAAAACTAGATAAGTTGATAGAAACTGGTAAGGTTAAAGTAAATTTCGAAGGCATAGGCTATAAGGGTGAGTGCTCTAAAGTGAATGAGGAGAAAAATAATATATCTAGATCTGTCCGAGAAGAAGAAACATCGAGAAAGAATAAAAAATTTGTACCGACGTGTCATTTTTGTGAAGTTATCGGGCACATAAGACCTAGATGCTACAAAATGTTACAAATGATGTTTCAAAGGAGTCAAAACTGAAAATTTAGACACTCTCCATTAAATTTCCAGCAGCATCCCATAGTATCGAAGCAAGCCTAGATTAGAAAGGGTCAAGTACAAGCACAAAAATGTAGTAAAGAAAAATAAGAAATTGTACAGATTCACAATTAGTTACTATTTGTAAAGCAACTGGTCAAACAGAGGACAAGTCAGTTACTTCTGAAGAAGAAATCGATGACAAAGATAATATAACGAAGAAAAAGACTAGGTTTGAATTTATTCGAGAGGCACCGGGACTATGTACTTTACATTTTTGAAGTATCTTTTGTGTTTTCAAAAAAGAAACGAAACGTAAAAAAAAAGAAAATGAAAAAGAAAAGTTTTTTTAGTTCTTTAGTTTTATATTGCTATTGTCGTCTCATCTTTTTAGTAGTTTGCATTGTGACTTCAATTTGGCTCCACCAAAGACTCATTAGCTCTATCATCAGTATGGATCTCTCTCGGGTATCTATCTCTCTTTCAGGCATATCTCTTGGTGTTTTGAATGGTGGTAATCTGTCTTCTTGGCATGCTTATAATTCTTCTGCTGTTATTATTATGCATTTTTGTTGGACCCCGGAATTTTCTGTAAGTTAAGACTATTAAACGAGTAATTATCGATGATTATTTGACAATTATTTATGAATAAAGCGAAGGAAAATCCGTGATTTTGAAATGAAATGACAAAGATGGTTTAAATACAGGAAGGGTTTTATGTGATATATTAGAAGTTAAATTGAATTATGATTTGAAGATTGGAGGCATTGGAGAGGCTTGGGAGAAGGTTTGAGACACTTTGCCTAGCCCATGACGGACATGGATGTCCGTTTAACGGACCTTCTCGGATGAAAATGGGAAGTTTGGTTCTCGGGTGAATTTGGCCTCCTAAGCTCGATGGACATGCATGTCCGTTTAACGGACATTCACGGGAAAGAGTTATGCAAGAATTTAAATGAATTTTGAAGCCCTAATAGAGTATTTTGTGGAATTAATTAGCATGTTAAGGTGGTCAATTAACATGTTAATGTGACTAAGATCTTATGACATGGGATAAATTGAATCAAGGAGGTAAAATATGCATGAGGGCAAAATTGGAAGACAACTTAAGCTTTTAAAGTTACAAGGCTATTCATTAAGGGCATAAGGGTCATTGTCCAATCATAAGTGGTATAAAAGGAGGGAAATAGAGTTGGCTTATGTTAGAAGGAGGGAGAAAACGAAATTGGAGGGAGAGAGGAGAGAGAAAGTGTCGAAAATGGAGAAAAGAAGGGGAAAAAGAGAGATGATGCTAGGGCTTTGATTTTCTAAGCATTCAAGAAGGATTTTCGTGTGGCTCAAGAAGGGAAAAATGTGGAGGACAATGAGAGCTTCAAGATGAGCCAAGAAACCCCTTGATTGGGTGAAGATTAAGGTAAGAGGGTTTTGATTTTGTTGAGTTTTTGAATGGGTTTTGGGTTAGATATCTTAAGAATGATGTGGGTTTGTGAATTTTAAGATCAATTTGGTGATTTTATGTTATGGGTTTCTCAATTGAAGAGTAAATTGATTTGGGGATTTTGTGAATAGTGATGAAGGAAACTAAAGAGGGAAATTGGTGCTAGAGGAATCAAGAGCAAGGGAAGGCAAGAATAAGCAAGGATACAAGGTGGGTTTTATGTTTATAGTATAAATAATGAGCCATTAATAATGTTTTTTAAAAATCCAAGATAAAATGATTTCAAAGGCATTGTTTTTAAAATGATTTGAGAATTGCTATGAGGCTTTGATTGATGAATTGAGAATTGTTATGTGTTGTTATGTGAAATTGTTTGATCGATGCTTGTGTTTGGATGAATTGAGAAATGATGATGAATTTGCATATGGAATGCTTCATGTTCATGAAAGGATTCACGAAAATTGCATGATTTATGAAAAACAAGAATTTTCAAGAATGTGTCAATTTTGGCAAAAATGTTTTCAAGAGCATGATTACATGTTATGTGGGTTCGGTATAGTCCACCCAAGAACTGTCACGTGCACGTTGACCCATAAAAAAGGCTTCGCCCGCCTGCCCGTAAGAGGCACGGAGTTCCTTTTAGGACTCCTCACGAATACGACTACACAAGGCCATTTTATGGAATTGTGTAGTTCGTCATGAATTGTGGACTTGCCAAACCATTATGATGTG
>JANKOD010000001.1:24855841-24872743 GCA_026284645.1 Erythroxylum acuminatum | reverse complement strand
ATTGTGTACTATTGGATGGTGTGGATAAAAGATAAGGGAAATTTGTTTTGCGTGGATTTTGGTGGATAGCAAAATAATTGAATATGTGTTGTGATGTGGTATGCCGAACAACTTGGGAGTTCCTTTACCATACAAGCGTGTGATTACGTATAAAAAATCGTAACAGTACTGCACTTGTATTTTTATTGCCCTTTTGTGACAGGGAAGCAAAGCCACAGTTTGCTATTTATATGCATCATCCGAATTGCTCTCTTTTATAATTTTGGTTATCAATTTCTCCAAAGACGAGGGAAAATATTGATGTGATGCACTATTATTCCTAAACCTAGTTGGTACATCAGGATTGGTGAATTTTGGAATGAGATTAGACTCCCGCATGCAAGGACATAGTAATAGCTCCAAGTGAGTTGTCAACAGTTTGATTGCAGCATTCTTTTTTATTGTTGAACTGAGGGTGGTCTTAGCTTTATTGGATTAATGTTTCTGTGATGAAACGTTTGTTGATTTGAGACGTTATGTGGTTGCTATGTGTTGGAAGTTTCAGTGACTATATCGAAGATTCATAGCAGTGTTTTTGATAGACAACTTCTTGTTCTTTCGTTGATGAAGCGACATAATTAAGAAAGTTTTCTTTTATCTCAAGTATATCGTTGTTCTATTTTTAGTTGATTGAGTACTTGAGTTATTTTTTATTAATTGTTGTTTGACTGAAAATAGTTTGAGAAAATCCTCTGACAAGCTTAACACGATGCAGTCGTATTATTAAGTGTAAAATTCTTTCACGAGAAGTGAGGTTGAGAGATAGTGTCAAGGGTTGAGTGGTGTCGGCTCAGTAAAGTCTTGGATGAATCTATTATGCTTTAGTGAAAGTTATTAAGTTAAGTGAGGGCCCCGCAGACGCAGGCAAGGTATGTTAAACTACGTTACTAAATTTTCGGTGTTGATCTTTTTTTGTTCTCTTAATTTTTCTGATTTTTTTGTTTACTATAAACGAATCGGAAAGTTTGAGAAACTACTACCCCATTCAGTTTTTCAATTATATATGGTAATTAATATAATGTTATATGAATGTATAAATAATAATTGTAACTTGTGTAATGATTTATGAATGTATAGATAATAGATAAATTTTCTCATATATTACTTATGTAATATATTAGTCTATTTAATCATAATTCTCTATTTATTATATATAAATTCGGTATCGTTATATAAAAATTATATATTATATATAATTTCATTGGCACAGGTACAGTCAAATGGTAATGGGCCACCATTTGGCGAAGGTTTTCTAAATCGTCGCCAAAGGGTTTATTTCTTCTGAACTTTAACATCAAAACGAAGCTCTCTTCTTTTTCCCATTAGCCATCGTATTTTCTCTTGGTTCACCGTCAAAGAAGCGTCGTCTCCTCTATTGTGGTAGTCTCCTATGTTGATGTCGTCACTGTCAAAGAAGCGTCGTGTCCTGTGTTGGTACTATTCTTCTTTTCTATTTTTAAGAACCATCCTTGTTGTGCTATGTTTGGGAGTTTATGTGGATGGTTTTGTATTTTGCTTATGGTGTATGGGTTTTGTTTTTGTTTGTGTTTAGAAGATGGTAAATTGTGTTTCTGTTTTAGTTGTGTATGGGTTGACGTTTTTTCCCATCTTCCATGCTTCTTTAAGGAAAGCCTACTAACTGTTTGATGAAAGGTTTGTTGAAGTATTTAACTTTTGTAAGGGATGTTTTTGCATACTTCATTCTATTTTCAACATTTAGTTGGTTCTCTTCTCTTATCTCTCTCTCTCTCTCAACATTCTCCAGGTAAGCTTCTTCTTCTCTTATCTTTTCCGTGAGTTTGTTATTATGTATGTAACTTAAGCTCTTATGTTATGTGTTCAATATACAAAAACTTTTCTTGAGTATTCGTCGATATGATCAAGTGCATTGAGAACAAGAGAATTGGTTCAAGTCTAACGTTGGACTTGAGCTTCATTGTTTTTATCATCATAAATAGCAAGTTGCTAAGGTGAATGTCATTTCTAGCATCAATTAAAAGGAATGACCTTTTCTTTTTGTTGCTAGGATTTGTATGGTAAAGTTCTATTCAATTTTGGATTAGTTCCATTCAATTTGGATTAGTTCATTCTTAAGAATTTATGAGATTTGATTACCAAAGAATTTAATTAAACATAATGAATTTAATGATAAATTGACTTTTTAGAATAAAACTGTTAACATTAATTCATCACGGAACGTCGACATGACGACTAGTTTCCAATGGAAGAAACGAGGTCCACTGGGAGGAATAGGACAAAATTCTCCCTAATCAAATATAAATTGAGGCACAATAAATCTCTTCATCAAACACTAATCACCCCTTGCATTCCATGGCTGATCTTCTTCTTCAAGGTTTTTAATATCATTCGAATTACCTCTCTTTCTTTATTATCTATATCTCATTTGATGTTAGGAAGCTATCAAAGATGAACATTTGATTGTATAGACTATGTATTGTGTAAAGCTTCCTCAAATCTTCAAGAGAACATAGATGAAAATGGAGGCAATGGAAATGTTTCAATGGTAGGTACAGAATTAGGGAGATCGACTGTGTTGAAACAGTTATCGATTCTAAAAACTATGTATTTTCAATCAAGTATGCATGTGTTAGAATTTGGGTTCCTTATACTGTTTGACTTAATTAGCTATTTAAGTTTTATACTATTCGTTTCTTAGGTGAAACGCATCGTACATATAGTTCATCTAATTCAGTGATCCATACTGCATCTGGAGATTCGTTCACTGCATCTTCTACTGGTTTAGTTAAACCCAAGAAGTTGTTAGAATAGGATGTCAGTAAACCAACACCTGAGGAAAGATCTTTGACTGTTTCAATTGATGTCTTCAAACGTGCAAGGACCCCTTCTTAGGAATCCAAAGATAGGGAACTCCTTTATCTTTTCTACCGAGTCTCATATTACTTGAAATATAGAAAAATAATTATTTCTTTTCCTTTTTGATAAAATCAACGTAAAACTTTATTTATTATTTTATCTGTAAGAATTGTTAAACTTTTAATTAAAATCTTACATTACTTATCATATATCATTATATTATATTGCTTACCATATTTCAATATCTATATGTATTATTATTTTATTGTTAATAAATATTAATGATTAAGAATAGTAGTCAGCTTAAATTTATGATATTTTGATCTTATTAACATCAAAATTTAGGTATGTTTATCTTTTTATATCCAAAAAATATTTACTTTTCAAAATTTAAACTACTTACTATGTGTTTTTCAACAATATGTTAAAAAATTTGAAAACATTTTACAACTTTTAGAAGTTCCATTCTATTTTTATGAAATATTTGTATGAAGGGAGCTGGTGTATTATGTATAATAGGCATCATTAAAGAATCATTTATATATAAATCTATAGATATAAACAAATTTGTAGTCTAAATGCATTAGCTTAAAATTATAATTATTTTAACCTTTGGCGACGATTTAAAAAATTTGTCACCAAAAATCTATCTTTTTGCGACGATTCACATAAATCGTCACTAAAGGCATGACGTCGCAAACAGCTAGATTATTAACGACAAATTTTGAAATCGTTGCCAAAAGCTGACTATTAGCAATGATTTTCAAATCGTAACAAAAAAAACATAGTTAAAAGTCAGTTTTGTTGTAGTGTATACATGTAACACCTATTCAAGCCACAGTAAATGAGTAACAGAAATCTTTCATCAATGAGTATTAGAAATCTTTCATTTGATCAGGTCAATGCCATAAAGAAGCTATGGCTGTGAAGTAGCTTGAATAAGTATATGCTTGTAAAGAAGTTACTTGGAACAATCATTTAATTTATACAACTGAGACCCACACAGCCTTTCCTGAAAACCTAACAACATTCAGTTTCATATACCTTAATGACGACCACCTTTCGAATACTAAAATGTACAAGTTAAGGACTTATTATAAGCTAGGCATGTACAGGAATGGAAGATGATCTCATGGATACACAGCCTTTCAAGCGTTGAAGAATCACATTTCGGTTGACTAATCCAGAATGAGAAGTGAGGGGAAGTCCTTCTCTAACACATTCATCGTACTTCTCTAATGCAGAAACAATGTAACTGAAATCTGGTCGTTTCGAAGGGTTTGCTGACCAGCAACGCTTTATCAGGTGTGCAAGTGCAGGTTGACAATTAGCCGGCAATGGAGGCCGTTCATTCTGCAAAAGAAAGAAGAAAAGATCGGTTGGCTAGGGAACTATTTTCGGGTAAGTTATTCTCTTAAATCCGAATCGAATCAAATCAAATAGAAACGACACAAGAACTTCAATCCCATCTCACTCACCTTTTCAGCAACTGCAAATCCAGCCTGCACAGGAGTCATTCCTTGGAATGGAAGCAAAGCTGTTGTGAGTTCCCACAACACTATCCCAAAACTGTAAACATCAACTTTTCTTGTATAAGGTTTCTCTTTGATCATCTCAGGAGCCATCCATCTGTAAGTTCCCATGTTCCCTTTGGTTTCTTGGTTCTGTGTTTCGAGACAGGAGGTTCCAAAATCTGCCACCTTTACCCGCATTTCATCATTCAGAAGCAAGTTGTTTGATTTCAGATCTCTGTGGATCACACCTTGTGAGTGAAGATACTCCATTCCTCGTGAGATATCGAGAGCTAATCTCAGGATTGTTTCAGTTGAAAGAGAGTATGGCTGTTTTTTGTTCAGGTACATCCTCAACGTTCCTTGAGACATGTACTCTGTGATGATACAGTACACAGGAGGCTTTTTACAAGCTGCAATGAACTGTAAAGAAACATGATACGAAGTTTAGAAGAAGAACAAGAAGGTTTCTTCGATGAAAAAGAGAAACTTACCTGCACTATGTTGGGATGGAACAGTCCAGAAAGGAGAGCAACTTCAGATTTGAATTGCTGTTCAAGCAAAGCTCTAGTCTCTTCGTTCTGGCTTGGAATTCTCACCATTTTCACTGCAACAGCTCTCTGCTTATAGATTCCACGATATATCCTGCTATGTGCTCCTGAGGCAAACTTGTTGCCTATGAACAGCTGCGAAAGATCAGCAGTCCATTCCTCTTGATCGTCCTTTGAAGTGTCCCAGGATTCAACATTCTCAGAATCCAAGATCATGGACCATGATTCCAAGCTGTCAAATCTCTTCCTCTCCAGGTTCTCCATGTCACAATTCAACCGGGTTTTGGACGAAGAGGGGATTGACAACGTTTTACTCTTGGACCTGCGGAATTTTAATGCTGGGAAACATGAAGTCGCCATTGAAGAAGAAGCACTTTCTCTGTGTTATATACGTGCAGAAAGATATGTAAAAATCTTGTGTTTGTGTCAAAACAAACAATCAGAAGGAGCTTTCCTTCTGAATGTATGAACTGATTTCAGAAAGTGCATGAACTGGTTCAAAAACATGGGTTCTGCGGTGAAACAAAGATGAGAGGTGGGTTTTTCATGAAATTGCAGAAGAGTTACAGAGAGAGAGGCAAAGAGAAGATGATAAATTTAAGGAAGAAAGAAGCAACAAAGAGAGGAGCAAGTTAAAGGAAAGCTAACCATAATTCATGTGGGGTGGAGAAGAAGAAGAAGAAGAAAAGAGAACAGATCACTTGAGAGTTCTAAGCCAAGGAAAGTTATGGAGTTTGACATTCAGGATCAGGAGAGTGATGGAGAGATTGATTAGGTTTGTTTAGCAGTAGAAAGATGAACTGAAAGCAGAGAGATTTCAGGGGTGTCTCGTGAATGTCTTGTTCAAAAGCTAAGAACTTTTAATCTTGGAGAAAGAAAGAGGAGATGACCAATCAATCCAACTCTGTGTTTCCTCATTAATGTGTTTTTATTAGTGAGTGAAACGTGAAGAAATTATAGGTTTGTTTAAGCTTTTACTTATAAAATGTACATACATATATATATGAATTAATGATATTATTTTAATACTGAATTTTAATTGACTGTTAACTTAACAATAATGATAATTAAAATATTACTATTTAAATATAATTTTCTCACATAATAAAAAGAAAAATCTATTAAATAATTTTAAGTACTTTTTTTGTTTTTTGTGTCACGAGGTGTTATAGGAGGGTCCCAACTGTAAAAAGGCGTCTTTAAGCTATTCACACTCAGATCAATCCCCGTTCGCACCGTGTAAATAATTTTAACTACTGATATTGCATAATAAATTGTAATATGTGTAATTAAAAAAACCTAAATGATCACCTACAGTCGTGGTCCAATTGATTTGAAAACAACATGATTACTTCTAAACACACTCTAGTTATGATTGATGTAAACTCATCATTAACCATGAGATTATGTTTCCTTAAGAGAAACTTCTCTCCTAATGGTTTAATGACTAGAAAGTAGAAAGTAGAGACTAAACCTAAATTAGTAAGTGCATATCCTTTTCAAACATAAAAAACCAACTTCATGTGGTCCTCTCAACCTACTTATTTAGTACCTAACTTTATATCATCAATAACCAATCTAAATTTGCCACGTGTTTGGTGAAAACATGCACTATTTAAAGATACATAATAGAAAAAGGGTTTAGGGAATCATAATTTTCAAGAAAAAAATAGGTTAATATAAGGAGAAGAGGAATGTTTAATGGGACAAAAAGGGTTTAACTTAGCTTGTGCTAAAATGCTTGAGATATTCTCATTCTTTGGAGTTGGAGGTTGGGACAAGAACACAATTCCAAGAACAAAGGAATTGTGTCCTTAACAAACACTTTATGTTAAAAACAGATTACATGTTCAGTACATTAATGTTTGGAGCAAATAAAAAAATAATTAAAAATACATTTTTTATCTTCTTAGTTTTTGAATGAAAAGGAGAGAAACAATAAATACATCACATGACTAATATTGGGAAATAAACCCAAACATATCATTTAAAAGGAACGAGAGACACCCTATAAGTGTAGTATCAAAGGTGGTGATTCCTAACTCAAATTGAACAGTAGCGTTGACAAGCCAGTCAATACATTGGTTGCCCTTCCTGTAAATATGACGAGATATAACTATCCAGTTTTGAGCAAACAATTATTCTTTTAATTGAGAATGACATAATAGTAGTCAATATGTATCATTACCTAGTAAGTCCATGACTTATCTTTGATGATTTGATTTGCAAATGACCCAATCACATATTATCCACGTTGTAAATTGGATTATCCAAATGGAGATCACAATGACCTATTTGCATAAATTCTTATTTTAGTATATAATCATTAGAAATTGTTAGTTTAGGTGATGAAATTAGTCTTTTAATTAACTAAAAATAAGATATGAATATTATTTGAAAAATGTTATTATTTAATTTTAAATTATTAAATCATTAATTAATTATATTCCGAATTAGTGGTAAAAACTTAGATTAAAAGGTGACGAGACAAACAAAGCGACCAATCTCCATCATTTCCACCGCTCACTTCCTCGACTCGTAACACTCACTCACTCACTCACTCACTCACTCTCTCTTTGCTTTCTCTCTCTACCTCAAAGAGCAGCAGAATCTTTCCTCTGCTTTACCATTTTTCTGTCGCCGAGCTTCAACTCGCAAATGGGTACTCGAATCCCTTCTCACCAGCTCAAAAGCGGCCTCTATGTTTCGGGTCGCCCCGAGCAGCCTAAGCCGGAGAAGCAACCCACCGTTGCCTCACGCGCCGTCCCTTACACTGGCGGCGACGTGAAGAAGTCGGGAGAACTGGGCAAAATGTTCGACATCCCAGTTGTCGATCAACACTCTTCTTCGTCTACTCCTCCAGTACCAAAGCAGCCTTCCCGCCATTCCTCTTCTTCTCAGCACAACAGCGGATCGGTCCGATCCGGGCCCAATTCGGGTCCTATGAAGAAATCTTCGGGTCCGTTGCCGCTCCAGCCTACCGGACTCATCACCTCCGGCCCATTGGGATCCGGCCAGCTCTCCTCCGGACACCGGCGGTCGTCAGGTCAGCTTGAGCATACTCGGTCCGGGTCTCTGTCGGGTTTGGTTTCTGGGTCAAGCAAGGTTCTCTACGGGTCTGCGGTGACTACCTTAACCGACAATGCGAAGGTGGGGTTTAGGGTGTCGAGGGCGGTAATGTGGGTGGTGACTGTGGTTGTGGCGATGAGTTTATTGATTGGGGTCTTTTTGATGATTGCTGTGAAAAAAGCTGTAATTCTGGTGGCGGTGGGTGGAATTTTGGTACCTTTGGTTTTGGGATTGATGTGGAATTGTGTATGGAGAAGAAGAGGGTTTTTACGGTTTGTGAGGACTCATCCTGATGCTGAGCTCAGAGGAGCCATTGATGGACAATACATCAAAGTCACTGGGGTACGTAAATCCCCTTTTCTCTTCTTACAGTGGAATTTGTTAATCTATAAAGCTTTGTTCTTTGGTTTGATGTAATGGCATATCCGAATCAGTGTTGGTCTTGTGCATTCATGAATTGGAAAAGATATATAATTTCAGGTTTCTACACTCAGCAAGATAATTTACTTTACTTTTTCACAAAAAATTAGGATACTGCACCAAGTTCTGTGTAACAAAACTAGTTAATGTGGCAACTTGCCAAGGAATTCTACTTTTAAAATTAATGAAAAACGTTATTGCTAAGCCTTATGGATTATACAATCAGAAATAGCATCACTCTTGTGGCTTAAATATGTTGAAGTTAATCGTGTTCGTGTGAAGTTCTGTCAGCTATTATGCTGTTAAATTGATGGAGTGGTGGAAGATGGAGAGTTTTTTATGTCAATCAAGTTTTATGGTCATTTGAATAATGTTTGAAGCTAACATTTTGACACCTTTAATGATTAAACTGGCATTCATTTCATTTATCTCTTTTTTTCAATAATCTAGTTGAAAGTTATTCAAAAACTTGACCGGAATATTGTGACGTATGTAGTTATTTGAAGATTCGATGTACCTTTCTCTATAGGTTGTTACTTGTGGCAGCGTAGCTTTGGAATCATCTTATCAGAGGGTACCAAGGTGTGTATATGTTTCCACGGAATTGTATGAATATCGCGGATGGGGTGGAAAGTCGGCACATCCAAAGCATCGTTTCTTCTCGTGGGGATCTAGACATTCGGAGGTCAGTTTGTTGGTCAGTGGATGTTCAAATTCTGTATATTTTTCTGGGAAATTTGAGAGTTTGGCAGATGATGATATGGCTTTTGCAATCTATGACTGAACAAAAATGGATTTGCCAATGTTACAAGTAAACCAAGCACATTGAAAATACAGCTATGAAATTCTGGGTGTTCGGCATGAATCAGACTGTACTTCATATATTATAGAGGCAGACGAACTTATTGCACCTTAGATTTCTACCGTAAATTTTAAGCCATCAAAACATACATGATGACAAGTTGATTGAGGTGGAAAGATGTGCATTTGATTTCACCATACACTATCGGTTTCTAAGCCAATTCTTTTAAGATGAAAATGCACTTTCATTGTTATAACCTTTTAACTTTTCTGTCAGCAGAAATATGTAGCTGATTTTTACATATCAGATTTCCAATCTGGACTTAGAGCGTTAGTAAAGGCGGGCAACGGAGCCAAGGTTACTCCTTTTGTCAAACCGGCGACAGTAGTTGATGTGGTTAAGGAGAACAGAGATCTATCTCCGAACTTTTTACGCTGGCTATCTGATCGAAACCTGTCGAGTGAGGATCGAGTAATGCGCCTCAAAGAAGGGTAAGATATATATCTGTCAAGTCAGAATTATTGATATGTTTGCATAACCTAGTCATTCGTTACCAAATTTTTCTTAAAAATGGATTGGGAAAGCAGTTTCTGGTACTACTTATTAAATTTATCTGCTTTTCAGCAAGTTCCCTCAAACTGACAGCTTTTAAGAGTTCTGGGATAATAGGTATATCAAAGAAGGGAGCACTGTGAGTGTTATGGGCACCGTTCGACGCCACGACAACGTACTGATGATCGTTCCGCCTCAAGAGCCTGAATCGACAGGTTGTCAATGGTTCCACTGCCTTCTCCCCACATATGTTGAAGGTCTTATTTTGACTTGTGACGATAATCAAGACAGTGATGTGGTACCTGTGTAGATATTTGGTGTTCCATCATAATCTAGTTATACAGGCAGTAGAACTGGAATCATCTAGCAATCCCAAAACAGATGTATTCCTTCAACAGAGCTTGTCAAGGTGCAGGTCATGGCCTATAAATTGTTGAACGGGAACACTGAAACATCTCATTTCAACCTTGGAAAATCGCTCGTATAGTATGCAGTGGGAAATATACCCGGGTCATGCCAAGTCTTGATTATGGTATAAGACAATCTGGTTTTGGCAAAATTGTGCTTGTAAGTGGCAGATTTACTCCAAGAGGTTCAAAAATGGTTTCTCTTGAGCTGTATTAAGTTAATGGCAAAAAATTGTCAACTAGTGTTTGTATCAAGTATTGCTTGTGGAGAAGACGTTAATGTTAATATTTCCTGCTTTTATAAGGCATGAATCTTCTGAGTTCAAGGAAAATGCTTTCGGTCTCTATTACAGCAAAAGTGAAATTCCATCGTGAAATGTTCCTTGTACATGCAATTTAAGAATGCTAAAAGATAGGAAAGTACAAAAGACACTGAATTTGGATTTTATTTTTGCATGCAAGGATTCAAATTTGTTTCTCTAATATGTAAATGAAAGAGAACGTATCTTAAGTATGGGAAGAAGGTGACAATTGAAAGAGGTGTAACTACAGTCGAGAAGGCATTCCTCCGGCCACCACCACGGTTTCTCCAGTTATATAAGAAGCATCATCGGAAGCCAAGAAGGCAGTCGCAGAGGCCATGTCTTGTGTAGTCCCCAACCTTTTAAGTAAGGTCTTCTCTTCCAGGGAGTTCCTCTACAATTACCAATCCAACATAGTTCAAGTAAAACGTTAACGCCTGGAATCATTTGAAGAGAGAAAGATAGAACCATTCTACAGCTGGAATGGATACTCACAATATCTTCATTTCTGGTAAGGTAATCAGCAAAGTTTGTTGGTACAAATCCAGGAGCTACACAGTTTACACGAACATAAGGAGCCATCTCCTCTGCAAGGGCCTGAATTCGATTGAAACAAGTTATACAGCAGAGACACGGCAACTATGTGAACTGTTCATCCTCATAAGTTAGGTAGCACAAAATACGTTATCCACCCTTCATTGTCCTCTTAAGGAGACCACATAAAATTAGAATGAGCAAATTCTTTTAAGAAAGTGTACTTTACCATATCTTTAACACAAAAAGGGCATGCCTTTCCAATTTAATGTGTTCGATGGTTAAGAAAGCATCACAGAACTACACAGAATTACTGCAATTCCTCCACATTTCAAACACTGGACAAGAAAGGGTTTATATTTCATTCCACAATGCAGTACATATCAACCATTTGTTAATCTAGTGAAGCCAACAGCAAAATATAAAAAGGTGTGCAACCAAATGCCTACCTTGGTAAGACCTAAAAGGGCTGTTTTTGTCACCCCATACATGGCCATGGAAGCTGGTGGCTGGTATCCGGTAATGGAAGAAATCAAGACAACTGAAGAACCCTTTTGCAAGTGAGGAGCTGCCTCCTGCAAAATCCGATTTCACAAATTCAGCAGCTTACAATATCTTTGTTTGGTAGTTCAGTTTGATTTAGCAGTTGCAGTTTGAAAATGTGTGGTTCACAATACAGTTGTGAACCAACCTAATTGAGTGTTTGGTTAAATAAATAATGATAAATATAATGATAAATAAGATTAAGAATACAGTTGTGAACCAACCTAATTGAGTGTTTGGTTAAAAGATAATGATAAATAAGATTAAGAACTAATGTTCTCTTCATCTTTTTCAAGAATTACATTCACATTAAGTAAACATATCTTAATAAATGTTGTTTTCATCTTTTTCAATCTAAAATACAAGGATAAACTCTTTTCTTTTTAAAGCTAGATTTCCTACCACCAAAAATTTAACAGTTTTAGATTGTTTTTTTTCCATCTCATTTTGGTTGGGATTTGCCAAATACCACCGCAAGATGTTAAACCCAAATGCAGTCGATTAAAAGAGAAAGCAACTAAACATCTAGCACTCTAGCTAAGCATCTCCTGCTGAAGCAATTCAACCACACACACACACAGATATGTATATATGATCTTATGACAAGAAAATGACCTGTAAAAGTAGGACGGAAGCTTTGACATTTATCTCCCAAATCTTGTCAAGGACAGATTCTTGAGTTTCTAAAAGGGCATCAGTAGAAGGATTAGCAGCAGCATTGGATACTACTACGTCTATCTTCCCATATTTCTGCAGCAAAAAGAAGTAAAATCTCCATCAGTTTACATGAACTGTTCTAAGAAGTAAATATACAGAGAAAAGGGAAGGAACTAATAGTCTCACCTTCACTGTAGTGTCAATGAGATTCTTTCTTTGCTTTGAATTTGAGACGTGACAAACAACACCCAGAACCTCTATACCTTGAGCTTTGAGTTTCTCAACAGCCTCATCCACATTTTTCTGAAAGAAGAAACATTGTTTTCAAATCGATCAGGTGGGTAAGCGCAAAGCAACAAAATTGGACTGAAATTACAGAGACCCAAGTAAGTAAAAAGGAAAAACCGAAAAGGGTCGAAGGGAAATATCAAAAAAGGAAAAAAAAAACCTGTTTCCGGGAAGATATTACGACGGCGGCACCTTCCAGGCCAAGGCGGTGAGCGATGGCGAAGCCGATGCCCTGAGTAGAAGCCGTGACGATAGCAACTTTTCCTTCGAATCGCCGACCGATCATCTTCTTCGAAGTCTTCTCCATCTCCCTCTATCTCTCCGTGTTGGTTTTCACTTCCAAATGTATAGTTTTGATTTAGGTAATTATTGGATTTGTCGATTCACTTGGATCATCGTAGTCTGTCTTGTCAGGGACCAAGCGGGACCCACCTACAATCTTGTGTATAGGTGGGACCCATGAGTTTAAAGTTTACATATGACCCATGGTTCGACCAGTAATTGATCGGCTATCCGGTCTAGTTTTTTTTTAAAAACCGGTTCTCAATTGAACCAGTAAGAACTGGTCAAAACCGGTCAATTGACCGGTAGAACTGCTCCGGTTCGACTGATCCTACTACTGGTTCAATAAATTTTTTATTTTTTATTTTTATATTATTTGGTATATTTTTTATTTTTTAATATTATTAATATTATATATAATTAAATATAATTATAATGTCATACTGACCAGTAAGACCTCCGATTCGATGACCAGTCCAAGTTTCAAAACACTGCATATGACACAAATTAACCGAACTTTAAACCTACATTTAAATTTCTGATGAGGATGGCGAAAGGGCCCAACCCGACCCGGCCGAAGTTAACGAGTCGAGCAGACATCATCTCTATTTCAGACTGAACCCAAACTCAGGTTTAAAATTTTAGATTCGATCGAATCATTGTCCTCCTTAAAGGTTGTCAATCTTTTATTATATAAAAGCTGAATTAATTCTTAAGTTTAAAATTAATAAATTAAATTAAACTTAACTAATTTTAAATTTAAGTTGAAAGAATATTTAAACATAATTAAATTAAACTTTAATTTTTTTATTTTTGATATAAAAGTTGATTAATTATTAGTTTTCAAAAGATTCACATTTACATTTTTATTAAAAATCTATTATATATAAATGCAAACGAATATCGAGTTTATTAATGGAAGCACAAGGTGGTCACGAATGAATTACAGTACAATAATGGAGGGAAGGAACTACAATCGGGAACGCACACCACCGGCCACCACCAAAGTTTCTCCGGTTATGTATGAAGACTCATCGGAAGCCAAAAACGCCGCCGCAGAGGCCATGTCCTGTGAGGTGCCTAGCCTTTTAAGAAGGGTCCTATTCACAAGGGCCTTCCTCTACAAATACAATAATCAAAAGGTTGGCATTAGTGTTGGCAGAAACAATTTGTTCGATCAGGTTTGAATTGATTGGAATTTAGGCTAGACTCGGATTTAAGGGTCAAACCGAAGTTCTACCTGAAAAATTCAATATTCAAATACCTTTTTAAGATGCTATCTTTTTAATTTAATCATCTAAGATTATGTTATCTTAGTTTAAATGATTAAAACAACATTTTTGGGCAAATTAAGTACGATCAAGTTTCATACTAAACCCGAGTTGCCAATAGGAAAGTCAGTTTCGAGTTTCGACCAACCTGGTCCGTCAACTCTAGTTAGAATTCCAACTAATTATCATCAAGATATTTGATGTTGTTTAGGACTTACAACTTTGTCATCTGTTGCAAGAAAACTTGCGAATTGTGTTGGTACAATTCCAGGGGCTACACAGTTCACTCGAATTTGATTAGGAGCCATCTCTTCTGCTAGAGCCTGAAAATGAAATGAAGCTAATTTAACCCTGCAGATAAGAATGGTAATGAGTCGGTTTAAGATCGGCTTAAATTCCAATTAGATTGCACCATATGGCATGTTTTGTTATAATTGATTTAAAATGATGATATTTTGGTCTTAAAAGTCGTTTCAGTCAATTATACTAGAATAATGTCACTTTGATGATAGGGGCTTGAACTTTTTGAACCGAACTTCAGGTTGAAAATTCAGGTCTGACCCATTAACTTTAAACTAATCTGAACCTACTTGCAGAGGTTATGGTTTATACCTATCCATCCTAAGGTTGTTGGTTACCTTGGTGAGGCCTAAAATGGCAGTCTTTGTGACGCCATACATGGACATGGGAGCTTCTGGGCAGTAACCAGTAACAGAAGAAATCAGAACAACTGAAGATCCTTTTGGCATGTTCGGAGCTGCATCCTGCAAAATTAATGGAGGTC
The DNA here is from genome assembly GCA_026284645.1 of Erythroxylum acuminatum. Classification (NCBI taxonomy): domain Eukaryota; kingdom Viridiplantae; phylum Streptophyta; class Magnoliopsida; order Malpighiales; family Erythroxylaceae; genus Erythroxylum; species Erythroxylum acuminatum. The sequence goes on along the minus strand of JANKOD010000001.1, from coordinate 24,857,896 downwards.
AGAACTGATCATCCCCCGCCGTTAATAAATGATTAAATAGTAATTTGTAAGTGATAATGAATGACCTTCAAAATAAGGATAGATGCCTTGACGTTTGTCTCCCATAATTTGTCAAGTACAGTTTCTTTAGTTTTTAGAATGGGATCGTTTGATGGATTCACAGCAACATTTGATACCACCACGTCTATCTTCCCATATTTCTGCAGTTCAAAATGGAAACGCATCAGTGTTTTATCGATTTTGTACAGTATCAGTACCGATCGATATACGTTCTACCGACCAAAATCAAACTCCGGTACTATATTCAAAACTTTGTAAAAAGCATGCATTCTTATCAATAGAAGAATTACAAGTAGGATGACACGTTCTGTCTATAGCTCATCCCAATTTGAGTTATTTTTTTCTTGGCTCTAACCAGGCCCCAATTCTCATCGAGTTGGGATTGTACAGTTGAAATCCGACTTATACAGTCGAGCTCATTCGAATCAGACATCCGAGCTCAGTTCCAATCAGTTATAAGCATTAACTTGAATAAGATCGAACTTGAACTGTATGGTTTGAATTCGGCCTTCACAATCGAGTCTGATCGTATTTGGAATTGGTTTGACAACCCTAATTTGAAGGAAAATTTCAAACATAAAATATGATAATTCATTACCTTCACGGTAGTGTCAATCATAGTCTTCCGTTGCTGTGCATTAGATACATGGCAAACAACACCAAGGACCTCTATGCCCTCAGACTTGAGCTTCTCCACAGCCTCATCCACATTTTTCTGCATAATAAATAAATTTAAGGCCGCCGATTCACGGAAGTAAAAAGGAGCTGAATGATCCAATCCACCTACCTGTCTGCGGGAGGAGATGACGACGGCGGCTCCTTCCGAGCCGAGACGGTGAGCGATACTGAAACCGATTCCCTGAGTGGAACCGGTGACGATTGCAACCTTACCTTCAAATCTCCTCTCGATCATCATTTCGGAGTTCATATTCCTTCTCTGGGTGTCTCTCCCTCGTGTCAGTCACCTGAGAGCTTAAATAGGAGGAGAGCGAGAAGATCTCAGACGATCGATCAAAGATTGCGCAATACGTTAGGGACATAGGAATTGGAGCTCACGTTGGATGATGGATATTGGATTGAGTTGGATTTTGAACAGAACGTGAGTCCTCCGATCTTTCTTCCATTTCCCTCCAGAGATTGAAAAGGATTTGGAGCTTAACGTGTTAAGGTCAACTTTGCGAATATGGTGACTGCATGAGTGGCGCCATAACGGCTTACAATTTAAAGAATTTATTATTTAAGGATGATATTGGACCCAACACGGTTTGGGCTTATTTGCAGCCTGAGCCCAAGTCCTAACCTAATCAAAATATGAGTGGCTCAAAGCTTAATGGGGTTTTAAGATTTCAAGTTCGGCTCAAGCTCAATTGTCGTTTTGTTAGGAAACGACGTTGTTCGAACATTGTTGTTGAAACATTTGAAATTCGACGGAGCTAATTAAATCAAATTAAACTAATTAATTTCCGGTCCAATTTACACCAAAATTTCAAGCCTAATTAAAACGATATAAGTTTTTGATAAATTATGTTAAAACATGTTCTTTTTTGTTTATATCGGTTAAATTGAGTAAATCTTTCAACTTCACCCGACATCCGATTAACTCAAATTTAATCCGTTATTTCAATTTAATAATATCCAAGCTTAAATACGTTTTAATATTAAAACAATGCAATACTAAATAATGTTTAAAATTATGAAATAATTCTTTAATTTTTGTATAATTAAAATTTAGGCATTCAATTTTATATAATTAATTATTTTAATTGTATAATTCATAAACCATGTTTGATAATAACGTAACCTACCTTAATTCTAAGTTAAAGGATGAGATTTAACCTAATCGAATTTCAAGCTCGACCCCAATTGAAGTCAACAAATTCAACTTAAGTTAATCGAGCTTCCCATCAAGCTCAATTTTTTTTTTAATAAATCCCGAGCCAAGCATTTTCACATAAAATATAAAACATAAAACAATGTTATTTTTAATTTTAAAAA
>JANKOD010000001.1:24834169-24855741 GCA_026284645.1 Erythroxylum acuminatum | reverse complement strand
CCTAACCTAAACAAAATTTGAGTGGCTCAAAGCTTAATCGGGATTTAAGATTTCAAGTTCGGCTCAAGCTCAATTGTCGTTTTGTTAAGAAACGACGTTGTTCGAACATTGTTGTTGAAACATTTGAACTTCGACCGAGCTAATTAAATCAAATCAAACTAATTAATTTCATGTCCAATTAGCGCCAAAATGTTAAGCTTAATTAAAACTACGTTAATTTTTGATAAATTATATTAAAATACATTCTTTTTAGTTTATATTGGTCAAATTGAGTAAATCTTTAAACTTCACCCGACATTCAATTAACTCAAACTTAATCCGTTATTTCAATTTCATAATATCCAAGCTTGAATACATTTTAATATTAATACAATGCGATACTAGATAATGTTTAAAATTATGAAATAATTCTTTCATTTTTGTATAATTAAAATTTAAGCATTCAACTTTATATAATTAATAATTTTAATTGTATAATTCATAAACCATGTTTGATAATAACATAACCTACCTTAATTCTAAGTTAAAGGGTGAGATTTAACCTAATCGAATTTCAAGCTCGACCCCCAATTGAAGTCAACAAATTCAACTTAAGTTAATCGAGCTTCCGATCAAGCTCAAATTCTTTTTAAAAATAAATCCCGAGCTAAGCATTTCACATAAAATATAAAACATAAAACAATGTTATTTTTAATTTTAAAAAAATTAAAAATAAATTTAATTGAACTCGAGCCTGAATACAACATTTAGGCTAAGCTCGAGCCCAGCCCAAACCCATTGCCATCTTTAAACGCATCCTCTGTTCAAGATTATTGTAAATTAGAAAACCTCCACGTCCTCCGTAAGAATAGAACTTCATCCAACAATACAATTCAATCTTGCATAAACTGTTTTAACAGCTCAAACCTATACATACTATGAAAAAAATAATAGGCAAAACGAAACAGATTGTATCTTTATGGTTTATTTTGCCCGAGGACAAGTAACGAAAAGGAAGAAGATAAGGAAAAGAAGAAAAAGATCCAACCTTTATGGTTCATTTTGCTTTGAGGACAGGCACAGAGCCTTTTCACCATTAAGAACATCATCTACGTTTAAGCGTAGGGATTCCTGAAGTTCTTCAAGAGGTCTGGAATTTCATATCCCAGCATATCATCTACAACTTGTATCATCTTCGGCTTCAGCTTCTCAAATTTATCAATATTGTAAGTCCGCAGGACTTCTTTGAAGTGCTCCACATTTGGGAAATCACCTCCTGGTAAATGGAACTCTCTTTGCACCTGCTCCATTTAATCAGAGAATTTTGATATACAGCTCTATATCACTCTGGAACAGAATAGAAATATGTGCAGACGTAAAAGATCAAGAGAAATAGGCCGGAAAAACCTTGGCAAATTCTTCTTCGAGGTTATCGATGAGCCGTTGTTGAGCCTTGGCCTTTCCCATTATGGCAGGCATCTCCTTCTTAAGATGGCTAATAATGTGGGCATGGATCTTTGCTGCTCTAGCTCGCTTCACGAACTCATTGATCTATAATTGTCGTAATTAGTTTGTTTATCATGGTAAAAAGGTTAGAAAGAAAATCACCATTCCACAAGCTTTATCAAAACCACATGTATCCATGAAACAAGCACGAAATTTACACAGATATGCATCAATGGATGTTGCATAAGAACGGTTAAAAGACTATATACACAAAATTTGAACATACTCGACGATCACAAGCCTTCTTAGGAATCTCAACCAAGTCTACAAGAAGGTCATCTTGTTCTTTCTCAAAAAGGTCACGAAACATGGGGCTGACATTTTCTTCATTAATAGGCTTGTCATTGAAGGAACTGCAAAGTCAACAACAGATCTGTGACATTAGGATGTATCACAAGAAAACTTGCACGATTTACTTAAAAGAAAACCCCCAGCAATCCTTTCAAGTAGCACAACCATCATGAAGTAGGTGATATAGCAAATTGACAACACTACTCTGCAGACAATACACAGGTGTCTTTCATCATAAACAAAGAGATAGCGAGCATACCCAATATAAACACGCACAACCTCTGGAGTATTCAGCACTTTTCCAAGAGACCACATTAAAGCCCCATACACTCTCATCAACTATATAGTTAAACCAAGAAGTAAGCAACTGCAGTAGACCTAATAAATCTTGCTATTAGAAAGAATAGGGCATTTTGAATTCCAACACCTAACCTGCTGGGTATCAACTTGATCTGCTTTGTTTAAAACAACACGGATTTTGTCATCATTACCACGTAGCGATGCAATTACTCGCTTGAACTCATCACTGATATCAAGTTTGTGAGGATCAAACAAAAGAAGAATCAGGTCACATTTTGTTGCAAACCATGATATAACACCAGTGAAATCGTAACTTCGCTGTGTTCGTTGCTTTTCTCCAGACAAAACCCCGGGTGTATCAACAATTGTAATTTCATCTAGCAGCTACAAGCACATGAAAAAACAACAGCAATGGTACTGTAAATACTTAGTAACACAAATAAGTAATGAAAAACCCATTTACGAAAAGCACATCCAAGTTTAACTCACTGGATGTGGCATTTGTGCACATTCAAACTTTGATAAGAATGATCCTCCAAAAGTGGTGAGGCCACTAAAGGGCATATCTGCTTGGACGGCAACTGTGTTCCCAGGTATACTTCTTTCATCCGTTCCCGTCTAAATTCAAGAATATAATGAGCAATTTCCAAATAGATGTAGTTTAGGCCAAGCATCCATAAGAAAGAAGGGTAGATGACAACTAAAATCATCATATAAGTTCCCACAAATTTGAATTGAAGCAACACTAGTACATTCCGTATCATTTGTGCATTTCTAGAGAGGAAAAGGTTTCCAATATATGACAGGATGGACCAAGAAGATAAACCTAATCCTTCATGCCTCACTTATTGCTTTGAAAGACAGAACATGGCTAGTATAGTAAATGAAAATTCATTAAACAAGAAGACTGCAAAAGACTATAAATGCAAGGGAAACAAGATATGTTTCCAACATATCAACGTTAAATCAAAGTAGAAGCATTACGGAAGTTGGGCATACCATCACAACAACAAATCTATCAGTTGTCGGCTCTGGTCCAATGTGAGCTCCTGCCCATAGGAAAGAGATTAGACAGCACAATCTTGCAAATTGACATGAGAAGAAAATACCATCGTCAGCTAACCTGGGTAGTTACATCTAAGCAAATGTTTTATAAATGTTGTTTTCCCAGTAGAATACTGGCCCAAAAGCATAACCATAGGCTTGGCATCAAAATCACTGCTTGTCTGAAAAACAAGTTAACGCATGAGTTACTTAAGTATCACAAACTGCAAGGTAAAAGGATTGAGATCAAGAATAAAAAATTAACAATTGTACAAATAAAGAAAAGGAAAACACCTCAATCTACTTACCAATAAGGGAGAAACAAAGTCATTGAAACGATAGGTAACTTCTAATGGTTTGAGTTTTTCAATGTACAGTCTCTTCAAACCATCAATTATAGATGTTACAGCATTAAGTGGCATCTGAACAACAGATAGTGGAAAAAGGAATGAAAACTAATCAGAACACAAGTTGAAAATTTGAAGTGTTGCCAAAGGTATATTAAATGTACATAAATCAGCAATGGATATAAATATGAAACATGTCCAAATATTTGTAAAGATGGGACAAATGAATAAGTCACATGCTTAAAGAAATATCAAGACAAGAGAAAAGAAAAAGAAGGGAAAATCAGGCAGCAAAATCAACAATTTCAGAAACAAACAAGGTGGGTAGCCAGAAATTACATGCTTAGGAAGTTATCATCTTCAAATACTTCATTTACCTTGTTAGTAAACCAATTTTGATGAATACTAGTAACAGAAAATTGCTCAAAGGTATTAGCTTTTATGGTTACCTTTTAAGCTTTAGCTCAAGGTTTACAATGTGGTTTCCAGTTATTGTGACAAATAAAATCAATGCAAATACAATTGCAACTACATCAGACCACAATAACTACAAGATGCAGCCTGCAACCATAATATTACAACTACAATTGTGGTTGCAAGTCCACAACTTCAAGGAACACTTTTAGATTATGCATTAAGGGTAAACCTTCTTTTTTTCCTATTGGCTCCACAACATAGTAAAACCATTATAAACAATAATTTTCAAAATATCGACAACATATACCAAAAAATCCTGATAATAGATATTACCATAATGAAATATTAGTCCTACAAACAATGATAACAAAGTAACCTGGAGAGAAATAACATCAGTTCATAACAAATCCAAATTTATGCAAACCTTTCTTGATGATTTTGTTGTAAACCGTTGAGCTGCTGGTGATAATTGCAGCTGAGTTAATCCTATAACATTATCAATCAATTAATTTTCCAAATAAACAATTAAACAAGACAAAAAAATTGCAGTCAGAATATAGATTACCATTGATTTCAAATTCACCGTTGGCTGTTGAATTCTTGTTTTTCTGGGAGAAAAGAAAACAGTAGAAATTAAAGAGAGTGTCCCAGTGATTCTTCCAAATAGCCAAGCCTTGCAATTACACTAAGCAAAATGCTTACAGCTAGCAACTCATTAACGCCTTCCATCACTGGGAGTTTGATGTTTTCCACTAAAGCTGAGAGAATTACACATATATATATTAAACCACACCAAAATGAAAGCACATATGGTAAAAGAAGGATGAATCAAAGACTTTGAAGTACATCATTGACTCGTAACCAGAAAACAATTATTCAGAACACAAAAGTCTTTGTAGTCAGCCCTTAATAAGTGCAAATGTGATAGCATTGGTAACTTCCAAATCTCTTGTTACCGCTCTCAGAGCTAAAGCCTTCATAATCAATGTCAAATCAAAATACAGTTTGCAACATATATCAGCAAAGTTTTGCCCCTTCAGCAGATACTTTCATCTCGTGATCACTAAGGACTTATTAACCACAAAAATTCATGTTAATTCTCCATACGTTGTATCCTTTGGAAAAGGCTTTTCAGTCTGGGAAAACCAATTCAACGGTTGCGCGGTAATCAGCCATTAATAAATGCACATGAAAGAGCATATTAGTCAGAATAAAGTTATTGTACATACATGTATCTTTTAGAACATCGACGGTGATTTCATGTCCTGATTGTGCCAGAGAAACAAGCTGTACTCAAAGATAATCAACACAAATGTTAGATTTATTCTAGTCTACTAAATAAGAAAAAAGAACAAAACCAAGCAAAGGTCCAGCAAAAGCACAAGGGTTAGACCTGCATCGCAGCAACGAACTCCACAAATCCTAAGAATCCTTGACGTTTGGAATCCGCAAGTGCCCATATCTTTAGAAACAATCAAAGAACATGACTCACCACGATCTTAACAAATATAAACATTATCTAGAGGCGCAATTCAAGCCAAAGATCGAGAAATAACTTTATACGAAATAATACACCTGCTTGAGTTCCTGGCGAGAAAGGTTAGACAAAGAGAAGAACTTGGTAGCGTCATTCCCAGTGATACGACCGTCTCCATCTAACACCAACCCATGAGAGAAACAAACTGGATTTTAAGAACAACCCATTTCAGAGAATCCAGTAATAAAGAGAAGGTATAAACCTGAATCGGCCAAGTTGAACCATTCCTTGTAAACGAGTTGGTGATCTTTGGAGCATGAACTTAAAGGGCTTTTCCCTATCTCCATATGTTCTGCTTCAAATGTGGAAAAGTAGCAGTTGGGGGGGTTCTGGTTATAGAGGAGAAAACAGAGAAACTGGTATGGAGGTAGTGCGATGCGATGCGATCCGAGAGTGAGAATTCACAAAATGCAAGTTTTGAAATTTGAAAAGCAAAGATTGGACCTTTGGTAGTAGGGTTGGTTTGATTTTGGCGCTCGGATCGGATGGCTAATACTTTCTTCTATTTGTCGAAATAGTTATTTGGTGTCGCTTTTCTTTATTTAATTTTTTGAATTTATGATGATTATTATATTTTGATGGGAAAGGTGGGTCATAATGGTATGATCATTAACAAATCCCTTTTTTTTCCATCTTTTTATTAATTACTTTTCGAATAATATAATAATTTGTGAATTATATATATAAAAACAAGTTAACTTATTCGATACACAAATTTCTCTACTTTACGGAAGTTTGAGGAGGGTTATAATATACGCAACTTTTTTTATATTTTTACAAAGAAACTTTTTTCGTGGCTTGAACTTGTAACCCTATGATCACAAAAAACGAGAGCATACTCTCTTATAAATTTTATATCTAATTGTAAATTATTTTATAAGTCTTAATAATTAATAAAAGTTCTTAATACAATGTTTAAATACTTAGTGAAAATATTAGATAATTTTAAAATAATTAGATTATAATAAAAATCGAGTTCTCTCATATTTTGTTAAATATAATAATAAAACGATTGTTTTTATATAATTTTATTTTATTATTTATTAATATATAATTAAAGTTTTATCGATATAAATAGTCTTATAATTTATTTAATATTTATTAATAATTAAAATAAATGATTTTTTTATTTTGATGTCTCATTAGACATAAGAAATAAATGAAGACATGAGATTGTGACAATGTCATCAAATGTGGCATTATATGCTATGATATGATCATTTGAAAGTAACTTGGAAATAATATTTATATGTGTGATAATTAGGAAAGAGTATAATAAAAAATTAATGAGTAAAACTTGTTTTAACTATAACTCATGTTGAGTTAAAGTTTAAAATTAATTATTTTCAACTTTTTTGGAATAAATTCATACTCAAATTCAAATTTTGAGAAAAATGATATCATTTTGTAAAATAAATAAAAAACAAAATGATATTATCTTATTAAATTTTATATTTTAGATAGAAAAAACTCTCATATATTAAACTTGGCATATATATTTCTCATTTTTATTTCAACATAAATAAATTCAAAATAAATTGATAATATATACACACATTATATGGATTTATCAAAAATATTCTCTACATATTGGTGAAAAGTAGACCTCTCCAAACTTTATATATTAACAAACCTTTAAGTCTCTCCAAACTTTACATATTAACAAACTTTCACTAAATTGTTGATATTTTATAAATAAATTTAAAATGAGTAAGTATGTCAATTGCCCGACCCTACCCTTGGTTGGATGAGCCGGCTTATCCTTTTTTTTATTAAAAATTATAAAATGACATCGTTTTGTTATTTTGGTCGAGTCACCATCTGACCTAAAAAATGATATCATTTTTATTGTTCTAATCGACTCACGACCCTGTCTGACCTGACTAGACATTTTGACCTATGACTCCGTTAATCTGGTCCAAAATCAAGCCTAGCCAAAATTGACATCTTAATAATGAGTTGACAATAATATTGAAAAGTGATGAATACAGTAAACAAAGAAATATCAAATACTGATCCAACTACAGGCCTAATAATATATTATAAAAATAAAATTTAAAATGCTAAAATGATAGAGAACAAGTCAATATTTCGTATTTCTTTAAGATAATTTTATACGATTCAAAAATTTCAATATAATTTATTTATTCAATTTCTTATAAAACAGAATATAATAAGCAATTAAAACAATAATTTGGTTATTTCGACATTAATTGTTATTAATTATATTTAATCACTAATTTCCATATAAATAACCAATATCATAGTATTTTTATAGTATTTATGCATCTATATTAGATTTATCATGTTATCCATTAAAAGAAGAAAAAAAAACTGCCATTACATATATATATAATAAGAAAATTTTCCATTGTCAAAATTAAAAAAAAAATACATTGCAACAAAGAGTCTTCCCAACAGAACCAAATGAAGCCCACCCAACGAGGAAATCAGATCCTCTGTTCAGTTTTATTCTATTTTATTCTGTCTCATGGGATCTCAGACATTTATTTTGCGGAATTCACGCGGACTCCATGCGAACCCCACATAAATGAATGACTGAAATTTATTGGACACAATAAAACATCATAATATTAGACAGAGGATTTGGACTCACCAAACGAGTGTCTCTCCTGTCCATCAGGTTAGCAAGTTGACGTGGCAACTTAGCTTCTTCGGAAAAACGGATAGCAGGAGAACTGCACGCATGATTAGAAGTATGATCAAGAACTTAAACACGTGATGCATTGTCATGCTAATCACTTTGCACTGATCAAGAACTCACCTTTGGAGTACTTTGCTTCATCTTCTTCTTATCAATGTAGTGATTCCTCAGTTGTGGTGTACTTGCGGGTGCGGGATGTAAAGAAGAAGCCTTTTCTTCTTTCACTCTGTTGAAAATATGAGTGTATACGTCCCCAGATGTGGGATCTGTTTCATCCCAAGATCCAAACTTTGGAACAGGCGGTGATGATGTTCTAAGCTGCTGTCACCAACCCACTAGAAGTTAGATTCAGACCTCCATTTTTTGTTTATCCCAAGAACACAGAACTAGAGCTTCACTGATTAATCTAAGAGTTTAAAGAAAGCTTACACTGTCAGGGGTGTCAGTAGCATGTGGACTAGCTCGACTTCTTCTTCGTCTCACATGTGGGGACTTGGTCGACGGTGATTTTCCAGGTGAAGAAAATTTATCAGGATCGTTATCATCATCACCAGGAACCAAACCCTTCTTCTTCTTCCATTCTGATTCTGATGATCTGATGATGCTTTTCACTGATCCTGGAATCTTTCCCAGATCAGGATTATTCTGACTCAACCTGCCATTTCGCTGGAGGACACTCTTTGGTTGATCAGACAAGTATGTTGTATCTTCATTGTAGCTTATATCAGCGTACGTTCTCTGGTGATAATTTCGGTGCACAGGACTTTGATTGAAAAAGCTATACTCGGGCTCAGGGTTTGTTTCAGGTTTTGAGCAGCTCCTGACATGAACAAAGACCACAGAATTGTCCTCAGGATCGTTAGGGTTCATCCTGGAACTGGCTTTCCCTTGACTTGCAGTCTCAAAGTAAGCTGTGTAAGGCACGTTATCCTTTTCCCAGTTTCCGAATTTCGGGACATGGGAAAGTTTCTTCTGCGAAGAAACATCACAAACATTGAAGATTTGACAGAGACAAAGATTAAAACCAACTTACGAACAAGAAAGGAGATGAGAGATTTTGTTCAGAAGATTACTTACAGCCATGGGGATTGAGTCTGCTTATAAGATTAAACAGTAGCTAGTGAGTGTCGGCTGATCAGAGGCTTAGACTTTCCTGAAGAACTGATGATTTGAAGGTGAAGGTTTCATCAGTGGAAGGAAGATATAAGAAGAACAAGAAGATGATCCAATGGCCCGGAAATACCGAGGGCCTGATACAGTATATTCTCGATGATTATAATAAATTATAAAGTTGGATTTAATTAATTTCGGTAATATTTAATAATTAAGTTGCATTATTAATAATTAATATTTTATTATTCAATTGTTATATTCTTTTTTAACATTAATTTGGGCAATATTTAATAACTAAGTTACATTGTTATAAATATTTTACTGACCAAATTTTGATGTGAGTTTGTTGTTATTTTTTTAAAAAAGTTTAACATAATAATTTTTTTTAAAAATTAAACTTATAAAAGCTTTTCAAATAATTTAAAAAATAGGAACTCTTTTTAAAACTACTTAAATAATAAATTTAAGTCCGATCTTATTAATTTGAGTTTAATTAATTTTGGTAATATTTAATAACTAAGTTGAATTTTTATTTTAGCAACATTTAATTTTGTTCATTTTCATTATTATTTTTTAACAAAAGTTTAAAAGAATAAATTTTTCTAAAATATTAAAAATTTTAAAATTTATAAGATTTTTTTAAAATTAATAAATACAATTCCATCTCTTTTCTTTTAATTACTCAAATTGTAATTAAGTAAATAACATAATATAAAAAAAAGGAATTTTATTTACGGATTATAAAACTATTTGACTACTTCTCAAATATTGAATATATATATATATAAGGATAATAGTAGTTTCTATTTTTATTTTTTCATAAAGAAGCCGGCACTAAACTGTGATTTCTTTAATATCTATCCAACACAAAGAGTTGACTATTTCGAGGAGTACTAAACCTGTTGAGAGTTTGATACAACTTAGGTTGGCAGTTCCGGCAGCATCTGCCGGATTATAGGAATCGGTTAACAGTTACATCGAGTTTCTTTCTGGCGTCAACGAGCACAGGACATTTTAGCATAGCCTTCACTACAAAATCGATTGTGTTTGGAGCTTACCCAAGTTTTTGATACTTGATCAAAATGAGATGATCTGACCATTAGAAAACAAGGAGGAAAAGACAAGAAGAAGCAGAAGAAGAAGAAGAAGTTGTTAGTGATGCGTCAGGTGTAGAACATTACAAGACCGATGCTAGAACGTGGTCTTTGAAGCATTACTATGTCATTCATAACTTCAGGATTAATCAGACATCGACCAGTTGCTAAAGCAGGAACAATATCCAACCAAGATAAATGAGTGAACCCCGAGATAAAAGGTTAGGGTCGCTCGAAGAGTTTGCAACCGACAACAGCCCCTCTGGCTCGATAAATCTGGGGAATAAGGAGAGAGATGCAGCAGACGCGGCTTCAGATGCTTATCAATCATAATCTTATGCAGCTGCTGCAAGAGCGGCTATCAAACTTTGGGGAACGAATCTTAGAACTATGAACAAGATGACCTTCATGGTTTGGATCATTGAAAATGGAACGCAAAAGGCTCTGATGGGAGCTTGAGAATTGAACTTTCAATTAACAGACAAGAAGGGATTACATAGGATAAAGCAATCTAACAACTCATTAATATCTCATGAAATTCAGCAGATTGCAACATTCAATTTCAATCGACCTGAGAAGATATTGCAGGAAAATGATATAGAATTCTCATTCAAATTTCAATTACTGACAGGAAATCCATTGTAGGAGAAGCATTGAATTCACAACCCTTTGTATAAGTTGTACTGGTCTTTTATGGATTGGACAAGAAATATCAAGGAAAACAGGGACAAGATTCTGACATAAAAGCACCTCAAATTGGACATTGGTACATATAGAAAAAGAGATTAACATGATCTTGGTGAGGATGACTCTTGAAACCTCACCAATTTCCTACTGGATGATGCATTTATATAGGATTCACATTATATCACAAGATGATTCCACTCAAAGAACAAAACATCACAACAAAGCTGTGGTCTCAAATTGAAGTTAGCCGGATCATTACCGGAATTTGCTATAATTGCAACCGCATTTCCCGCAATTAAGCATCGCCCTGCAACCGCAGTATAACCATCAGCAATTTTACAATCCTGAGCTGTAAAATTACTGTGACCTGCAGCCATTTTCCTGCCACAAGTTGATGATATCAGTAGCTTGATTAAGCAGAATCACCATTTGCGTCCTGGAAATCCAGGGCTTGCTCTCCAGCAATAACTTGAGCTGTTCCCAAGCATCACTTATTGGCCAAAAGTGGTAAGCACTCAAAGGGATTGTCCCGTGGCCTGGTATGACTTGGTCTAGACCAATCCCTAACGCCCTTTCCATCCAAATGAACTTCAAAACTATCCTCGGTTTCGCCATTGGCTTCACTACCACTCGGAGCTTCTATCAAACACCAAAAGATCAATCTTTTGTTAAATCCCACATAAACCCCAATTCCAAAAAAAGCTCAAAAAGCAAAATCAGGAGAACCAAAATTGACCTCTTTCTCAGTCGGGGTGTTGTCTTGAGCGATTATGGGGTCGGAAGTGGAGGCAATAAGCCTGAGCTTTCTTGGGTTTTGAAAGGTCAGTGGTTTGACATTAACTTCAAAGGGTTTACGTAAGAATCCATGTTCAGCAAGTTGCGAGCTTTTAACGTGTGCATATACATTGAGTTGTACTCTACAGGAAGCTAACATCGCTCTTAGTTCTTGTGTGTGTTTGAGAGAGAAGAGGACGAGTGTATTCTTCTTCTTCTTCTCTTCTGCTTCAACTTCTCTGTCAAAAATGGAAGCCAAGAAAAAGGCTTGGCTAGGTTGGAACTAAGATGGACCAATCAAAAAAATAATAGAAAAAGAGAACGGTAATTTGTAGAGAAAGATAAAGTTTAATGCATTTTCCTTTATAAAGATGAAATTCAGAAATTTTTTAATCTCTATTTCAATTAATTATCTTTTTCAAAATTTTAAAAAACACAGATGAAAAGTTTAGTATATTTTTAAAAAATCTAAATATTGAATGAAATTAAAAATTTATAATGTTATTGTGCAAGAATTTAAAATTTAATTAAAAATATTGTTAAATGAATATTTATAAATTGTTCATTTTTTATCGACAAAAATTATTAAAGTAAATTAAATTAAAAAATTAAAAATAAACAAAAAAAGTTAGAAAGATTAAAATTTTTATAGTTTACCCTATTGGTTAAGTTTTTAATAATTATTATTTTATCTAATTTAATTTTTTTATGAAATTCAATAAATTAGAGATGAGAAGAAAAATAAGATTGAAATTTAAATAGGCATTAAGAAAAATAAGTTTAAACTTAATCTAAAATTTGAATGACAAAAAATAAGTTTAAACTTTAAACTAAGCTAATTAATATATAATTCTAAACTTAAAGTTTAATTCGCATTTAATTTTTTTTTAAATTCAATTAAATTAAACAAAGTCGTTGACTTAAAATTAAGATTTTAGAGTTTAAAGTTTACGGCCGAAAGACTTTTTTTTTATAATAGCTTAACAATCCTTGCCCAATTTGTTCATTTGTGTGGAAGAAAAAAAAAAGAATTTCCACTAAATTGCCAAAATAAATGTCCGAGGAAACAACAAAAATAGAAAATAAAATAAATTTTAAGAAAATAAAAATCTGAAAAATAGAAAAACTCGAGCTACTCGACTGTTCTCTTGGATGGTATCAGTACGCCTCTTACTTTTATCTAAATGGGAGATCAAGACCACGCTTCAACATGGTATCTTCCCTCCCTTTCCAACCGCCTAAGCAACAACTTAGCAGCTTCCTTAGGAACTCCAGCCTCCTCGTAAATAATGTCCTCGAATGCCGACATTACGTCTGATGGCATTTTGGTTGAAGAACCTGCAACATAAACAGAAGCTCCCTCTGACAATAGTCTCCAGATCCTCTGGCTATTTTCGCGCATTCTATGATGCACATACACCTTCTGCTGTTGGTCCCTTGAGAACGCGACATAAAAGCCGCCACCCCTTTCTTCGGAAAGCAAACCGCCATTCTGTGCGTGGGACAACCAGAGGTCTTTGTATAAATAGTCGTTATCCATGTTTCTGCAACCAAAGAAGAAGGCGATGGGAGCAGCTGAACCGGAGACGTCTTTTGCAGCTCTTTCCTCTATGAATCCGCGAAAAGGGGCACATCCAGTCCCAGGTCCGATGAGAATGAGGGGACATGTTAATGGAGGGGGAGGAAGGGAACCTTTATGAAACCATGCTGGAATACGTACGCCTAAGCATGACAAAGGTATGCCATTTTATGGTAATAAATGATGTATAAATTTATAATTGCATAAGCATATCAAAAGTTTCAATTATGTTAATCAGGAAAAAAATACCCTTTTGTGGATCAAGCTTTGCCAGCCATGTCGAGCATAGGCCGTTGCGGTTCCTCTTAAATGGTGTTAGCCAAGACACTATGTTGACAGTCAAGTGCACTTGATTCGGATGAGCTGAAGGTGAAGAAGAAATCGAAAACGCCCTTGTTTTCAATGGAGGAACCAATTGCACCAGCCACTCAAGTGGCATTTGCACGGAGGGGAAATCCTCCAAAACCTATATCCGCAAAAAATCATTTCCGTCAATTGCGCTCGACGTTGTAAGAGATTCTAATGCCACAAAGAAAAAGAAAAGACTAAAACTTCACACAGAACTGACCTCCAAAACAGTTCTTCTTTCCTTCTGGTTGTACTGGTATAGATCATCTCTTCCTTCAGGCGAGGCAAAATATTGGAGTCTCTCCTTTTCATGTTCAGCTTTCGCAAAAAAGCTCATTACCTGGAAGATGAGGCATTGCGGCACATACGAAATACACAATTATTGAAGTCTGTGGCATCAAATATGACTAAAAAGCTTTAACAAAAAGAAAACTGAATTGGCATAACCAACTTTAATGTCTATCAGATATATGTGTGTACAAATTCGTGGGTGCTGGTATGCTGTACATCTACAACATTATTGGGAGTCTGAAAAGGTTGGAACATAAAGAATGCATATTCTAATAACAGAACTACCTGAATTCATTAACAAAGCTAAATATTTGGTTTATGGAAGAATTAAGCAGATCAATCAGAATAATAGTCACTATTCAACAAAATTGTGGTTCAGTACATAAAACTATTTTCAAGTCAACAGTCAATAAGAGTACAAATGAGGTACAATGATAAATCTGATATCACCAAATTTACCTTTCCCATGGTTGATGGGTCAGCCACAATCTAAATCTCAATACTAAATAGCAGACGAGATTATTTCAACTAGACAGAAACAGGACCATACCATAACATTAAACAGAAGCAAATAATGGTAAGTAAAAGCTATAATTTCTCATTAAAACAAGTAACAGAACATAAAACATACAGCATGCTTGCCTCAAAGAAATAACGTCTGGGGGAAGCTGATGCAACATCCATTGTTAATTCCACAAAAGTTTTTAATTTTATGGGGACGGTTGAGTTACTGCCATCAATATCAAGGTGGTGATTCTCTGTACTTCGATGGTGCACCTGAAATAAGAGAAATGTTTATTGGTTGGGGCACTAGAAGAATGTTATCATACATCAACCTCGAGTGCAGATAAGTTGCAGTTTCAAAAAAAACAATAAAGCCATGGTATGAGAAAATAATGAATATTGATCAGCAAAATGTTAACAAAATTAGTTAGAAAGATGAGAGAAAATAGAGCTTCAGCCCCCAGGATGTGCATAGTCAGCTGGTTATACACATCAAAGCAAATGAAGAATATAACCATCATTAGAAGGCAAAATAGGCACTAACAGGAGATCAGGGTTCTGCTTTCTGAAACAGCTACTTCCACAATCTCTATTTTCTTGCAACAATATCGAATATAGAAGAAACATATCAGATCTCAATGGAAAAAACATTACAAGTTACCAGTTAAATAAACCTATTAGGGAGGATTTATCTCAGGATATTCACAGTAAACAAGCTCAGATTTGAGCTTTTATAGGAGCCAACCCACTGCAAAATGAACCAAACAAGGCATGTTTGACCTGCTCAGTGCTCACCATTGGATTAATTCTTTCTCCACTGTTATCCTTGGGCTGAATAAATTAACAGCTAGCTTTTCAAAAATTATATGAATACTTTTAGATTAAAACAGGACTCTAAAATGCAGAAGCATATAGAGTCTATCTTTAAACGGTATTAAAAATATGCTATACCAGTTAGGCCCGTCAATAATACAAAAGGACTCACAGTGATGAGAGATTCTGGGTCCAAATTACAACGCTCTAAGAAAGCATCCACAGCAGCATGGTTTTGACCAGGGAGAATTTCAAGAACATCTCCTACTTCATATTTAATTGACTGTATATAAAGTAAAACACAGAAAGAGGATAATTCAAACATCAGCTTCATCAGCTTGAAGTCATACAAAAGACTAGTCTAGACAAGCACACACTCAAATAATCATTTAAACAAACATAACTTACAGATGAAGTTAATTCAAATTCAAAATGGCGCACATCTTTTCCACAGCCTGTTCTGCACAATGCCTGATTCTTGACCTACAAGGGAAAATGTAAAGGGATAGAAATAAGAACCTGAAGCCATAATTACATGACAGGAATGTAGACAAAGAATAGGAGAATGAAGGAAACAATTAAGATGAACAAAATCATTGTGAGTTGACTTATCAAATCAATCAAACATGCTAATCGAGTATTGATACCAATTTCAAAAAGCAGTCAGGCAAATCCTTATCGTAAGAAAATTTTCCAGGAGACATTGACCGAGCCCTCTTAATTTGCTCCTGACCTAGTACCACCAGAGCAGAAAGAAGAAATGTAAGTTGAAAACCTAAAACGACTAAGACTTGATCTATTTTCATAAAGCTAACGCTCAAACAAAATACTCCAAGTAAATCAACCAAAAGATAAAAGGGAACCAAAAGAAAACGAGTATTTGTCAGATGCCCAAAGAATAAAACAGCAGTTTGAAGCTCACAGCCCACCTCATAAGACTGTCAAAATAAAACATTTTCTTTATTGCAATATTGGACAACAATTACAGAAACTTGTATCAAGGATATAAAAACACTTGACTTGGACAGAAGATAGATACGCACTCTTGTCCTTATACAGCCTGACTTCAAGTTACCTGATGCAGAAGATAAATGTAAGCCCAACTTCTCACTTTCATGATATATTATTTGAACTTTTGGCTGATCAATCAGCTTTGAATCAGGAATCACAAAATCAGGACCATTTGGGAAGAGTTTAGGCTTGATCTTATTCAGCAGTGGCCATAAGGATGACATCCAAGGATCCAGAGCACCTTCATACCTATACATACATATAAACAACCAATGCAACATACTGCATATCAGAGTCATTGATGCATTTTATTTAAAAGAACAACTGAGAACATCAATGCTTCTCTTGCAAAAGTAATGATTAAAGGAGATTCTTCTTTCAGATAAAATTTCCACCAAAAACACAAATAAAAAATTCATATATAATACTGTTTAGGTGACAAAGATCAACAATAAATGGAAAACTTTGGTCAAACCACAATATCCCTATATGCAAGATTATACATCAAAATTAAGATGATATTATCCAAAAAGTCATTTTCTGCCCCTTTTTGACTGCTTATTACCATATTACCTTGACCATAAGAGTACCTATGATAAACATTTAAGACTTGGAGAAGGACATAAAAGATCAGCACAGACATGAAGGTGAAAACAATTAAAGCAAAGCTATGAATTCTAACGATGAACCAGTTATATTCTATATTTGTGTTTGTTAAGTGCATATACATATAAGTTCTCCAAACAAAAGCACAGAGGCACATTGCAATCATACCCTGAAGGGTGCTGATCATCTCCCAAACCCTTTTCAATAATTGCAAGCCCCCCGAGATCAGAAAGCCTTCTGTCAAGCTTCTTAGCCACAAACTACAGGTTCACAGCAAGCAAATCTGTTACTTTCAAACTTGAGAAAAAGAAATGAGGAACCAACTGATTTCATTCTTTATAAATAACCAATCATGGACATTCTGCAGCTGCAAAACCAATCATCACTAATTCTTCAATTACTCGCAACAAGGATCTAATCTGAGGCCTTGCAAATTAAATAACAATCATATGTGACTCGGTCTGTTTTCTAAAGATGCACATGCCATCATGTTAGACCCAATATATAGTCATCCATAGGCCTAAATCAACAGCTTAAACTTTTACATTCAATGTCACTTCACATTTTCAGTCCAGTGAGATTCTGTATGAAGTTTTGGAGTTACAATAATAACTAGGCCTTAGTAATAGTTCAAGCTTTTGGGTTTAATGGTACACTTCCTTTATATGCATAAATCGATGCATCTATGTGGTTTCTTTTCATTTCCAATCATCAAAAAGAGAAATAATAATACATTAATATTCATGGTACATGTTTAAAATTTTAAAGCAAGCTGTGAGCTCATGTTGCCTAAGCCAGGCCATAAGAAAAGAACTAAGCAGTTAGTGGACCTCTCAATCCACTAGTATTGAACTTCACACCCTTGAGACATTTCAAAAATGGACTTCTTAATGTGTCTAGTGAAAAATAAGAAAACTGTTAAGTTATGAAGGTCATGATCCGCACGGCCATAGTACATGCATCAACTCAGTTATACTTTTCTTCAATTCTCTTATAAACCACAATGCAGCAATGAAAAACTAGATGGCATGACAATAAAGTAGAGATATAGATGAATTGAAGATGATGATGACTCGTGAAATTCAGAAATAGCTACATTGTATTTTTGGTAACTAGAATCACCCAGTCCAAAGACAGCATAATGAAACCCTTCCAGCCAACGCTTAGTAAGATTCTTTTGCAGAAGAAATCTCCAAAAGGCCTACACAAGTAGAATAGGAAGAACCAAAAACAAAACAGACAATTTAGGGCTCATCCTTGAAACAAAATGTTGAAACTGAAGAGAATTTATGGAAAAAAAGTAACATCAATCACAACCTTCATGGAATCTGGCGTGTCCCCCTGACCCGTTGTAGAGACGACAAAGATTACAATTTCCTCTAACGGCAAGGAAACCTGAGAAGCGAAAATTTCAACTAACGAACCACTTAAACAAAAGAGCTTCTCCTACTTTCCTCGACATTTCCACCATACATATATCTAACTAAAATGAGATAAATGAGACACGGAATACTAACAGCATCATATTCATCGGTGGAGTAAAGAGTGACCGGGCACCCTCGACGCTCTGCCTCCCGCCCGATGCGCTCGGCAGCGTCCAAAGCGTTGCCGGTTTGAGAAGCGTATAGAATCAACAGCTTTCTGAGCTTTTCTTCCATCGGAATTCACAATTTCTCCGGAACAAGTAAACAGAGAAGGGGAGACGAGAACAGACGGAGAGCTTACAGTACGGAAAGGAAAAGTCAAGTCAGCTTACCAGAACTTTCTGATTATCTAAGCTAGAAAGTTGCAATCACAGTAACAAACTCCATTTCTTTCCGCTATTGTCTCCGCAATAATCAAGTAAATCGCAAGATCAAATCGTGCTTCAGCCAAGGAAAAATCATAAAAGAAATCCAAAACATACAGAGCAAAGCAAATTTAAAACCGATTTAAAAAGAGAAGATTGAAGCAATAAGGATTCGAAGAAAACAAACAATATACGAGCAAATGAAATCAAAAATCCATGAACATAACAGATTTGATCCTATAAGAAAAACACAGAGAAAAGAAGAAAGAAAACGGACCAAGCAGTGAGGATCGCCAATCGAATCTCCGGTAACAGTAGTTGAAAGAGCGTTTTTGACAGGGGGAGTTCTGAAGAGGGAAGGTTAGTGGCGGTAACCGAAGATTAAAACAGTCAACCGACGAGTTTACCAGTAAATACAGCCGTAATTTTTCATTTTTTTCAGTTGTATTTATTTAATAAATTTTGTTATTAATATCAACCAACTTTTTAATTTATCAATAATTTTTTAAATTAATAAATTTTTATTCAACAATCTCTTTTTTAATTAAACTTTATTTATTTAATAGTAAAAATATTTTTGTTAAATATATTTCAAAATTTTCAATTTCTAATTTTCGTTTTATTTATTTAATAGTAAAAATATTTTTGTTAAATATATTTCAAAATTTTCAATTTTTAATTTTCGTTTCGGTCTTTAAAATATTAATAATAACAATTCAAGTTAAACCAAACACATATACTCCGACCTTGAATTCCAAGTTTATTTATATGTTTAAAGCTTACCTCGAAATTAAATTAAATCATAAAAAATTTAATTTAGATCTAATTAAATTTTGAATAGGGCAAAAAAAAAAAAAGGGTTTAGTCTAAATTTATCAAATGAAAAATACAAATTTAGATTCAAGGTTACTTAAAGTTGGACCAAATAGAATCAAATGAGATCGAGCAAAAACTACAAATTTGAAACTTTGACTTTATAAATGTTTTTATTATACTTGGGCTTGAGTGTCAATTTTGACTTATACCATTCCATCCTTTTTATTAAATATAAGTTACAGGAAGAGTAGATTAAGTTCAACCCAAATAGTTTGAAGGACTGTACTTGAAGTTAAAAGATTAATTAAAAATTGGTCAAACTTGAGTTTAATAGGATTAATTCAAAACGAATTCAACTAGTTTAAGTAAAATAATATTATTTTAACATAATTCATTAAATTATGGTTAACTTTAAATTAGGATTAGCTTAACTTTAAACTCAGTCTAGAACTCATAATGAAAAAAAAAAACATTGCTTTTAATCTACCGAGTTACCTAGCTTGTATTTGTATTCTAAGTTCATGTTGGATAATATCGGTTGAAACCCCATTTTCTTAATTTAAAATATATTTAATCGAGTTTAAGTTTGACCTAATTGAATCTAATTATACTTTAGTATAAAATTTCAGACCTAGCTAAAGTTCACTAATCAAATCAATATTATTTTAATTAATATCATAAATTGCGTTTAAATAATACCATTTTGAATTAAGACAAATAAGATTTTGAATTATCGAGTTTAATCAAATTCAAGGATACAAAAGATATGTGATAACTTGAGTCTAATCCTCTTCCAAAAGGTTGATCCCCAATCCCAAGGGCCCCCAGTCGCAGGCCCGACCACCGCTGGAGGAGTGAATCACGGTCTGATCCTGAGCAGCACCCTAACAGAGCGGTCCTTTTTCTCCCATTTCTGAGAGTCGAACCCAGGACCCTCTTCCAACTGACCCTGTTAGTTTACCACTCAGGCAACCCGTGCGGGCAACTTGAGTCTAATCCTCACTTTTATAGATGGTTTTGGGGTAGAAGTTTGGCTAAATTCAGTAGATCAAACCTAATTTAACTAGGTTATGAGCTAAATTTGAGCTTGCAAATCTGAATTAAAGTTTGAACGACTAAATTATTTAATCAAAATGATATTATTTTAATAAATTTAATCTTAATTTTTTAAAAATTAAAATTAAAATTACGTCATTTTAAATGAGACACATTCAAGTTTGGACTTAAACTCGAGCTGCATTTTCCAAGAGTTAGGCCAATTCGGATCAAAATCACACTTACAATTTTTGGGAGTGTTTATGCAATTAGAGGCAAATTTGGTTCCCCTAATTGATTCGTCTTTTTAAGACCGGCCCAAATAGTGAACACCGAATGACATCATCCCTTTTAAAAGCACTGTTTTGCAAAACTTTCTAAATTAGGCTACGTTTAATTAAAGATTTATTTACGAAATGAAATGGACGTAACATTATTCTATCAGTCGGATGAGAATTTATAACGAAAGGGAACGAAATGAGACGAAAGAAGAAAGTTTTATATTACATCTCATTTTATTATAAATAGTAAAAATAAAAAATCTTTAATTTGAAAGATTTAGGATAAAATGTAAAATGATAAACATCTTTATACTAAATCTTTCATTCAAACAATACTTCGTTATATTACATTATGAATCATTTCATCATTTCTAAACAACTATTTTCTAATATTACATCTATTTACATTTTATTATATTCCATTGAAACTTTACGTTTAACTAAGTGGCCGTTTGGTTTCACTTCCGTTTTTCTGTTGTCATTTTTGGTTTCTGTTTCCTGTTTTTGGTTTCTGTTTTTTTCTTAAAAGAAACGAAAACTTGTTTGGTTAGGATTTGTAATATAAAAACTGAAAACAAAAACATGTTTGGTTGAAATTTGTAATATAAAAACTGAAAACAAAAACCTATTTAATTGAAATTTGTAATATAAAAATTGAAAATAAAAGCATATTTATTTTTATTATCATGTTTCTATTCTTCCGTAATTATATTATTATGTGCAATAATTATAATATATTATATTA
>JANKOD010000001.1:24812535-24832646 GCA_026284645.1 Erythroxylum acuminatum | reverse complement strand
AATTAATAATAAAATAATAAACCTCCTGCAACAATAATTTTAATATAAGGGGTATAAAAGTCATTTATTATACATTCAATTCCATTTCATCTATCTTCCAAACAACATTTCATTACATTGCATTATGAACCTTCCATCTTTCCCAAACAACTTTTTACTATATTACATTCCATTCTATTATAAACTATTCCATTTCCTTCCCTTCCCTTACATTCCATTCCATTAATTAACATCCAACCAAATAGGCCTACGAAATAGCAGATTCCATTCCTGTGTTGTTTCTCTCTTCGGAGTTTGGACGAGACGAGAAGAGTAGAGAAGAGAAGAGAGGAGAAGAGGAACTATGGCACTTCGAGTGTTGAACCCTAACGCGGAAGTGCTGAACAAATCGGCGGCGCTTCATATGAACATAAATGCCGCCAAGGGCTTGCAAGACGTCCTCAAGACCAATCTTGGCCCCAAAGGCACCATTAAGATGTACGTACTCATCTTCTTCTTCTGTATTTTGACTTCTTTTTCTTGTGAAAATGGAACACCTGACTCTCACTCTTAGGCTTGTTGGCGGAGCTGGAGATATCAAACTCACTAAAGATGGCAACACTCTTCTCAAAGAAATGGTACTTTGTGTGTTTTTAATTTTAATTTTAAGATGAGATCTTCTTTCAATCTGTAACTGGCTCTCGGCGTTTTGCTTCTTACTGGTTTCAGCAAATTCAGAGCCCCACGGCGATTATGATTGCAAGGACAGCTGTTGCTCAAGACGACACAAGCGGAGATGGTACTACTTCTACTGTCATCTTTATCGGGGAACTCATGAAGCAATGTGAACGATACATTGATGAAGGTTAGTAGCCATCCATGTCAATTCCTCTGAAACTAGTTTGAGTCTCGATGGTAAAGAAACAAATGCTGAAGTCAGTCTTAGAGTATGATCGTTTTGATTACATCTACTTAATTTTTTTCAGGAATGCATCCGCGTGTTCTGGTCGATGGTTTTGAAATTGCAAAAAGGGCCACCCTGCAATTTCTGGAGCAATTTAAAACTCCCGTGGTCATGGGCGATGAACCTGACAAAGAGATTCTAAAAATGGTGGCAAGAACAACACTAAGAACAAAGGTGATTCTTTTCTCGAGAAAATGTAATTTGCTTAACGTTATAAGTCATTTCAAGTTTAAGTTGACAATGATTGCTCTTGTGCAGCTTTATGAAGCATTGGCAGATCAGTTGACTGACATTGTTGTCAATGCGGTGAGTTTTACCTACTGATATGTTCTCAAAGGCTGTGGATATTGTCAAATTTTAGATTTTTGAGGCCCCTAACTATTTCTAGCTAGCGTGATTATAACTATTTTCTTTGTAAACTATGCAGGTGCTATGTATTAGAAAGCCTGATGAAGCCATTGATCTCTTTATGGTCGAGATTATGCACATGCGCCACAAATTTGATGTTGATACACGACTGGTAATTTTCTCGAATTGTAGATGGCTTAGGAATTTTGTTAAGGCCAGCCTGACTTGTAAACAACTGGAAAATATTGTTTTCTGTAATGAATATAATTCATCTTGTTTGGTTTGTGTTTGTTAGAAGAAAAAGTATCAGTGCTCTCAAATGGAATGTTGAGGCCATAGTTCCCATTGGCACAGAAAGGCTTCAGTCATTTAGCAATTCATAATATATAAGGATATGTTATTCGTTGGTGATCTTCTAATGAGTTACTGATTAAAGCTGTGTCCTTATTAACTTGGAAAAACTGTATAGGATTTTGTTCACTTAATTCCATGGTGCTCTTTTTCAGGTTGAAGGTCTTGTACTTGACCATGGCTCTAGGCACCCAGATATGAAACGGCAAGCAGAGAACTGCTATATTTTGACATGCAATGTGTCTTTGGAATATGAGAAAAGGTACTCTGTTATACAGTATCTAATCTACTAATTTTGGAGACAAACTATTGCATTTAGCTAGGATTTCTTGTGAATTATGTACTAATATTGCATATTCCAGTGAAATCAATGCAGGATTCTTTTACTCTAATGCGGAGCAGAGAGAGGCAATGGTTGCAGCTGAAAGGCGACAGGTGGATGAAAGAGTTAAGAAGATCATTGGGCTAAAAAATCAGGTTGAGCTACTTTAGTTCTATATTTTATGTTGGTGATGATGATATACGTATACATATACTTGCTTTTATCTGGTGGCTTTTAAAAATCTGTTGGTATGCAGGTTTGTTCTGATAATGGCAAGAACTTTGTTGTCATTAACCAAAAGGGTATTGATCCCCCGTCACTAGACCTTCTTGCACGAGCAGGGGTAAGTCCTCATCTCCTGGTTATCTATCATAGAAGTACCTCATGCATGTGTAGTCAGCTCAATAAGCTGCATATTTGCTTTATATTGTTGTGACTGTGTGTTATGGAAAATGGTAGATGGAAGGAAAAAGAGGGAAAAGAGAGAGGGAAGACATACAATAGCCGTGGGGGGACTGTTATTTATAGTTACTCATTACACCCTCCAACTGACTGCGGGGACTGTTATTTATAGTTACTCATAACACCCTCCAACTGACATACTAACAGTCTTAACTGCCATCTACTACAAGTACATATTTTCGTATCACTGTGTGGACTATTTCTCGCTGAAACTTTCTTGACTTGATTCCCTTACATATCGGGGCACGAAGTCTTGTTTAGGAGTTGATTATCTAATAATTGTTAGATTATTGCTCTTCGAAGAGCGAAGAGGAGAAACATGGAGCGCCTGATTTTGGCATGTGGAGGAGAGGCTGTGAATTCTGTTGATGATCTATCTCCTGATTGCCTTGGTTGGGCTGGACTAGTTTATGAGCATGTTCTTGGCGAGGAGAAATATACTTTTGTTGAAAATGTGAAGAATCCTCATTCTTGTACAATCTTGATAAAAGGTAATCGGCACTATAAACTTTTCCACTTAATCTGCACATGAATGGTCCCTTTCTTTTAACTGCTTTAATCCAGAAGCCACCCGGTTTTGGACATATTTGTATGTATCATGGGATATGCAGCACTAAGTCTTGACTTATTTAATATTTCAGGACCAAATGACCATACAATTGCTCAAATAAAGGATGCTGTTCGAGATGGCCTGAGAGCAGTCAAAAATACCATAGAAGATGAAGCTGTCGTTCTTGTGAGTGCTGATTGCACAATATTTGTTGGACTGGAGTGATATTTGCTTTAATTCCTTGATTCAATTAAAGTAATTGCATACATGTTTCTAGAATGCTAGTTTTGTTTTTTAATTTTTAATTCTTATGTTGGGTCAGAAATAAGTCCACGAAGTTATGCATTTTTAGTTTAATGTCACTTCCCTTGTTCTGTTTATTTTATTTCAACCTTGTGGATGGTGAAATCTATTTTCTTTGGGAATCAGGGTGCAGGAGCTTTTGAATTTGCAGCCAGAAAATACTTGATTGATGAAGTCAAGAAAACAGTTCAAGGGGTAATTGTCTCCATATATTTCTTCCCTTTCTGTTGCAATCCTATGTGGCATTTCATGTTAACAATTCATAATCTCCAAACTTGGAGCAGCGTGCTCAACTTGGTATTGAAGCTTTTGCCAGTGCGCTTCTTGCGGTGCCCAAGACACTGGCTGAAAACTCTGGGCTTGATACTCAAGATGAGATTATTACTCTCACGGTATCTACAACTCCTACCTTGCACATTTGTGCTTGTTTGTCTCCATTCGTTTAATAACTTGACCATTGTTCCATTTTGGTCCAGGGAGAGCATGACAGTGGCAATATTGTTGGAATCAACTTGCAGACAGGAGGGCCTCTTGACCCTAAGATGGAGGGCATTTTTGACAACTATTCTGTTAAGCGCCAACTAATAACTTCAGGGTATGAACAACTCAATTAATTAACTTTTCACACTTACATACACATATACACATGCATACAAACATTATGAACAAACTCAATTAACTAACTTTTCACACTTAATACACGGATGTACACTTGCATACAAACACACATATACACACACAAACATACACATAACAATCAATTACTTTTTAGGCACAAGACTTTTAGTGTTCTATGATTCTGAATAACGAGTGGGTAGTTCAATCCTTTTAATTCTTTAACCTTTTGTCAGGATGTGAAGCATAGATCAAATTACTATAAAGAAGAGTTGTAAACTGTAGGATTTCTTATTTGGGATTTCTAGTTCCTTTTCTTCGATACAAATAGGGATTTGAAATGATAAAAATGAATCGAGTCTTAGTAGCTGCAATAACGGTGTGTGCTTTCATTAATTGGTGTTGGAAATGGAAAATGGTGCTGCTGAAGTTACTTGGAGTGATATGATAGAGTGAGTTCTTGTGCACTTAACAGGCCAGTTATTGCATCACAATTGCTATTGGTGGATGAAGTGATTAGAGCTGGGAGAAATATGAGGAAGCCAAATTAGCCCCCTTGGCCTTACCTTGGTGTATGTTTAAGAATTCTTGGCTTTTCTATTTTGTTTCTCTTCCTTTATTTCCCCGATACCGAGTCGTTTTTGGTGAGGAAGTATCATTCCCGTTCCTCGTGGAATTTTGATCTTGGATCTTACCATACTTGTGCAATCTGCATAGCCTTTTCTTGTGTGTCAACTCTGTTTCTTTACGGTATTGCATTATCTGACAGCCAAATTTTGGCATAGTGGTAATATATAACCAATTGGTACATGAGTCTTGAACTTCTACGGATGGTTTTTCCATGGCGTTAATATGGATGACAATGAATCGGGTTGAACCTAGTTCACCAATTTATACTAGATTCAGTTATTATAAAAATTTTAGATTATATAGAAAAAGTATATTTTAATGAGTTAATTTGAGTTTAATTTGATTGGAAATTAAATTAAGGTATTTAATTTTTGATTGAGTTTCAATTGACAAATATTTTAAATATAATTAATTATAAAAACATAGTTGGTGGATCCAAATTATATTCTAACTCCAACGTTTAAACCTAATCAGATTTGAGGTCCGGCCCAATTCAGAGATAAGTATGGTTAGGGGGTCGCGTGCAAGGGGCGGGGGCGTGTGCATTGACGGTCACCGTCAACTGCTCCACGGAAATCTCCGCCACCCAACACTTGTCACTTTACTATTGGACCTCTCTGTTTCGCTTGACCTGTCTTTTCTTTTTCTTTTTTATTTTTGAATTTTCTTTTAATAAATACCCTCGACCCCGACCCCGACCCCCAAGCCCAACTCTCCCCGACCTCTCAAACATAACACTCTTCTACAACTGCTCTAAGAGATTCGATTAGCGATCCGATCCTTATCGCTTGGTGCGTCTCTTTTTCTTCTTCTTCTCTTTGTGTTCATATGTCAGGAATCATGATTTCGTCTTTTGTGTTCATCGGTTTTTGGTTTCATTTGTTTTTTTTCAGATCCTTATTGCTTGATTCTTAATGTTTTACTTTGTTTCTTTATTTCGTTTTTAGGTTTTCTTCACTCTGTACGTTTTTAGATTCTTTTTTATTTTTTAAAAAAGTTTTCCCTTGGCTGAAACCCGATTTGATCTTGTGATTTTACTTGATTGGCGGAGAAAAATAGCGGAAAGGAACGGAGTTTGATTGATTGAGTTGACTTTTTATTTCGCTACAGTGATTGCGAGTTTCTAGCTTAGATAATCAGAAAGTTTCTGATAAGTTGACTTGAGTTTTTTTTTCTTTTTTTGATTTCCGTATAACAAGTTTGGTTTTGATATGCTTTTGTGATCAATTTTTTTAATTGTTTCATTTAAGATTTTGTCATTGCTTATGTACATTCTGGTGCCTGTAATTTCTTGATATGGAAGCTATGGGAAGCTTATCATTTGTATGTTACGAGATCCCCCATTTTTTGGTGAGGTTATGGCATATAATTGGAAGATGTAACCTGAATAAGTGGTTAAGTAGATATACTGCTTTTATATTATTACAGTTCATGGATGGATTAAGAAACAGATGTGTAGGCTCTTTGATGGGTATGAAGTTATGGTCTTTATAAGCAGGTTATCTGCCTTGTGTTTCTTAAGCAAATGAAGTAACTCATTTGAATGAGCAAATGTGTTCTTCCAACTTCATTGGTATCGTTTTAGTCTATCGATGTCTCTGGAGATTTGTAAGAGACTGACGATTGCTGTTCGTGCTGTGTGTTGAAAGAGTGCATTTTGAATATTCTGTTATCTATATTTACCAAAAAAAAATATTCTGTTATCTTGTATATCTATGCTTTAAATATCTGCTGACATTCTGGTACATTGTTTCGAAACTGTCATGCAGAACTACGAATTAGTTTGGATTAGCAAAGATGGCTTCAACTGAATCATCACGCGAGGAAAATGTCTACATGGCCAAGTTGGCTGAACAGGCAGAACGCTATGAGGAAATGGTGGAGTTTATGGAGATAGTTGCAAAGACTGTTGGTGTTGAGGAGCTTACTGTGGAGGAAAGGAACCTCCTGTCTGTGGCTTACAAGAATGTCATTGGAGCCAGGAGAGCTTCATGGAGGATCATTTCATCCATTGAGCAGAAGGAAGAGAGCAGGGGAAATGAGGATCATGTCTCATTAATAAAGGAGTACAGGAGCAAGATTGAATGTGAGCTGAGCAAGATTTGTGATGGAATCTTGAGTCTTCTTGATTCTCATCTCATTCCCTCCTCTACATCTCCCGAATCCAAGGTATTTTACTTGAAGATGAAAGGTGATTACCACAGGTATCTTGCTGAGTTTAAGACTGGTGCGGAGAGGAAGGAAGCTGCAGAGAGCACCTTGTTGGCATACAAGTCTGCTCAGGTGGGTGGCCTGAAATTGTTGTCTTTTTATCCGTTTTTATTCTCTTGCTACTTTTACGTTTGGCCTGTTTGCTCTTTTCAAGATTTACTCGATACAATTTTGATTTGATGTAGGATATTGCTGTTACTGAGCTGCCTCCTACGCACCCTATAAGGCTGGGACTTGCACTTAACTTCTCTGTGTTCTACTATGAGATCCTTAACTCGCCAGATCGGGCCTGCAATCTTGCAAAGCAGGTATGCTTAACTATAAACCGTGATGAAAATTGTAGACAGTCTACTTATAGCAATGCAAGGCGCTGGAATTAGTTGATGATCACTTTACTAAGTTTAGATCTCCTGTGATTTCTTTTTGCATTGCGTAAGAAGATCATATTGAGTTCTTTACTTCGCTTTACCAGTGATATTGTTCTCCAGAAAGTGGCAGACAAATTCTTTTTATAAACCTTTTCTGTAAATAACATTTGTGTAACATTATTGCTATGTTGGTATTACCTCCTTTTCTAATCAGCAATCTTGTCGGACCCATTGCTGATCTTTTACGATGCACGATAATATTATCGGCCGCGTTTCTTTGTCAAAATTCGGCATATTGAGAAACTCTATTTCTTTAGGCTTTTGATGAAGCTATTTCTGAGCTGGATACACTGGGTGAGGAATCCTACAAGGACAGTACGTTGATCATGCAGCTTCTTCGAGACAATCTGACCCTCTGGACTTCTGATATCCCGGTAATTCTTACACAGCTCGTTTAATTGGTTGATGCAACTGAACACTTGCTTTTGTTGTATAATCATTCACTTCTTTTTTCTTTAAAACCTGATGATTGGTGTTAAACACATTTCATGGTTGTGGTTTTCGTAGGATGAGGCCGGGGACGAGATCAAAGAAGCGACAAAACGTGAATCCAGCGAGGGACAGCAACAGCAGTGATGAATTTGCAGTTATAGGATTACCTGTTCTCTGTACTTCTATATTGTGACCTTTTCTTTTCTTTCTTTCACATAGAAGCCTTGTTGGGTTGCTGTAGCTGCTGCATTTCTAAAAACTAATTCTATGGTATGAGTGCCCTATAGCGCACTGCGAATGTGGAATACCAAACAGTTATATTTAGATCTTTATAATTTATAATTTAGAATCTGGGTGGTTTTTTTTTCTTTTTTTGTTAAATCAAATTTAGTATGTCAAATGAGCAACAAGCGGTTGGTTTTTGGTTGTTATTTTGGGTTTGGCTTTTAGGCAAGTTGCTTCAACTGGCTTCCCCAGTTGTCATCTACCTTTTAAGTCCTATGGTCTATTTTGTTAAATCAAATTTAGTATCTCAGTGAGCAAGAAGTGGTTGATTGTGGTTGTCACTTCGGGTTTGGTTTTGAGGCAAGCTTCTTCAATTGGCTTTCCCACTTGTCGTCTACTATTCAACTCCTAGTTTAGGATGACAGCGGATTGGGTTAGGTCGGGCCACTACGGTTTGAAGTTCAAAATGATACGGTTTTTGTACTTTTGAATCACGCCTTAGGTTGCCTATTAAAGCTTCAGCTTGGCTCAAAATTTGGATAAATTGGATTCATCCTGATGGGCGATGACTTTGAATTAGATAAAGTTGAACTGAATTAAAGTAAGTTTGAGTTTAATTGTTAATCCTACTCTTATTGCACTATGCTTCATAACATGTCAAAGTCCATTTTCTACTTTTAGCCTGTTTAGATGGGTACTTTTTTCAGAAAAACTTTTTTAAGAAACCAGTACTATTTTGCTGTCATTTAAAAAATAGCTTTTTTGAAAAAACTTCATACAGTAGACTATTTGGTAACATAAAAATAAAAAAAATTAATTTTAGCAATATTTTATTTTGTAATAAAAGTTATTATGCATATAAATATTATTTAAATTATATTAAACAATATGCAAAGCACAATATATTAATTATTATATAATTTTAAACCATATGAAACATAAATGAAAGTATATTTTTTATATAGATTATAACATAAATAAAACTAATATAAAAAATAAATATTAAAACATATAAAAAAGTACAATAATATTATATAATTATCAAAATAAACGTGAAGATGAGTTTGTAAGTATTGTGAGAATTATGTGTAAAATATAATAACAAAAGAGACTAAAAAAAGGGTTTATTAATTGATCTAAAAAATCTACTAAAAAAGTACTTTTTTGAAAAACTTCAAATTTTAGCTTCTTAAAAAGTTGTATTTTAACTGACAGAAAAGTTATATCTACTAAAAAGGTGATTTTTTATTTTACAGCCAAATATTTGTTTTTTTAAAGCTTTTACGGTGATAAAATGTACTTATTCACCCCTCAAAAACTCAACCAAACACAGACTCTTTGTCGATTCAATTTTATCAATCATCTCAAGGTTAAGGGGTTTATTAGTGCAAATCCACAATTCATTTATGCAATTACTTATAATTAAAAATGTCTTTTTTGTTGATTTATTTGGGTTCTTTTTTCCCAAGTTGAATTAGACTCGGATCTACTTATTATCATTTTTATATGTGCTAAGAAAACAGAGAAGAAAGAAAAGAAAAGAAAAGAATTAACCAACCAACCTTCCTCCTCAGTCTTTTAGGTGTATCATGTAAAGCATGAGAATCGGGTTGACCCATGAGAATCGCATTCGGGTCAACATAACAACATTATTGGCCCAGTCAGGCCGCTACCAAATCCAAATCCAAATTCATCCAATTTGGTCAGTAATCAGAATCCGATTCCCTCTCCAAAGCCAAACTCACACTCACACTCACTTTACGCCTTTCCCCCTCCTCCTTCCTACTACTTTACCTGCTTCTTCTTCCATATCAGAACATCTCTTTCTCTTCTCTTCTCTTCTCTTCTCTGCTCCTCTTCTGTTCTTGTTATGTCTACTCATACCTCTGTTATTGCCTGGTCTGTTTCTGTTACTCAAAGAACCCATATTTGCCTGCTATGTCTGTATGTGTGTTTGTAGTGCTTATGTTGATTCTTTTCAACTTGCAGGGGCTCAGGTGAAGACGGCCAATTGGGTATAGGAAAAAACGACGAGAAAGATCGGGTTTGTGTCGTGGAAGCTCTTGAACCTTACAAAGTCCGTTCCGTTGTTGCCGGTAGCCGGAACTCCCTTGCCATTTGTGAGGACGGGAAGGTTCTTTCTTCTGTTTCCTTTTTCATCTCCAAGACCATTAACAAGAATCGCTTTATATATATGAGCGTTTGCTGTTTCCTGATTTTTGATGTTTGTGCCAGTTGTTTACATGGGGTTGGAATCAAAGAGGGACACTTGGTCACCCTCATGAGACCAAGACTGAGAATGTTCCTAGTCAAGTTAAGGCTCTTGCCAATGTTAATATTGTTCAGGTTCTCTCTCGGCTCTTTCCCTTTTTCTTGTTTCTCTAATGAACGATCTGCTGCTTATGTTACATTACACTTTTATCTTTAGATAAGAATGGACTTTACTTGGACTGGTTTCTTAAGTTCTTCTTTATTTTCCTTTATAGGCTGCTATTGGTGGATGGCATTGCCTGGCTGTTGATGATGAAGGTCGTGCTTATGCTTGGGGTATGTAGGACTCTTTACCTTCATCTTTTTATTTGCTCAGACTTCAGAGTAATGTCTTTACTCTTTAGCTTTGAGCTCTGTTAGGCTACTAGGCAAAGGTATGGAATTTACATCAGTTGCTTACTTGAGTAGGACCAGTTTTGCTTGGTTCGGTATATCAATAGCCATGGATTATAGAAAACCTTGATTGTTTCAAGATTATGCTATTTCTAATTCATTATTTTTATTTAGCTCTAGTTTACTAAGGAGGCCTGTTGGTTTGATGAAAATTTGGACGATATCGTGTTTTGTAGGTGGAAATGAGTATGGGCAGTGTGGTGAAGAGCCTGAGAGGAAGGATGACACTGGGAGACCATTGAGAAGAGATATAGTGATACCTCAGCGTTGTGCATCAAAACTTGTAGTTCGCCAGGTGACAATAACGATGTATCAATAAAATTTACCAGAAACTGATTTATGCAGGAGTATCAATTGCTTTCTGTAAATTTTTCATTGGAAATATTTATATATTATACTCCACAGTTCACATGTGCAAATGTATAGAAATTGCTGAAAATTGTTTTCTGTATGTGGCAATCTACTTATTGCTGACTCATTGCAATAAAATAAGTATTATTGCAATAACTCCTCTAAAACGCCAATATATTATTATTACCTGCTTCAAAATTTGAAGTAATTTTCTTAAGTTGTACTCCTAGTTGAATTTCTTTGGCTCGTAAGCTGACATTTCTTGTGCTATAGATTAGTTAAGAAAAGTGTGTAGAGCTTTTCCTTTGCCTGGTGGTATCTCAGACATAGAGTCTTGAGCCACAATGAGAGCCCTTTTATGTCCTTTGGCCTTTGCTATGGCATTAATTTTGCAGCAAAGGTCTTGACTGTACTCTTTTGCTATATATATATATATATATATATATATGCATATATATTCTTTTCGGTCTAAAACATCCCTTATTTATATCTCATCTCGAATTTTTGATTTTGTGCTTGCATTCTGGATAATATGCTGCAGTCATGATTTGATCAAGTCTATTCTAATTGATGGTATCTTAGGTAGCTGCTGGAGGTACTCACTCTGTAGTGCTTACACGTGAAGGACATGTTTGGACCTGGGGTCAACCATGGCCTCCTGGAGACATGTATGGTTTCTCAGACTTGATATGTGATCCAAAATTTCTCCTTATTGTTTATCCATTCTACCATTGTCCAAAATCAATTCAGTTCTTTTAGCAGTGTGCCGAGCGGGTAACAAAATCATCCTTTTCTTCACCTAATTTTGACTCTTTATTGTTTGCAGAAAACAGATATCCGTCCCTGTGCGGGTACAAGGCCTTGAAAGGGTTATGCTTATTGCAGTTGGGGCATTTCATAATTTAGCTCTACAAGAAGATGGAACTCTGTGGGCATGGGGCAATAATGAATACGGACAACTTGGTACAGGGGATACCCAACCAAGATCACAACCTGTGCCTGTCCAGGGGCTTTCTGGCATGTCTTTGGTTTGTATTATAATTTTAAATAAGTTCTAATGAATCGTGCAATCTCTGCTTGTTATTATTCTGTTATGCTTGTTATCTGGTCATGTCATTTTCTCGTGTATCCAGTTAACTTAATATTATGAGCTTGACTTAATAGCTTTTGAAGTGTTATGAGAGACTTGAAGTATGTTACATTGTTGAGATGCTGTTATGTTAACTACTTCAGAGGTTTTAACCTAGAACTTTTAATTCTCATAGCTTTATAAGCCTCAAATTGAATGTGTTTTGGTGCACATAAAACTCCTATGTTAATGTTGTAAAAAATGTGCTCATATATGTTAGATTTTTTAATATATGATAGATGTGGTTTACATTCAATGCTTCTGTAGGTTGACATTGCTGCTGGTGGATGGCACTCTACTGCATTAACTGAGGATGGAGAGGTACTTAAGCACGTGATCTAATTATTCAGAGGTTACTACATGTATGATATGCTATAATTGCCCTTTCCTTTCAGGTGTATGGTTGGGGAAGAGGAGAACATGGGAGGCTAGGATTTGGAGATAATGACAAGAGCAGTAAAATGGTGCCTCAAAAGGTTAATCTTTTAGCAGGGGAGGACATTGTTCAGGTAAATATCATATCAGAAAGTCTAAAATCTTTCCTGAAAATATCATTTAGTTTCTGTTTCAGACCATTGTTCTGCATCTTTTGTTCAACTCTGTCTAATGAAAGATGCTTTGCATGGAAAACATGGTTGAGGTTTTGTTTATTTTGGAAACAAGCTCCAACCAACTAGTCCGCACCACTTCTTTCTGATTCAGGTATCTTGTGGTGGGACTCATTCGGTTGCATTGACAAGAGATGGCCGTATTTTCTCAGTAAGCTTCCATTACACCATAGAAATCAGCAACTTTGTTATGTAAACGGTGTTTGTGAATAATGAGTGGTTTTTGGTGGTAGTTCGGTCGAGGTGACCATGGACGATTAGGATATGGGAGGAAGGTGACAACAGGACAACCTATGGAAGTACCAATAGGTATTCTGCCTCCAAAAGTTGTCGGTGGTCGTGAAAATGAAGCCGAAGGGCATTGGATTGCTAAACTTGTTGCTTGCGGCGGCCGCCATACTTTGGCCATTGTAGAATGGCAAAACAATAAATAAATAAAAACCAATTAGTTACCAGAATTATGTGAAATTATGTATTGTGTGATTGGACTTGATAATCAATGAGGCTCTCGTGGAATAAACTTATATCATGAAATCACTTCCTTTCTTCCACCTTCCAAACCCTCATGGTCCTACAATTATGGTTCATTTTGGTTTGCAAGATTCAATTTTCGGTTAGTGATTGACTTATTATGATGTCTTCTGGTTGATATTCTTGATTTTTAGCTTATAGAAACATAAACATGTTGCTAAAGTTTGTTGCCATCTTTCCCCTTTTTCAAGATTTGTCTTTTCCTTGAAACATTAAAAAAGTTTTATAACTTCAAAACAGATCTTTATGCACTAAAACAGAGTAAAGAAAAGAGGAAAATAAGACGACCAGAAACCAAAAAACAGAGCACAAGCAGAGCATGTGTAGCAAATAAGAATAAGAATGCATGGAAGGAAATTTAGACGACAGAAGGAATCCGAGTCCTTTGAGGACCGCCGTCCACGGCGGTCTTGCCACCACCGTCGCTACCATAACTGTAACAAGAAGGTCCATATCTGCTACTGAACAAGCCAGCATGAAGAACCCCTAGGTACAGCAGTTGACTTAACAGTGATATCACGATCAGTGCTTCCAATGTTTGCTGCATATTTTTATGTAGTGAAGAGTTAGAGCAAGCTTGACTGTGAATTCTTGCGAACCAGAAGATTAAACAAGAAGCTATCATCTTCTCACCAACCGTTTCCCTCTATGACCTCCCAGGATAATCTCCTTGCACACGAGTCTGTCAAAAGTAACCAAACCAGATTCTTGAAATGCGGTCCAAAGAGATGTGAGAAACAAACTCAGAGAGAGTTAGGACGGTACTACATACCCAAAAGCCAGAGCAGTCATGCCCCAAGAAATGGTTGCTAGTGAACCAGCACTTGCCAGACTTTCACTTCTCCATGCACAAAGATGCATAAGCCCAGCGAGAACAGAGCAAGCACCAGTCACACCAGCTATTAAAGCAAATACCAACATGAAGCTAGTTGATGGTTTGCCACCCAAATCTATTTTTTTTCAAACAGAAGCAATATATATAAATACATTTAGTAAGCTGAAACTGGTATCTAATACCACAAGAAAAAAGGAAAAAGAAACCCTCCTGAGAAATTAACTTACGAGGGTGATTCTGTTCTCCATTGATATACTTGTCAAGAGACCAACCCGATAATCCCAGAATAATCGGATACACAACCAAGTTCCCTGCTAAAAGAGGACCCATTAGGCCTCTAGCAACCCTCCCGGCTGCCATTTTCGAAGCTCGATATCACTCAAGCTCCAGGTGAATCCACAAACACCAGAGCACAAACTTTTATACAAGGACAAGAAGAAGATGAGAGAGGTGGATGTTCATAGACAATACTAAAGCACTGAGAAAAAGGTCTCTCCTTTTACGTGGGTTTGTTGTTAAGGATAAGACCACAAACAGATGATTGCTTAGTCAACAGTTCCCTTACGTGGGAGAGTTTGTCTGGCATAATTTGAGACGGAGATGCTGATTGTTTTGTAGCTGTAACTTAACAAAGATTCAACCTTTTGCTTAAAGTTTTGATCTTTAGCCTTCTAACGGAGATGCTGACTCTTTAGTATCTTTAGCTTACCAAAGATTCAATATTTTGCTTAAAGTTCTGATCATTAGCCTTTTGAAAGTTTTGATCTTAAGCGTTTTCTGCAGCTAAATCACCTGTGATTTAAAACGTAATGACAGACCAATAAGTCTTTTTAACATCATGAAATTGGTATGCTGCCAACAAAAGATTGCATGTTTCTTCACGAAGCTGTTGACACATGTAAAACATGCAGGAGACCACTTTTCATTTTTTTGTTCCGTTTGGCTATGAAAAAAGAGTATTATTAATTCTAAATTAAATTAGTTTCTGTTATTTTTAGAAAAACAAGTTCTTATATGATATAAACTTAATATATCTTTTCTTTTTCAAATCAACGTAGATGAGTAATGCTATACTCCAAAACTGTTTTAGAAATAGTATAGTATTGTCACACAGGCCTTTCACGGAAGGCCTTTATGGCTATATACAAATTCATGTCATTATTCACGATTAAACAGCTTAAAGCATCCCAACATATCCAAAAACACAAAGATAAGCAAAACAGAGGTTCCTGTCTTCATAATGCCAAGTCATCAGGAACAACTGTGTCAAGAGGAGGTTCAACCAAGAGAAGTAAAGAGCTGAGGAAAAGAACGCAAATGGTGAAGACAAGAAGTGATTTACAAGGATCAGCATATCGTCTCACAAGTGTAATTCCTTCATCCTGACTTCTTCTTGAAGATGTTTCATCCAACTGTAGTGTCGGGCATGTGAAGAACCCATAAACTATGCCTGTAAAAGCTGCCCCCAGATGTGTCCTGAAGATATGTTAAAGGGGCTACATAAGTAAAAACATAAAAAGATAACAGGTTGAAACAGCCATCTTCGTACTAAGAAACTGTAGGGATAAGCTCAAGACACTTCCAATCTTTTATGAAATAAATGTGAACTGAAGTGCATTGAATGAGTGAAACTAAAGAAGGAAACAAGACCGACCTCAGGAATTTCTGACAAGATCATCTATTAGAATCCTATGAAATAACAAAATCAAATGACAGAACAAGTTCATTTTTATGCCACACAGATATTACACGATCAGCTTGTAAATGGTTATGAACTGTACCAGTCATCAATCGGACCAAAGTTGCTTAATAAGCAGCTAAGAGCTGTCGTTATTAGTGCCTTCTGAAACATGCGTTCTGAGGTGTCCTTTGCGATCACATCTTTGTTCTGATATTGATAGATAAGCCAAGCTCCAATTACAGCAAATACTGGTCCCTGCAGTGCATATATAACACCTTAGCATGAAGGAAAAAGGATACAGTTAAAACTATATAATTTAAGACTACAAAATAAAAGAAAAAGTCTCAATGTAGGCTTTCCCTAACAAAATCATGCTCCAGAAACAGGCTATGGGAATCGCCATTTCCAAAAATCGTACATGTTCAGATTTTAAAATCATTACAAGCTGCTGCTGCTTCTCTTGCTTTAAAAACTAAGATTCTGGTAGGCACAAATTTAAGTGTTTGTTATGTACGCAAAATCAATCCGTTAAAATAATTAAGTATGCCCGTCGAGATTAAGAAGTCATTGCTAATCCAGATAATTGATCTGTCAATATCAAGTAATTGCTTAAGAAGTACCAAAGTAATTAGTAACACAGATCTGGTGATAAAAGAATAAGAAGGTGCAATGTTTCTTACTGTTCCACCAACAGTTGCTTCTGGTGTGTGAAGAAAACTTGTCAAGTTGCCAGAAATACCTCCAAGTAAGTAAATCAAGAAGAATGTGAATGATCCATAAGCTCGACAAACTTGTGGTCCAAAAGAAAGAAGTGACCAACATCCAAGAGCCATATGACAAATTCCAGAGTGCTGAATTTGCCACATTTTTTGGAGAGACAATATTCAAAGAACAGAAAAACAAAATAAAAAGTTTAGAAACAGAATTAGAAAATTCATAAACGATCTTAACCAACAATGCTATCATGAACTAAATAACTACTTATGTTGTTGAAGATTTTCCACCATGTAAGTACTGCTAAAATTTTGCAGAGTTTCAGGGCCAGTTCATCTAATCAGTTTCTGTTCATAGCATAAGACTTTCTCTGTTCAATAAACCAAACAATATTTTGTGTGCTAATCTTTACAATTGATTACTCCATTGTTAATCAAGTTAAATGGGAAAAAGAAGTGCAGAATGGGAACACGAACCCCATTGTCAATCTTGTACCAGAAACATTGGAGTCACTAGCCTCCACCATTCTCCAACCAAGATCAAATCATTTATCTTGGCACCATATAATAATGGCAGTGAGAAGAGCTCAGAGTGAGACTCCCGGATTGGACTGGCCATTTCAAACAGAAAAACTGCAATGTTTACGGACGCCAATATGCTTCTGCATCCAAGAAATTGAGAATAAAAGAAAATTTAGAGCTAGCATTAGGTACAAAGCTGGAATTAATTACATCACAAACATAACAATACTAATTACTAGTTGACAAAGGAAAAGAAGACAAGAAACAAGAAGGAAAAGGTTGACAAAATTATGTAGATTATGACGTACGCAACATAGAGATCAGAGGTTTCATCATATTTATCTGATGACTGAGACCTCCCTGAACCACTGTCAACTTTCATTTGCATCAACTCTGCAGTACTTCTTGATATCTTCTGATCGCCTTTTCTAAAACCCTTATTGAATGTGAATGGCTTTGCTACTGGAGTTTCTTGAGTAACTTCATCAAAATTAGATGATTTGTAGTTCTCTGTGTTTGTATCTGAAGGAAAAATGAAAATTTGAATAAATATTTTGCAGAGTAGCAAACAGTTGGATACACATAAGGGGACAAATTCATAAAACAATCTAAACTCGAACAAGAACATAAATATTACTGACGAGCTCAATAAGTTCAGATAAAAGAGTATGTCATTGTTAAAGAGCAGAAACTCAAGAGGCGGAAGCATGGGTATAACGTTTACTAAATGATAAAGAAAAAAGGAAAACTTGTGGCTTATGAGCTTGGAAAGTTTTACTACTTCCACCATCAGGATGATGTTTAGAAGATGCATGGAGATAAAGCTTTCTAACATGAACCACCATACTAGACAATAAGCTAATAACAGAAGTAGTTGGAGAGTCTTACTCTCGTTAAGTTTTCCAAGATATGTGTTAAGAGAATCTAGCTCCTCCCTGGTACTGATCAGATCAGGTTTTTCAAGCAAGTGAACGCTCTGATCATCAGCATCTGAAGAGGGCTGACATTCAGCTCCATGGAGTTTTCCGAGATAGGAATCTAATAATTTCAATTGTGCTTCAGTATTACCACCATTCAAAGCACATGGTACTTTGCGCAATTGGTATCCTTTTCTGGTCCAACCTTTATGCAGGGAAGGTGTATCATTAATGTTTTGCAGAAGGAAATCACCTTGGCCAAGATTCATTTCTTGAGCCGTATGGACTCTCCCTCTTTTAACTGATTTGGTCAATATATCACTACTACTGAGTAAAGCCTTCCATTTTTGATCAAGATACCTAGATCCTGTTGAGAAGATTGAACAGTCACATGGCAGTTGTCTGCGATGCTGGCTTATCGCATTTTGAGAACGGAGACAGCAATCTTTATAAGGCATTTTATAGCACATTAAAACCAGAGACATTTTACCTGAATCAGAAAGATCATATATGTTATGGAAACTCAATTGAAAGATATCAACAATACATTTAACATGCTTGTACTACAGTTGATAGGAAGGAAAGAGTGACCGGAAGAGGATTATGTGCGAAAGAGTGACTAGAAGAGGATTATGCGCAAGGATGGGAAGGTTCCTTCCCTTCCTCGCATCTGAATCGGCTCAAGGGATTGCTTCCTATTTTCAAAACAAAAGGCAGAGGAGTTCTACTTCATTGAATAACCTAATGCATTGAAATGTCATAAGGATCCTTTCCAAGAACACAAGCACCCACCTAGTGTTTAACTGACTTCATCAGGATCATCATATTGAGGACAAAAACAAACTGTAATTCTAGTACTAGATTGAACTTAAATAGTAAAGATTCGAACCATAAGTTATTGTAAGATCATGACAATATCTAGTAATCATTTTAGCAGATCACTTGGTAAAGGAAGTTCTACCAAAACAGGCACTTTTAACATCTCCAGTGGCCCATAGAACGCTAACATCAGATAAAAAGTGCAATAGTTTAAGATCAAAATGGTGGTATTTATGTTAGACAAAAGCACAGATTAAGTAAAAGAAATGAGTACCAAGAAACCCCAAAACTATCAGAAAACATCAGAAGCTTTAAGCCCTTTGGGGGAACATAAGAGTAACCACAGATGATAAATACTGATCATAGGCAAAGTTGGGTAGCTAATATGCACCAGAGGCTCCACACAGTTCCCATTTTTATGAACAAATAAGAACAAGCTCACTGGAACCATCATCACCATCTTCATTTCTTCCCAAGTCCAGAGTCATAAACCATAAGGGCAATTCACGAATCTTTTATTAGTTCAAACCACCTTCATTGATTGATTAACAAAGACCAACACCATAAACTGAAGAACCCATAAGGACAAAAACTTAATTCTTTAGAACTCACATCTTCTTGTTAGGAATGTCAAACAAGAGCAGAAAAGAAACCATAACAACAAGAGATTTCAGAGTTCTTTTCTTTTTGTTGCTTGTGATCATCATTTCCAAGACCGAAACTTTACAAAGAGAGTAGTTACAAAGTACTGAGTATTAGCAAAGATCAGAAAGTGAGGGAGAGAGAGAGAATCGGGAACCACCACCATTACCTCTAAAGAAGACAACCTGTAACGTTGAGGCAGTTTTGAGAATGGAAATGCAGTACCATTAGAGTAGTAGGAATCATAATAAATGAACGTGCTTTTCTTGTACTTGCTTGCCATAAATGGTATTAGGCAGAGAATCTTGTGATTGCTTACCTTATCTTTGTCGACCCAATACCAAGTCGCCAACTGTCAATCGCCCAAAATCGAAACCAACCACTTCGGTTTCCGACCTCTCACTCCAGATTTCCATGGCCCCACACACGTATCTTCTCCTCTTCAATGTTTGACCAACCACAAGGTCCACGACAGAGTTTGGTATTAAAAAACTTAATACCAAATCGACCACATTTTGAAACGACTCAAGAGAATTCATATCACTTATTAATGGTAAGATTTACAAGTTCGAAAATTAACTTTAATTTGATCAAATATAATTTAATCCATTATCATTAAATCAATTCAAATTGATATTTTAATTAATCAAACCTGAAAATAAATATATTTTTATCAAATTTGAGTGAAGTTCAATACGTAAATTTAAGCTTTAAATTTAATTAAATAAGACTTAATTTATTATTTTAAACCGAACTCAAAATTTTTAACAACGACAATAGTCATCATCATCACACCCAGTTCAAAGTCCCGCACTGAAGTGAGGTGTAACACCCAAATACCCCTTGGGAGGATACATGGATGCCACCCAAGACAGAACA
>JANKOD010000001.1:24785383-24804468 GCA_026284645.1 Erythroxylum acuminatum | reverse complement strand
AGCAACAATCAGTCTGATATAAAACTTCATCAATCTCGACCTTTGAAATTCTCAACTTTTGAAATAACTTTTTTTTTGATGAGAAACACAAAAAGGACCTCTCTCTTGAAACAAATAAGTGTTGATGAATTAATTTTAATTATGCTACAGTAACATGTGCATATTACTATAGCATAACTTTCACTTCTC
The DNA here is from genome assembly GCA_026284645.1 of Erythroxylum acuminatum. Classification (NCBI taxonomy): domain Eukaryota; kingdom Viridiplantae; phylum Streptophyta; class Magnoliopsida; order Malpighiales; family Erythroxylaceae; genus Erythroxylum; species Erythroxylum acuminatum. The sequence goes on along the minus strand of JANKOD010000001.1, from coordinate 24,804,279 downwards.
TAGTGTGAATACAAAGAAGAGAAGGTGATGGTCGTGTTTATGTTTCAACACAAATAGTATCAATATTTGTCAAGCAACGGGTTAGAACACACACATAAGCAAATGCGAGAACAAGCCTAAAAATCACAGATGGTAGAAAACTCAGAAGACGTTGGGACTAAGAAGGCGATGAACATGATAAATTTTTCCTTAATTTCTATGTGCAGAGGCCTTTTAACATAAGGATCAGAAATAACTCAAAAGCAAACTCAAGCAACGAAAACAAATAGGTGTAGCCCATTATCATTCTTAAGTTTAGGTAGATAATACATGGTATAATATGTGTAGCCCATTATATCCGATCCTCTAATAGGATATAATGATACCCAATAGGTGTAGTAGCAAAATAAATGACATCGGTTCCATAATGTTCTGCGTAGGTAACAATCCAATCGGCACATTTATTGCTCTTTCAGTATATATGTTAATGAACAACAGTCCAGTTCCGAGTGAACAACTCGTGAATACCCATTACGATGGGATTGAGGACCGATGAACTATTGTCAAAGGAAGGAGGATATTGTGTACTGCGAGAGAGTCCACTTCCAATTCAATCCAGCGGAAGCCCACGTTCCAAGCAATCGAGAGTCCTGAAAATACTCCCCAGAGTTCTGCCGACAACAATATGCACCAGCCTAGATTCTGAGTGAATCCGCTAAGCCAATTGCCTGCACTATCTCTTATAAAGTCACCTGCTTTAGCTGAGAATTGGGTGTGATTGCACGCGCCATTTGTGTTTAATTTGACCCATCCAGTGGGTGGTGTGCTCCAACCGATGAGAAGCTCTTGTCGAGGACAGTATCTGATGTCAGCTTGGCTTTGCCACATGGTAGACTTGTAGATCTGATCTGCATAAGACAAAATTAGAAAAATTAGTAAGGATGGCCAATTGAAATATTCCTCAAATAGTGACATATTTCGTCACGCCCACACGAACCAAGTAGTAGCTCCAAAGAGAATTGCCCAATCATGATCCAGAGCTTTCCGATGCTGCTGAAGGTTTTTCATGATCCATTCTCGATTTGACAGAGGGAAGAAGTCTGTAGTGCCAGTGTGAGTAGATAATGAGTGCCACATTTGGCGGAAATGCAACGAGTTCAACTTAAATCCATCTTAAATTGCAAATGCAGACAACTTAGTCTTTACAAAAAGATTGCTTTTTTAACGGATGTAAAGCCTAAACAGAATCTGGAAGCGAACCCTTGTGAGGACCCAACAAGAAAAATTGACTCTTGGGTTACGGTTTTTATGGATTAGGAAGATGATGAAGGAAAAAGAAGAGGAAGGAAAAGGAAGAGAAGAGGGAAAAAGAGGTGGCACTGGCATGGAGAAGAAGATGAGGGATTCAGAGTTTGGAGGATTGAACAAGTAAACCATCTTAGCTTCTCCTCCTGTATTTGTAATGTGCTTCCATTCAACTGAGCTTGATGGGATTCTGAAAATTGATTTCTCTGGATAGTTGATGTGATTAATCGTTTTTTAAACTTGAAGTTGGTGGATTCTGTTTCTAGTGATGGTAAAAGTTCAATCTTTTATAATGATGTTAAACTGCAGATATGTTTTACAGTCTCAGACATTATTATTGTTACTGATCTGATGTTCATGTCAGGATCTTTTGCAATTCCTCAAGAATTCTGTCTTTCTCTCTGGTGAACTTGATGTTTATAGAGTTCGTAGCTCTTGTTCTTCTTCTACTGGGAGTTGTTGGGTCTGAAAGTCACTTCTTCTGCAGCTGCATTTTCTGGACTGAACTCTCTCTCTAATCTGGATAATCTCGCTTAATAGTTCATGTCCTGGATTTTTCTGATGAATATCAGTTCGAGCAGACAGATCTTTTCTACAAAAACACCTATTCTCATTGTATCTTCTAAGCTGTTTTTTGTTCATAGATCCATTTTTCATGTGAATTCTACTTGTTACTCTGATTTTGGACTAGGACTAACAACTGTCAAGAAGAACTTAAATGAAAGCCATGGATTCCACAAACCATTACTCATCCAAGCATCACAAGAACTGCAACATAAACGTTCAATTCACAAAATTTCTAAGCATACACTCTTTAGTTCCTCAACATTATTGGTTCAACTATAACCCTACATCAGAATCACCATAGAAATTAATCAGTGAAGTTAGCAATTGTTGCATGTGGCTCACAAGCCTTAGCAGCAGGATTTGGCTCCACACCAGGGTTAGGTTCAACTGGTGTCCCTAGCAACTCCTGAGGCAAATCCTTAATACCCTTCAAGTAGAAAGTGTAGAACAACTTGAAAGGGAACACAAGTTGCTTCAACTTAACCTGACCATACACTCCTTCGAAAATCCCTGACCCGCCAGTCACTGCAAGGTACGTGTCCTCGTAGGTCAAGTATGAACCTTGCACCGATATGTGACCGTAATCACCGAAGTAGAAGCTGTACGTGGCCTCGTATCTGTCCCCTTTCTTCTCAGGCTTGTTCTGGATCAGCACACAGAGTCCTGCCGTTATTCCAAACCTTTTCTGCAGATCTCCACTGTATAGCTGTGAAAGGAAATGTCAAAGAACTCATCAAAATATGATCTGTGGACAGTGATTTGTTATAGAAGTTGCCTTTTCCATGATTAAACTATGCTATGAAAGTAAGCAAATTTTCTCGGGGAACAAACAAGAATCAGGACGCAGAACATCAGATCACAAAGAACTTACTTTGTTACTGAAGGGCACAAGATCGCCTAGACAGTTAACAGTTTTCTGACTCAGTCGCAGATAAGCAGGGCTTCCACGATCTCTCTCATTTATCTCATAAACATGAAGCTCCTGAACTTTAGCTGCATAGACAAGCAAAGAAATGAGAAACCCAGAAAAGAACGCTCCAGAAACTATAATGATCCCTTCCAACTTCCAAGACTCATCTCATGCTCAACTACAGATAAATCACTTACTAGGTCTTGGGTCATCAGATGAAACAGCTTGATTTGTGCAAGAAAATGATCTTCTTGGCACCGAGAAGCTGTTAAAGCTTGCAGCTTTACCAAACAACCTCGAATTCTGGGATGAGTTTGTGAGATTGAAAGGGACGAGTGTTTTGGTGCGTACAGTAGCATGTGATCTCGGTTGGGTCGCTACTTTCACAGTAGATAATGAGATACTTCTAAAAGCAGAGCTTGAACAAGCCATTTCTCAAGTTGGGATCTTTCTCGTTTGTGTTTGGACAGTGAGAAAGTGGAGATAAAGAAATGGGGTTGTTTGTTTAAATAGAGGGAAGCCGGTGGGTTATACGAGTGGACGGCGAGATCGGACGGTGGAAGCACATCGTTGTGAGATAATGTGTAACAACTAACAAGTCATATTGGTCAACAGTTTCTCGTTCGTAGGAGGAAATCTGGTGTTTTACACGTGATAATTTGGTGTTTGGTCGGTCGGAAAACTGAAGTATTTGAAAATTCTCAGGATTTGCTTGTGATGATTATCATAATCTGACAGAAGTTAAGTTGGTGCATAGGAACTGGTGAATCAATACACAAACATGCTTAATTTATGTTTAACAGTTCGCAATTATTAGCAAGTTTAGTGTCATGATTAGGCAAGTGGAAAGCTGAGGGGACCATTGACCACTACATCCACTTGCGATGGGTTGAACAGGAGCCTGTCGGTTCCCAAGGACCCAGTCCTTGGACTCAAAAGGTGGAAAAGTCAACCTCAGGCATCCCTACACTCTAGCCTGATATTATGTGAGGGAGGTAAATTACGGTCTGATCTCGGCCAGCTTTTTGGAAAAGTGACCCAGTGTTCGGTGCGCACAAGGAGTCATCACATTGGATGAACTCTCACACTGTCACTGCCGAGACTCGAACTCAAAACCTTGAACTCACTTTCTTTCCCAATGATCCACTAGGCTACTTGTGCGGGCCCCGAGGCCCTAGTCCTTATGTTGTTGTAGTGTTCCAAAGCCAACCATAAACTTTATACGCCAATTCAAAGGTTAGGTATGATAATGATTAGGATAGGATTTCATCGTCGAGTTGTGGAGTAGAGGGACAAAGGAGTTAGTAGAGCAGGGGGTACGGAATCAAAAGGTTTTGTGTTTGATTCTCCTTATTTATGCTTTCTTGATTGAGCCTGTCGCGCATGGCTTGTCTAGTGTAGAGTACTCGATTAACGTGATTTACAGACTATTGCGACAATCCAAAGATTTACCCGTTGCGCATCCAAAAGGTAACAACTGTGAGTTCCTCCGTTAAAAAAAAAAAGATATTTGAGTTTGGAGTCGTTGATTTAGTTTGAAATTTAAATATTTCAAATATAAATTTTAAATAAAATAATATTATTTTTAATTTTTAAATTAAAAAATTAAACTTAGCATAGATTCAATCGAGCTTTCAATTCAAAACTCAATAAGGTTTGGGTTTGGACTATAAGCCTCAATTTTTAAGCTCAACTCGTTCCAATACTATCACCAAATTTGGGTCATAATTGGACTTAGATCAAAATGTTATTATATACGAAAATAACTTTGAACTCAAGTACAGTCCAAAATTAAAAAACTTATGAAAAAAGTCGTAGTTCAATTCAATTTAATTTAAACCTAACCCAATTAATCTAATTCTAACCCGTCAATTTCGAACTCGGTCAAGTCACGCCAAACTTTATTTACGAAGCCTATAATCAATTGGGCCGAATTTCAGTCCACTAAGAAGTCTTGAAAGTAAAGTTCATATGCAATTTGAAACTTTTGGTGGTGACTGCTCTATTTCTTACGCCCTAACTAATTGGGCTGTTCATGACCTAAATACGGTGGGAGAGCCCAATTCCAATAACTTTTACTCTTGCCATATATTCAATTATTTTAACTTTTTGATATTATTAAAATTAAAAATTCAACTTTTAAATTAATATCTCAATTTATTAAAATTACTATAAGAATAATTTAATTTATATAAATAATAATTATAAATTGAATTATACTTATGTTTGAAAATATTTAAATACTTTTTATTTAATCTTCTAATTTTTAATATTTTAGTATACATTTTTATAAATACATACTAAAATTTTATAATGCGCTCAAATACTAATATTTAAGGATGGTAATAATTGGGCTAGAGTTTAGGGGCAAAAATTTTGAACCTGACCCTGATCTGACCATGGCCCTGACATACTACTTGTATTTGAGCCTAATCAAGTTCAACCTAGCCAAAAAAATAATTTAAAATTAAAAAAATTACTTTATATTTTCAAAAACTGAATTCAACTGAAAGCTCAAAAATTTTAAAAAGTTTAAACTCAAAATAAGTTGAATTCATTGATTTCAGGCTAAGTCAGGTCTTAACTTGTTTTGTCAATTCTACAAATGTATATTACATTATAATCCATTTCAATAACGTTATTCGTATGACATATATTTCAATTTATTTGAAAACTTGCAAATCTCATGATTACTTATTAATTATTATATGATATAATGCTTTTAAGTAGCCTATACCAATTTTACGAGCTTATGTAAACCTTAATGGTTCGAGTGTAAAGCTAATTTGGTATCTTTTTCTCTTTTTTGTTCTTACAAGGGGAAAGACAATAAGATTAACTCAAAGCTCTGGAATACAACGCTCCTTATACATCTATATGGAGCAGCTCTTGGATGCCCATCGGATAATAAATCAGCTCAGGCCCAATATGACCTAGCATTGGGACAGTTTGAACTCGGGTAACTTGGGCGTAAATTCGGTTTAAAAATTTATGTTTGGTTCAAACACAACTTGAAATTTAATAAAGTTTGAAGTTTGCGAACCCAAGTTCATACCTAATCGAGATTTGAAGTTTGATAAGGCTCAAATATAATTTGATTAATTTATTTTTAATATAAAATTTGAAAACAATATTATCGTACTTGATATTTTTAAGCTTAAGCTCGAACAACCTGAGCACGAACTTGACCCAAAGCTTGATTGGATCCGAGGTCGTGACTCGAATTTGACCCCAATCGAATTTAAATGACTCGAAGTATAATAAGACTCAAATAAATTAAAATTTTAATTTAAAATTTAAAAATAATATTGTTTTACTTAAAACACTTCATTGTACTTGACATTTTAAGACTATAGTCCGAACTTAAACTTGATCCTAGCTCAAAAATTAAAAAAATAACCTAGGTTAAAGTAGCAATTCATTCCAATCTGATCTGAAATTTGAAAATTACTAAAAAAAACTTTCGACATAAAATTTGGTCAATTTGTGTTGACCTATTAAATTTCGGTTCGGTCAAGTAAAAATTGACATTCTTTTAATTCGAAACCAATTTGATCGACTCATAAAGATATCATATTAATATCGTTCTAATTTAAAATTTTAACCTAATTTGGACCCAAATCCAAATCAAATAGTCCTGAGAAAGAAAGAAAAAAAAACCATGTCTAAGTAACAAAACTCAATTCAATGAACCATACATAACTTAATTTTCAGATACCTGTATGCAATCTTTCTTGGAGTACCCAAGTTAAGATAAAGAAGCTAATGACTGCTAATACAGCCCCTAATTCCAATTTACTGACTTCAAATTACACAATCTTGTTCCGTGAACCGTACAAGGCCGGACTGTCCTGACGATCTTTGAACAGTTCCAGGACAAAAATACGATTGATAAGTTGCATAATTTTAAAAATCTCAGTTTGTCTACTGAATACAAGGCAGCGACCATGTCTTACACTAGAGTTTCATGTGCACTTGTGTCTTCTATCTAGGGCACATGCATCCTCGTAAGTTCCTAATGTTCGGGACAATAACTTGGAGGATCAATTTAGTAGAACTGTATCTTATTGGTATCTGACGTCGCCAATTTTAGCATGATTTCTAGTTCACAAATGAATTTTTTTTTATTCGAGGAAACTTCGTAAGCTGGTCAAGCAGGCACACCTCTCCGAAGGTTCATTTGACGCACCACCCTGCAGGAAGGTCAAGCGGGCATACCTTATCATTGAGGACCCAACTAGTTTTTCACCTACAGGTAAAACCCTGCTGCCACAGGCTCTTACAAGAGGAGCTAACATGGAATCGAAACTGGGACCTAACCGAAGTTAAGCCCCGCTCTCAATCATCGAGCCACACCCCTTAAAGGCACAAATGATATGTTGCATCTAATTAGAGATGACAACGGACCAAACCAAATATTTTTGTTCCAGTCGTATCAAAACAGTGTTGTTTTTAGTGTAATTATTTAAATAGAGTCGTATTTTTTTAATTTATAATTAAATCAAAATGACATTCTTAAAAAAAAGATATAGATTTTCAAATTAATTTTAGACCGACCCTTCAAACTAAAATTTAATATAAAATTGAATTAAACATAACTGAAACTATTAATTTTGGATCGAGCCAAGTCATGCCAACCCAACATGACAATTTTTGATAGGACAAAGCACAACATTGAATTAAGTTAGGTGTTTGAATGTCCTTGAGCGTTGCCCTTATTCGAATCGCACTAAAATTATGTCTTTTTAATTTGGTATAATTTGTTAAAATAATATTATTTTTGTTTTGCATTTTTTAATTTTATAGGTCAAAACGATGTCATTTTAAAAAATAATTAGGTCAAAGTTATCAAACTTAATTTATAACCAATCTTTTAAAACTAAAATTAACCTAAAACTCGATCAACTACAACTTAGTTCATTAATTTTAAATTGAATCCATCCGGTGGACTTATATTTATTATTACCATAGCTAACATGACAAATTTTGACACAATCACCTAATTCTAGAAAACAATAAGAAAACAATATAGCATAATTTAAAGGTAATATATTTATAAGTGTGAGAGATTAATTTGACTTGAGTTTTTAACTTGGGTTTGAATTACAATGATTTAGATAAAATCACTTAAAATAAAATTATTCTAAAAATTAAACTTTTTATTTAAATTAGACTAAAACTCTATAAAAGTAAATAAATGATTAACTTGGACCAACCGATATTCATAATATATGAGTAAAAAAAAATCTAGCATAATTTAAAGGTAATATATTTTTATAAGCTTGTGACATAAATTTGACTTTGAGTTTTAAACTTGTTTTTGAACTTTAATAATTAAGATAAAATCAATTAAAATTCAAACTCTTTCTATTGCTTAAAAGTCTTTAATCTTGCTACTAATCTAAAATTGATCAATTGGAACTGGTAATTAAATTCCAAGAAGTAATAATAACTAATCAAAATTCAAAACCATGTTATTAAGTGATTAGCGAGAAGCACAAGACAAACCTGTGGGATTATGTCTTTAATCTTTTATGGATTAAGTTACTGATCAGATCATAAGACAATTTTTTGGGTTCTGAACTTTGATTCCACTGTTTCCTTATTGTTTAACAATGTTCATATTAATTCCGAACCATCCAAGAAACTTCGAACCCTAAAAGAAGAAGGGGAAAAAACACCGAAGAAATTAAAGTACTAATTTCTTGATTTCTTAAAGGAAATTTCAATGTTTTAAACCACAAACTATATTTTTTTGGTTCAGTTTTAATTTTTTTGGTTTAATTTAATTTAGTAATTAATTAATTAATTGGCTAATTGATATAAACTAATTATTTTTTATAAAATAAAATAAATCAATTAATTTTCATTTAACATTCTATTTTTAAGTTAAAATTTAAATATTGAATCTTTTAATTAAATCTTAAATTACTGATTTAAACATTGGAAAATTTAGTATTGACAGTTAATCAGATCAAGAGCTCGAATACGATAACCCAAGGGATGTGGTTGAGTGGAAGGGAATTCATCCATCCTTAATCAAAGGCTCGGGGTTCGATCCTTGGCTTTGGGTATGGAGCAACCTTAAATCCTTGGGCTAGCTGTCCCACCCTATAAGGTGCCTACAAACCAACAAGGGAATTAGTCATTGGGTCCGCCGGTGGATACCCTGATCTAGACCAAAAAAAAAAAGAGCTCGAATACGAATTTATATACGGTTTTGAGATTGAATATTCATATTGAAACATAAAATTTGTTTAGATTATGTTAAGTTATTTGCCACTCCCACTTAAATCTATATAATTAAAGATAATAGCATATTAGATAAATAAAATCATTAAAATGATTTCGTTTTAAATTTGAATATTTAAATTCGAACTTAACCTAGTTAAAATTTAATCTAATCTAAAGTCGGTAAATTATATGAAGATATCATATCAAACTACTTAAACCACATCGTCTCAATAATCAACTACAAATGGTTATCCTTTTCTTTTTCTTCTCTTCTATGTAATACCCATTTGTTTACTGTCTACAAAAAGTCGAATGGCCGACCAATTGTCTTGGTGGTTGATACCTAAGTAAATGTTGCAGAGGATGAGGTGGTATTAGAGAGAGAGAGACATACACTCGAGAAGAGAAAGAAGAATCTAAGTACTTGGTTGCATGTGTAGGGACGGTCTACGTGCATGTTCCTTGGAATGAAGATGAATTAATGGACCACACACACGACGAGTCGTCGGCTAGACACACTCTTTCTCTTCTTGATCATCATCTTCTTTTCTCTTTATAAACCAACCTCTCTTAGGTTACTTCGTCTCGTCAAGTCCTTTCAATTGCAGAAGCTGAACACTCACTCACTCACCCCTCAAGAACCTGATCTCTCAGTTCTTCTTCGCCTCTCTCTCTCTCTTTCTTTACTTTCCCTATCTTTCTTTACCAAGATGACAAGGGGTGAAAATGGTGCAGCAGCCACGGGAGGAGGAGGTAGAGGCTCAAACAAGAAGTTTTCATGTAAAAAGCTTGGTGGGTATCTGAGAGAACAGAAGGGAAGGCTTTACATTATCAGGAGATGTGTAGTTATGCTTCTCTGTTGGCGTGATTGATACATCTCTGGAGCTCATCTTCTTCACCATTTTTTAATCTTTTCTTTTTGCTTCCAAAATGTATGTACATATCGATCTTACCTTTAGAGATATTACAGATTCTGCAGTTTTATCATAAAGTTTCTCTTTCATATTACTGTGTGTGTGTGTTTTTTTTTTGGGATGAAGTTGTGATTGAGTTCATGCATTTTAACTAATGATTCGTAGAGGATTAGGGGTTAGTACTTACAGAACATATATATAATTAGATTCTCATATTAATTCCGATTTTGGTAAAATTATATCTTAGTGAGACCATTTATAAGTAAAATATTATACTTTAAGTTAAAATTAATGATTGAAAAATCTATTTATGATTAGTACATTCATTAATCCACCAATTTTTATAAATTAATTAGTTTTTATAAATTGAAATAAATTAATTACTTTTGATTTTAAAATTTCTTTTTTAATTAAACTTTAAAATTTTTAATAGATAAGGTCAATTTTTTCAATCAAAATTTAAATTTTATTTAATTTTTAACTAGTTATATAATTATCTAATACCGATTAAACTTCTTAAACAACTTTTTGTATTTAACTTCATGGGTTAATTTCTCAATAAATTATAAACATAGGTTTAAATCTCAAAATAATATATTAGAAGTCTTATTTTTATATATAACTTGCTTAATTTTTATATTATCAATATAAAACAATTTCAAAGTACTATTTCTAGTCAAAAAAAGGAAGAAGATAAGGAATAGAGCCCTTGAAATCACCTTTTTCACTTTTGCTCTTCCGCCACGTAGACGTGTGGATGAGATGAGTTAGAACAGAGTAGGAACAACAAAAATATGGAACATAATATATGAATAAGTTGAGTTAGAACAGTAAGGAACACAAAAAATAGACCAGATGATGTTGATAAGTTACTTTTTTCTGATGATTTCTTGTAAACTATCACACGTAAAGCAATGAGTACTCGAAATACCGATGATATGATTTTTGTAGAAAGGTGAAGATTGGTAAGGGAATTGGAATCAGTTCACACATGCTGTGACTTAGTGATAAAAATTTCCAAAGGTGGTCCTCACCGAAATTTAATGCATGCTATTGTTTGGCTCCTCATCTTCTTCCTCGCCTTACTGTTTGTTCTCTAATGGTGGTCCCCCACCCCTAAGAACATATGTAGCAGAAGCGTGAAAGAGGTCGAAAGGTGTGTAAACTTTTATGAAGGTTAAAGGGATGCAAAGTGGCCTTTCCAACAGTTATATCCAACCCAGAATTGCATACATTTTAAGAGCCTCCGTTGGTTGTCATGGAGCTCATCCACAAAGACAGGTAAGGAGCTTTATATCGCAGAATACTGCGCTAATGAGGTGTTAGTTGTGTATTTGGTTTTATCCTTTGTAACAAAAAAATAAAAGGTATGCAAAGTTTTTTATATTTTTTTTTTGTATATCAATTGTTTTTTTAGGGGAAGCCACCGTATTCATTAAACTAATAAAAATCCGAAATAAATAACGGAGGAGAGTCAGTAAACATGCTAGAAAAAAACGAAAGGCAATTACGAGCTAATCGATGAGCTAAGACATTAGACTGACGACTTAGCCATTTAACCTGAATATCTAGCCGTTGTGTTAAAAGCAACTGACAATCATATATAATCGAACCAAATTCGGACCAATCGGGTTCACTACTATAGAGAGATGTTACCACATTTTGTGCATCGACAAACACAGTCCCACGGCTAGTGCATTGAACCGAAACTTGCTCTAACGCCACTCTCAATGCTAAAGCTTCAGCAACTCGAGGAGAGAAATAACCCGGTCGGAACGTCATGAAAGCATGTATAAAACCACCATCATCTTTAATATTACTAAAATTAGATCGATAAAATAAAGATTTTAAGATTTTATGATTAAACTTATATGATACCATTATAAAATTATTTTGAAGTTTAAGGTTTAAAAGTTTAACTTACTTTAAAGGTTTAAAACTTTAACTTACTTTATACGAACATAAAATTATTTTGATGTTAAAAATTGAACAAAATTAAATAATTTAAAGTAAAATTTAAAAAATGTTATTGTTTCCATCAAAATTTTAATTAGAAAATATTGTTAAATAAAAATTAATTAGTTTATTATAATTTATAAAATCAGTTAGTTTACGAGTTTGTTAATTAATAAAATGTTGGATTTTTAATAATAAAAATTATTAAGATAAACTGAATTAAAAAATTAATTAATTTGTGATTTTTGTAATTAAACTAATCAAATAGATTTAATTTTTTAATCATTAATAATTTAAACAAGGGTAAAATTTGTAATAAAATAATAATAAGAATTTATTTAGACAAAATTATGTGTTTAAATAAATTACTTGTAATATTATATATGCCTAATTATATATATATATATATATATATACACGGAGGAATTTTCAGCTGTTACTCTTTAGATACGCATTGAGTAAACTTTCGAATTGATGTAATAGCCTGCAAATCATGTTAACCGGGTACTTTGTACTAGGCAAGCCTTATACGACAGACTCAACCAAGAAAGCGTAAGTAGGAGGAATCAAATACAGAACCTTTTAACCTCGTGTTCTTCCACTCTACCAACTCGACCACTCCTTTAGAGGCCTAATTATAATTTCACATAAACAAAACTAATAACGCTTATATTTAAAACCATCACAAACTTAATTTTGTTAGACTTTACATTAGACTTTTTAGAAAATTAATTATTTCCTTTATCTTCTAGTAATTAAGAAGTTGCCAACTTTTAATAATTACAAAATTCCCTGACAATTTTATCACATTGTTCTTCAATAATGGGATCAGTTCTTTTGTTCCGATTATTATATTCTTATTATATTCCATTAAATCTTATCCACTCATTTACGTTTTTTTTTACATAAATATATAAAATTTAATATAATATAGTTGGAACAAACTAACACCACTGATTTTTTAACACGTGACAAGGAGCCAGACAAGTGTTTGATCGGTCAAAATGGCAGCTTTAACGCAGACCACGTGCACCTCCTATCCTGTCAGAACCAAAGAAAGTTGGGATAATAATTGAAGAAGATGGTCTTGTCTTGAACAAACGCTGACAAGTTCTTACTGTACGCCTCCTGGAGTTTGTATTCAAATTGGCGAATGCAGAAGAAACAGAAGCCTATTCGTGTGCCTTTTTGGAACTTGCCAATCAGATACAGTGGATGTAGGGATGGCAATAAAGTCTAGACTACCTCGGCTAAGTCAAGCTACATTTGTTGATTTTTTAAAGATAAAGTCTAACATTTCATTAAAAAAATGTCGCTATTTTGGGTAAAACAAGTGAATGTAAGGATAATAAGGAACGTTTGGTTTGAACACGAGGTTGGGTATAGATATAAGTATAATAGTATAAGGAAATGAAAATAGGTATGAAAAATAAAAAAATAATATTTGATTTGTAACTTGAGTTTTTGTATTAATACCAATAATATTGTTTAGTTTAAGTTTCGTTTTGAGTAAAACGAGTGGATGAGATATCAATAAAACTCGGGTTGGATTTGTTGATTTTTTTCTCAAGATAAAGTTTAAAAATTTCACATAAAATGTTGTTGTGTTAGATAAAACGAGTTGATGTAGGGACGGCAATAAAAGTTTAGCCCAACCTGACTAACTTAGGTTGGATATGTTACATTTTTTTTCTTAAGATAATGTCTGAAAATTTTATATAAAACATTATTATTTTAGGTAAAACGAGTGGATGTAAGGATGGTAATAAAAGTCTAGCCTGACTTAGCTAATTCAAACTAAATCTTTTGATTTATTTTTTGCTCAAGATATGGTCTAAAATTTTTATATAGAACATCGTCATTTTTAGTAAAACAAGTGGATGTAGGGACTAAAACGAGTGGATGTAGGGACTAACTCAAATTGGATTTGTTGTTTTTCTTAAGATAAAGTTTGAAAATTTCACATAAAACATCACTTTTTAATATGAGTGACTGTAAGGATAACAATAAAGTCTAGCTCGACTTGACTATATTCAAACTAAACTTTTTGATTTTTTTCTTAAGATAAAGTCTAAAAATTTCACATAAAACGTTAACATTTTAGGTAAAACGAGTGGATGTAAGGATGATGATAAAAATCTAGCTTGACTAACTCAAATTGGATATGTTGATTTTTTCTTCAAGATAAAGTCTAAGAATTTTATATAAAGTTTCGTCATTTTTTATAAAACGAGTGGATGGAAATAAGTTTAACCTAAATGGACTAACTCGAGTTGGATTTATTGATTTTTTAAATTATAAAAGTATAAAATTTTCATATAAAACATCTTCATTTTGAATAAAACGAGTGGATGAGATGGCAATAAAACTCGGGCTGAATTTGTTGATTTTTGTTCTCAAGGTAAAATTTAAAAATTTCATATAAAATGTCATTGTTTTAGGTAAAACGAGTTGATGTAGGGACGACAATAAAAGTTTAGCCTAATCAGACTAACTTAGGTTGGATATGTTGGCTTTTTTTTCTTAAGATGATGTCTGAAATTTTTATATAAAATGTTGCTTTTTAAGTAAAATGAGTGGATGTAGGGATGGTAATAAAAGTCTAGTCTGACTCAGCTAACTCAAACTAAATCTTTTGATTTATTTTTTGCTTAAGATAAAGTCTAAAATTTTTATATAGAACATCGTCGTTTTACGTAAAACGAGTAGATGTAGGGATAATACGAAAAGCCTAGCTTGACCCGACTAACTCAAATTGGATTTGTTGTTTTTTTAAGATAAAGTTTGAAAATTTCACATAAAACGTTGTTTTAAGTAATATGAGTGACTGTAAGGATAACAATAAAGTCTAACTCGACTCGATTAATTCAAACTGAACGTGTTGATTTTTTCTTTAAGATAAAGTCTAAAAATTTCATATAAAACATTAGCATTTTAGGTTAAACGAGTGGATGCAAGGATGACAATAAAAGTCTAGCCTGACTAATTCAAATTGGATATGTTGATTTTTTCTTCAAGATAAAGTCTTAAAAATTTCATATAAAATATTGCTATTTTTGGTAAAATGAATGGATGGAAATAAAAATTTAGCCCAAACTGACTAACTCGAGTTAGATCTATTGATTTTTTTCAATATAAAACCCTAAAATTTTCATATAAAACGTTTTCGTTTTGAATAAAACGAGTGGATCAGATGCCAATAAAATTCCGGCTGGATTTGTTGATTTTTTTTTCTCAAGATAAAGATTTAAAATTTTACATAAAATGTTGTTGTTTTAGGTAAAATGGGTTTTTTTTAAGGGATGACAATAAAAGTTTAGCCCAACTTGACTAACTTAAGTTGGATATGTTGATTTTTTTTTTTCTCAAGATGATGTCTTAAACTTTAATATAAAACGTTGTTGTTTTAGCTAAACCGAGTGGATGTAAGGATGGGAGTACAAGTCTAGACTGACTAACTTAAACTAAATCTTTTGATTTATTTTTTCTCATGAAAAAGTTTTATAATTTTATATAAAACATCGTTGTTTTAAGTAAAACAAGTGGATGTCGGGATGATACTAAAAGCCTAGCCCGACCCGACTAACTCAAATAAAATATGTTGTTTTTAAAAAAATAAAGTTTGAAAATTTCACATAAAGCATAGTCATTTTAAATAATATGAGTGATTGTAGGCATAACAACAAAGTCTAGCTCGACTCCACTGACTCAAACTCAACCTGTTGATTTTTTTCCTTAAAATAAAGTTAAAAATTTCTCATAAAACGTATTCGTTTTGGATTAAAAAATAACTTTGTTTTAATTTTTAATAATTTTAAAAAAATTACTTCAACTAAAATTATCATTACCTTATTTAAACGATGCCGTATCATCCATTTCCCTTATTTATCTGTTTGACAGAGCAAGTCAGTGGAAGAAGAAGAATGACTGAATAAGAGAGGAGAATTCGGAGGAAAGCAAATGGAAGCGCCAAACTCGCTAGATCACGAAATCGGAGAGTCCAAAATGACGAGATTCGCGTCGGTTTCCATTCCACGGCGTCAGATCCCACCTGCCCGGAAATCACCCTCTCGGTATCTGTCTCCATTTTTCTTTCCTTTCAAAGCTGTTGAGTTCTTTTGGTAATCTGTAATATCGTCAGAAATGAACACAGAATGATCAAGGCAAAGTGCGATTCTATATATATATTTTGGTCGGCAGCAGTACAATAGTGCAGTACAGGGGAATTGACAGAAACAGAGGGTTGAGGAAGAAGGAGAAAATCTGGTACGCTAGTACTCAATGAGAGAAGGAGAATGGCTATTGCCAAATCTAAAAACATGCATACCCTTACAGTACAGCTCTATGATTATTTATAAGACAGTGCCAACCGCATCTGTAACCAATTTCTGTTACAGCTAGCCCATCATGTAATCTTCTAGTGCCACTGGCCTCTTCCTCTCACGCAACGGCCTTCCAGTAGAATTAGATTCTGGGATCGTGACATTGCTCCCATCTGCAAAACGAACCTTGTCCTCAAGGTTCCATGATGAATAAGTAGCCCGAAAATCAGCATATGGCTTAACATGAACAGGAGCAGCATCAGAGGGCAAGGGTATGGCATGATCGGTATGTCGAACTGGAGGCAACCCAGATGCCTTAGTGAATACAGTTCGAAAGTACTGTAACAGGGGTGGGAAGACAGAAGAAGTTGTCGATGATGCTGGATCAGGGTGGAATGGAATTTGCAACCCAAAGGACTCAGCGACGGCCCCAACTTCATGGCGCCTTCTCAAAGAATTGAACTGAATAGGTTGTGGACTTTCACCAGTAAGACCTGTCCATGAAATAGTTTTAGTGCCTTGAACAAATTGGAAGGTGGAATCGGCATTGTTTGTAAGAACCGATCCAAGGGTGGCGAGCCAAGCCACGCCAAGTACAACATCGGAGCCATGTAACGGTAAGATGTAGAAATCGGCTGTAATGGATGTTCCCTGTATCTGCAGATTAACATTACGAGCCTGGCCCTCACTATGAAGACTTTCCCCACTTCCCACGAGCACCGGAAAAGAAATGGAAGGATCAACTTCTAATCCCACGTAACGAGCAACCTTGCTCTGTATGAAATTGTGGGAGCTACCGCCATCGAGCAAGATTTGTACCGGGTGACCCTGTAACGAACCCATGAAGCGCAAAGTGGTGGGCGATAAACAACCTGACATTGCATTATAAGAGATCATGGTCGGAACGGTCGGACCGGAGGAAAGTTCAGTCGAGCTGGAGGCAAGGGTAGGAGCAGGTTTGGTGTTATCAGTTGCTGGTGGCAGTGAATCACAAGGATGGGGAGGTGAATCATCCTCATCATTAGGGTAAGCATCATCCAGCAAAAACAACTGAGGCCTGTTACATTGGTGCCCTCGCTCAAATTTGTCATCGCAATAGAAACAAAGGCCCTGGTCCCTGCGACGTTGTGCTTCGGCCTGTGTTAAACGCCGGGTGTGGGGGGGGGGTGGTTTTAGGTGGGTCGGTGGCTGGTTTGAGTGGGTTCAGTGGAGGTGTGGGCAAAAGACCAGTTTCAGTAGGTCGGCGGTCCCAAGGAGGGAGACTTTGGAGAATAAGTTTCCGCTGTTCGGCAAGCTTGGCTTCTTGAAGACGGGCGAGACTAATAGCATGGTTCAACGAGGTGGGCCGGAAGGAGAGTACCTCATGTTTGATGTCGGCTCGAAGCCCAGAGATGAAGCAATCGACGAAGAAAGAGGAAGGGAGGTCAGCTGTTTGGTTGGAGAGAGCTTCAAATCGTGACTGATAATCCTCAACCGTGGATGTTTGCTGCAATTTGGCGAGCAACCCTTGGGGTTCCTCAAGATGAGTGAGTTTGAAACGCTCAATCAAGGCCCTGGCAAAGTTAGCCCAACAAGATAGCTGACGGTTGCACTTCATCCATTGGTACCAGCGTCTTGCTTTTCCTTCAAAATGAAAGGCCGCCATAGTGATTCGCACGGTGTCCTCAGTTTTGTAAAAGGCAAAAAATTCCTCCGCGTTAAAAACCCATGACTCTGGATCGGAGCCATCAAACTTAGCGAGTTCAACGCGAGCAGCCTTGGGTTGGAAGGGAAAATCAGTGTCAGAGACAAAACCATCGGAGTGGGAACGACGGGCGTCGGAATAAGAGGAGGAGTCTGCCATCGGAGTTTTTTGCTTCAACAGTTGACCCAGTTGAATGAGTTGTTTACTAATGTCACCCATTTGGTCTTTCATCTCAAGCATGGTAGTCTGCTGAGCAGAAACGGTGGATTGAAGGGAGGTCATGGCCGCGGAGTGGGCGGCGAAGTCACCTTGGAGTTTGGAGACTGTCGAATCGAGCTTGGCGAGGCGGGTATTGTCAGCCATGGGAGAGAGGACGGCAATGAAAGCACCAAATGTAATATCGTCAGAAATGAACACAGAATGATCAAGGGAAAGTGCGATTCTATATATATATATATTGGTCGGCAGCAGTTCAATAGTGCAGTACAAGGGAATTGACAGAAACAGAGGGTTTAAGGAAGAAGGAGAAATTCTGGTACGCTAGTACACAGATGAGAGAAGGAGAATGGCTATTGCCAAATCTAAAAACATTCATTGCCCCCTACAGTACAGCTCTGTGATTATTTATAAGACAGTGCCAACAGAATCTGTAACCGATTTGCAGCTAGCCCAACATGTAGTCTTCTAGTGCCTCCTTCTTTCACGCAACGGCCTTCCAGTAGAATTTGAAACAATTGTTGACTCACGTGCAGTTGCTACGTCGGATGGTTCTTGGATCGTGACACACTCTCTCATCTAGGGGACGTGATTTTCTGTACCCTCATTCTATACCTACTATGTACCCATTGCATCTGAGCCATTTATTTTTGTGAGTCCCACATAAATAGATGGTTCAGATGTAATGAACACAAAGTAAGGAAAACAGAGGATTTGAGGGCCTCGTCTAGGCTTTGCTGATGCTTAAGCACTCTCTCATCTAGGCCTTGCTAGTGCAGTTTAATTACAATGCTATTTATTTTGTTTTT
>JANKOD010000001.1:24727445-24772702 GCA_026284645.1 Erythroxylum acuminatum | reverse complement strand
AAAAAAAACAGGAAACAAAAACCACTTTTTATGGTTTTCATAATTTTTGAAAACCGGAAGAAACCAAAACCAAAAACAAAAACTAAAAACTCAAACAAACAAGATTTTTTACCGAATTTGAAAACAAAAACAGAAAACCAAAAATAAAAACGGAAACAAACACCCATTTAGTTTTCTTACCCATTCTCTTAGGTTTTCTTAGCTTATTATTGAATAACTTAAGGCATATCTTTCTTGTGCATTTTTCCAAAGTTCTACAAAGTATTCACACTCAAAAAAGAGTTAACCCGTCACAAATGTCCATGAAATAAAAAAATTCCCTTTCTGCAGATATTGTTCACACTTTCCATTTAAAATTTTATTCTTCTCTTAAATCTTTAGTATATGCCTCAAAGTAAAAAAAACGAATTAAGGTTGTGCTGGACTTCTCTAAAGGGCTGTCAAGGGTAGTTACCTTACTCAAGGTTGGAGTTGGAATGCTCGCAAAAAGACTGGACAAAAACTCCGCACTACAGTGAAAAAACTAAAGCTATAGGTATATATAAAAGTGTAATGGACCTTGGAAATTTTGAAACTGTTTTGCATACAATTATATCATGACTACTTATTTTCTAGAAAAATCATATATGAATTATTTGGAATAGATTTAGAATATATAAATGAAATAATTACATCCCTCTTTCAAGAAGTCATTAATATTATAGTAAATAATGATAAATTGGAAGATGAAGAAGTGAAAATAAGATGAGCCAACTAAACTTTAAATCACATTGTTGTATTTCTTCTCCCTGTTCTCTTTAAGTTAATACTTCTTATCATTACTGATTTATGGGTCGCATTACATTCTTATATGAATCATTCTAATATTATATGTCATTATATAAAGTCATCTACTTTCATATAAATCTAAAGTGAACATAAATTATGTAAATAAAAAGATCTATAGTACAAGTTTACTCATTTAAAGTGACAAGATGCTTTTGAAATCACTAGAATCGTTGACTTTAATTTACTCCAGGACAAGGACAAGGGCAAAGTGAGGAACCTCGGCAAACCATAGTACACAAGATTCGAAGGTCATGGGAGTTCATTAATTGTACGTGACCGATTTTTTTCATTTTTCAAAAAGGCTGTTTCTATTATTCGAACTCGAGACTTTCTCCTAAAATTGCAAAAAATCGCTTTAGTCAATAACTAAAATCTAAAATATCTAATCCATTTTCTTTTTGAGTGACCTTTAGAACAACAGTTTATAGCCGAGTGTTTCAAAAACTTAAAAAGTAAGCGGTTGCTAGGCGATATAGTATAATTTCTTGACTGCTGTTAAAAGTGTCCAAGAGACCACATTCTCCATTTCGTCTGTGCTTGCTCCGAGGCTGCTAACAAGCCAACACATGGGGTTTATCCCTTTTATAACCCTGAGACAGTGAAGACTGAAGAGGAATTATTAGCAAACCCAAGTCTTGAGCTACTGGATTTACCATGGCTTGCTTCCAGAAATCGAAAGGCAATATTGGTCTATTAAGGGTAAAGACCAGCTCTATGGATTCACCACTACCTACTAATATTTGGACCGTGTTATGCTCGTCACCTTCGTTCTCATTTTTGTTTGGATCATGCAACGGACCATCCTTGGACTTGTACAACTAGAATCCGAAACAGCTCCAAATTCATTGATCTCCCCGTTATGTTCCCTGTCTATGGGAAGGGTGCTTGTGGAAAAGTGCGTATGATTATGCGACAAACTTCTACTATATCAATTATACAGACAAATTAAAGGTAAGTTATTTCCATTTGCAAGAATTTGCTGGAAAGAATAGCTTCTTTTACATCCTGCTTGATTTATGATATGTAAATAAGTCACGCCTTCCTCTTCCGCAGAGGTAATAGTTAGAAAGCAGGATGTTGAAGTTTGAGACATTAATGTTTGCGGCAAAACAAATTTGCTGTATGTAACTATTAAGGTGCTCCAAGGTAAGAAAATAGTTGATTTTCTATATTTGAATCACATGACTATGACATACAACATTAATTACTTGCCTCATATTCTCTAACACTCTTCTATTGCGTAACCATGCAATATTCCCACCTATATCATGGTGTGCATCTTTCCAGTATCAATTCCAAGCTGAAGCAGATACTAAATTTCTGTCCTTCCAACCCAACAACATTGCTCCATCCTTCTCCATTAGTGTGTAATGCTCCGAGTAGCATCTGAGCAGGCTCCTTATTACAGAGGAGACGTAAGAACTCAAAGGGGATGGACGAAATCCAGCCATTGTGAACCTAGATTTCCACTTTCCCAGGAGCTCATGCCGCTCCACCCTCTCCTTCCCCTCGCAAGCAATAATGTTTACCATGTCCCTGGCTAGGCACTGCTGCTCCACGCCAATTCGCTCTTTCTGATCCCTTGGCAGAATCTCATCGATGGACTCAAACATTGCCAGGTAGAACTCTAGAGTTTCTACAAACCTTGCAAGGAAAGGGGTTGTGTTTGTGTTTGATTCTTGCTCAACCAAAGTGGTCACCTTGGGATTTAGTGACTTCACCATTCGAAGCAGACCATCCCTTGGATTATTCACATCAACACTTTCATCAGGAGTGTGGTGGAGATGTAAGGGAAAGTTAACGACTAGAGCCTCACCAGGCCTGATGTCAAGCATTTCCCGAGTCACGTCTGGAGCAAAAACAGGCAGACCATTGAACTCTATAGAGATATTAAATTTTTCAGATATTGCTGTCAATCTTCTGCCAACTTTACCTAGTCCATCACCCCGCGCATACTTATTAACAGGATCATCAATACCAGTAATACGCACATGTGGAGGCCTACCTGGTCTAGCTGCAAGAGCCTGAAGAAGAGTCATCCACTGAATCCCCTGAGCAATTTGAAAGTCAACAATATGGATGCGGTCCTCATTTCTGCAAGCCTCAGCAATGGCTCCATTAGCTGCCATGTAGCCAAACTTCAAGTATGGGCATATTTCATACAAGATCTGCATGTAGGAAAAAAGATCCTTGCTTTCTGGTTCTCTACATCTAAGAGCACGGTATATGTTAGTGCCCGATGACTCCTTCCTTGCTATCAGCCCTTCAATTAAGTAAGCACCGAGGCGCTGAATTGCTTCTCCACTGATGGACACTTTGCCTCTAGCCATTTCAGTCAACCTACTGAAATCATTGATGTTGTTTTCAGCAAGAGCCTTCGCACAAGCAATCAGCAATTGCTTTAGATTTCCTGGAGGCATGTTTTGCAAAGAAGTTTTTTCCACCCCTTTTTGACGTTTCTCATCAGGAGCACCTTCTCCCATCTGCCTGTTCCTAGATACAAATGACGGTTTAGGCTGAATTCCTTGAGAACTCTGGTGGTGCTCTTGACACCAGGACTTAGTTCTCTGACCTGAAGATTGTGGCCTACTACTTTTATCGATAGAATTATTGTGCATAGTAACATCTTCATCATCATCAGTCCCCATTAGAGCAGTCTCTAGTTGCAGCAAAGCATGTTTCATGTTCTGACTAGAACTTGCATCTTGCGAAGATGAAGGGCTCAACCTATGAAAATAACCTCTGGACTGGATGGAAGAGTTACAGGAAGGACCGGCTCCGGTGATAACATCTGCAGAGCTGTGCTTCGCCTGGCTATCACTTAATGTAGTAGCGGTTTCACCATCAAATTGTGTTGAAAAGGGTGAGCTCGGTGAGTTTCCTATTTCTAAATTCAGTGACCCGTAAAGCCTGCTAGGTAGCAAAGGAATAGCTTGATAGGGTGCTGAGTAGGATAGAACAGCACCAGTAGCACCATCTCTCAAAACGCCTTGCAACTCCATACTACAAATTTGGCATCAGCTGTTCCACAAGTGAGACAGAATAAGATAGTTACACCTACCTTTTGCAGAAAAGATAGGTCGTGCTTCTAAAGAAATTATCAGCCTACAAAAACAAAGCAATGAAAACATCTCAGCCACGTTATTGTAGCAGAATTTAAACATAAAAATTGTTTATAGAATCAGAAATAGAAAAGGCAAGCGACAGAGGTTCTAAGTTCTTGACTGAATTCTAGGAAATTCAATTGTAGTCGTCATGTTATAAAGCACATATTTACACCCTCTTTGTAACAATGTTAAAGCAAGGACGTCTGGCCAGCCTTCATAATTTAACCACTAACTTGAGAATTACAACTTAATGATGATAAAGCCAAGATAAACACGCACAAGTCTATTGATTGAAACAGTTTAGACTTGTTCGTCAGGCCACACAAAGCAAGAAGTAATATCGTTTTATAATACACTCCACCCCCCAACCCATACCAAAAGATTCAACCTATGCCTATTTCGTGAAATACCAAACAACGAAACAAGTTGAATCGAAAAGATAAGCGAATACTTATGTCTAACACATGCATATAGACATCATATAGATGCCAAAAGTTGGAGCTCTTCCCCTCGAACTCCGAAAACAATAATAGGGAACCAAAAAATAGGAAATCTTTCCAATAGGTCGGCTAGCTGTAGATCAAGCAGAGGTACAGCAAACCATAAGCAACGTATTGGACTATGAACTTCTACCTATTCATTGCTGACTCAACTAAACAAAACAAGAGATAAATGGGTCATGCAACAGAAAAAACAATACAAAGATCCAAATCTAGCCCAGTTCATATAACATGAAATCACGTCATGAATTGACCACAACAAAAGCAGCAAACTTCATTAATCGCAACAATTTTTCACAATGTTTCCTTCATGCCAACTTCCTGCAAAAGCCTATGAGAACAAAAGAAAAAACAGAAGAATTCAAATATACTAAGTCAGAGTAAGTGAAGTCAGAAAAGCACAAAGACACCTCGTAACTTGCCAAGAAAAAAGAATCACAAAAAGACCAACAAATTCTAGGACATGTAAAAGAAACCGTAGCATATAAACCGTGGAGAGCAAGAAAAATGAAGAGGGAAAAGCACAAGAGGAGCAGTAATATACAAACCAGAAACTTTTGAGGGTAAGAAATGAAAGGATTGAAGATTAGTCTACCCTTTCGGAGGGGTCACTGGAACTCTTTTTTGTTTTTGGTTACTTACTATGGGCAGCACGATTCGATGAAAGTAGAAGAAACTAAAGTATAAATAGGTGGTGAGAAGAGAGAGCGAGGGTTTTGACGGAGGAATTGTACGGAATATAACGGCAGACGAAGTGGGAGCTAGAAACGAACTTCTTATTTTAGGACCGATGTAAACGGAATGCAACGGAACTTAAACGGCGAGGCGTTTCTCACCGACCGTGTTTCTGATATTGGAGTGTTAATTCGTGCGAGGACATTCTTCGATCTTTCCGAATCTATGCGGGATTCGTTTTCACGCACTCTGTCAACAGCCACGCGCTTTATCCTACGCTCCTTCCTACCACCTTCTATAGTCATATGATCACGTGTATATCAAACTTAAAAAAAGAAAGATACTGAACCATTCAAAGTGCAGTAAATACAAACCAATTAAAACCTACAGGTTTAATTGAGAACCGATCTCGAGTATACTGAAGACAGATCAAGATTAGCAAACAAAATCTCCATAACAGATGATAAAGGTTATATACACATTACGAGTATCTTCCACTTTAACAGTACTAGTTGTCTAATTTCCAAGCTGTGACTATTTTAAGAGAGAAAGACAATAATTATTTTTAACAAGGGAATCTGCTCCCTCGTCTATCGTAACAGCTCATATAGAACCTGTTCGTGTGTTCTCTTACTAGCTTACATTCTTTTTCAAACTTCCTAAACCTTCACAATATAATTTAATTTTATTTATTACCTTTATTTGCTCTTCATTAAAGAAAATACATCTGTATTTGATAACACTAACGAGACGGCCCATAATATCATTTATATATACATCTCCACTATATAAGCAATAAGGATCCATAAAATAAGCTACTAAGTAAATCATTCGGTTAAGAATATTTGTATAAGCCATTACTTAGTAGCTTATTTTATCGATCTTATACAATTTCTACTTCCCTTTAAAAATACTCAAACTTGTTTTGCAAACTTGGTACATACCATCGTATATATACCTTAAAGATGACTTCTTATCTGACTCAACAATTCTTAACAACCTTATAACTGGAGCCAAAATCTTCATAATGATTAAGTAGGCATCCCAAAATTTATTATCTAAAATAAAAGCACAAACATTTTTTTTCCTTTTATACTCTTTGATAACTTATAAACTTAAAATATTGAAAGTAAAAGAATATCATAAATTAAACTCATCAAGGGAATTATTAAAAAGAAATAGCAACAATATTTTGACTAATACTCATGCAATACTCATGTCATCTATTATAGATCAGTAGTTCCACTATTAACATCCCTACTCAACTTAAAGAATAAGAGCTTTCAAGAAGAGTAAAATCAAAGTAATTGTTTATGATTATAAACAATTTTCAAAGTGATAAATAGTTACAAACTTAGTAGTAGTAGAAATGCACAATCTCAGCTCAATCTCTGGCCTTCTTAACCAAAACAATACATCATTAGCTACATTATTTGTAATAAAATGCACAACATTCTTTAGTCCAATCTACTTGACAATTTCAAAAAATAATTCAAATAAAGAATGAGCACTTTTCACCATATTAGAAGCATCAACGAAGTTGAGACTTAGGAGATGTATAAAAAGTTATGGAGTTTATGTCTACATCATAGATTAGAGAAATGATTAATATTTTAAACCTTCTATAATGGGATGATCTACAACACCAAGATTTTTATAGAAGTAGTTGTTTTTGGAGCTTTAATGAACAAGATGGTAGTTGAACTGTATACTCTAACTGGGGGCATGGCTTAAAACCACTAAAATGGTCCAACAAGAGAGTCACTCCTTACAAGGTTCCAAATAAGTATGACCTCGATGCCCTGAATTGTCTAGTTACTAAAATGTGTACATTATCTCAAAATTCTAACCATATAAATGTTAACTTTATCAGTGATATTAATGTAGTTTATCATGTATGTGGATCTACACGGCATTTAGTTATAGATTATCAATTAGAGAACCATTTTTTCCATAAATTTAATATTAAACTGGTTAAATTCATTAACAACCCTAACCAGAAGAATGTCTCGTTCTCTAATACCTATAATCCTGATTAAATGAACCATCTATACATCTCTTATGAAAACAAGTTTAACCCTACACCTCATAATAATATGCAACTACCTAATTTCTAACCCAT
This sequence comes from Erythroxylum acuminatum, assembly GCA_026284645.1. Lineage (NCBI taxonomy): Eukaryota > Viridiplantae > Streptophyta > Magnoliopsida > Malpighiales > Erythroxylaceae > Erythroxylum > Erythroxylum acuminatum. Next base: position 24,765,470 of record JANKOD010000001.1, on the reverse strand, counting down.
ATTTGATAACCCCCTTCCTCATAAACCTATCCTAGAGTCTATGCTAGAGAACTTCTTGACCAATAAAGTTAAGCAAAATGAGGATTTCAAATATATGATTAGGAAACTTAGCTCTAAAGGATACTCTATAGCCACCCACAGCGAGATGCTTAAATCCCATTTTGCTTTACATGCCAATGTTATTGTTAGATCACCTAGTTAATTGCCTAAAAAATTTGAGAATCTTATAGAGGATTACAAACTATGATGTTGAGGGGTGATAGGTTCATTGGGAGCCCTCAATTGGAGAAGATCAAGCTCATCATTTTTGGTGCCTTCCTTATTTTGTGATCCTCTTTCTCTTTCTTATCACCTTTTTTCTACATTTCTTAATTCATTAATTTCATCATTTGTAACTTCAATTATAAGCCAAATATCACAAGTATTTTAACTATATTAAGACACTATTTATCATATTTATATCAAAGAAACCAAGAATAATATGCATTATCTTCTTATTTAGTACATTCAACCTCTTATTATTAGAATCCCAATCACTTTTATCTATAGTATTACACAAATAAAAATCTTTGGCGATAAGCAAAAATTTCGTTCTAATCTTTCAAAGCAAGTAATCATTTCCATTAAAAATGAAGCAATATAATTAACCTCTTAGCTTCTCATCCACACTCTCTTTTATCTACTAAGACCACTTGGAAGCAAGATTTGGGGGACTTTTTCCCTAACTTGAATTAGTATCTCTTCTCACACTTGCACTTAGAAGGTAATCCTTCAATAGCTCCCCCAATTAAGGTCCTCAAAGAAATAGTGCCAAGATGGAATTCCACCTTTGTTGGTTTCTTTTTGGATAAGTGCTCTGCTTTCCCTAGTATGAATTCTTGGGCAATCTTTAATTAGAAAAAGAAAAGTATAAAGGTGGTCCTAGTCATGAGCTAATGTCTTCTTTAAATTATCTAAAAAGTAGGTGCTTATCTTGTATTGTGTAATAGTTTATGGCAAGTAAATGGGAAACCACTCGTTCTCCAGCAATGGGAACCATGTTTCTTAATTGAAACCTCCCATCAAAAGCATATTCTAATATGGATTAATTTCCATAGTATTTGACGACTGAATGCCGAAGTTATTTGACTAGCTATATTGGAAAGCTAATATCCGTGGATAAAGCCACTACCAATTTGGAAAGAATCAACTATGTTATAATATGTGTTATAGTTGTATTCAACTATCACTGCTAGGGGGCTAGAGGAGATCCCAATTGTAAGACTCATAGAAGATGATAGTATAGTTCAAGATAATTTTAGAGTGTTATATTAATCAAGGCTTGATCAACTTCAACAAGGTTAAAAAAAAAGGCCCCTATAGGTAAAATTTTTGCTAAAGGAGATGACAATGACCTTATGTACTTTCATATTTCTACCAAGATAGATGTTCCTTCCACTAAAGCTAACTTACACCCTAGTGTATCTAATACTCAACTTTAATTCTCTGAAAATGTTGAAATACTTATCCCTAGTTCTTCTCTTAATGGCACTTGAACTTTCCAAAAACCATCAAAAATCTCTGGTCTCGACACCTATTCAAACTCAAGTTAAGAAAGTTATGGAAAATTCCTCTACTAAGACATTTGATTTATAACCTCCTTAGGAATCTTAAACACTAGAAGAGCAAACTCCCTTAACTTTAAAATGATGTTACTCTTGTGGATCCAGAAAAAGCTTCTAAAGTGGTATAAAGGAAAAATTCCAAAAGGAAGAATAAGGATCTTAGCTCCAACTCTCCTACCTCCTCTTTGTGAACATTCTTACTAGGAATGTTAGGGGATTGAATTGCCCTAAGAAATATCAAATGCTCAAATATTATTTATATGAAACTAAAATTCTTTTAGTTAGATTACTTGAATCAAATTTGAAGGAGAACAATTGTATTCAGCTGATTTTCATTCAAAAGGATCATAAAATAATCACCAAGCATAGCTCTCACTGCAATGGTAGAATAATTATAATTTTTGTATCCCAATAAAGTGGATATCATACACTCTTCTTCTACTAATTATATGATTAACTTATCAGTACATTTTTTGGATAAAAGAATCAAATTTGAGGTCACTTTATATATTCCCATATTATGATGTTATAGAGAGCTTTTTCGCAGGACAAGCTCTCAAAATTTAAACCTAGTTCCAACACCCCTTATATGATTTATAGGGACTTTAGTGGCATCATGTGCAATTCACAAGTTGAAGGAAATGTTTGTATTAGGAACTTTACAATTGATCTAAAGGACTGCAAAAATCTTTTACAAGTCATAGATCTAAAGATTGAAGGTCAATTTTATACTTGGTTTAATAAACAATTTCGGTGCTAGTTTTTTATAAGGAAATTGTGGCCTTGTATGAAAGTTTAACTTACTTTAATAGTTCCTTATTTTTGGATCATGTGCCTACTCTACTATAGAACCTCCAAAGATAAGGCGCTTTCCTTTATAGAATCAATAATTACTTAGTTAAAGATAATGGTTTTGAGCTAGTCTTAAGGAAGGGATTAAGCTATAATTTATCAAGCTTTAACTCGTTTATTTGGTATAGGAAATTATTAATTGTTAAAAAGGAATTAAAGATGTTATGTAACACCCCATACCCGATAATGAAATCGGCACATCGAGGGTTATCATATTCTTAAATACCTAATACTTCAAACTACAACATTTTCTATTTAAAACCTCTTTCATATAGCAATTACTATTCACTTTATAAAATTTTGACAGAGTTTCTTCTATATTTACTTAAAACCTCCTGCAAGAAACTTCAATATACTTCTCATGCATGTTAATCAACTATCCATCTCCATGTCAAACTCCTTGACAAAATAATTTACCCATCCTCTAATACATTTCAACACATCTAAACTAGATTTCATACATAACTTTCATTTATTCATATATAATTCACAATAAAATCCTGTAAGATCCTTCACTTCTTTGTGTGTACATGTCATAACCAAAAAATAAATAAAAATTTGTAGTACATCCACCTTCAATTCTTTCGAGATCCTCTATGTGACTCTTGTCTTGTAGTAGATCCACCATAGCTTTCTTCTAATTCTCTTCAAAACCTACGCGTGGATAGAAAATTCACACGCTAAGCTATAAGCTTAGTGGTGTTCAAGCAATTCCATTTCACATTCAATTCAATTCATTCAACCATAACATGCATAATTTATAATATTTTTCATATATAAATATCTTCATTTCTTTCTAATCATAAAAAGGCATTTAAAATCAAGTTATGAAATACAAGTATATATTATTTTAATAATTCATATTTAATTATACAATGATCAATAAATTGTACATTCAATTACTACTCTCATTTGAAGTTCTTTAATCATTAATCATGCATTTATCTACTTTTTGTAATTGCTCCAAAGTAAAATCCATCGGAATTGCATCAAGGAGCTGGATAAGCAGGATTTTTAAAAATGCAAGATCGGGTTCTCCGAACCATATGATCAATTTTTTTTATATACATTCATATTGGAACTGAGCTCTTGGAGTCATGCAGTTCATAACCTAAATCAAATATCTTACACTACAATCGAGCTCTCGGAGCCATATAGTCCAGTAACATATATCAAGACATATCATGACGTAGTACTGCTAACTCCCTAATTGGCATGCCAACCTTATCACATTCCTCCAATTCCTATCTATTTTACTAAATGCAAATCTAATTAAATTCCATCGAAATTTCATAATAAAAGCTCATAATAACCAATTCAAGCTATTTCATATTCGACCAAAGTAAATTTCATTCTTTAATGTTATTTTTTCCGTTATTGGTTTTAATTTAATTCATACAACATTCAAGACATATTCATCTCACTAATTAGTCAAAAATAACATGTATATTAAGTTTCTCAATTCAAACATAATGTATGCCAATTGAGGAAAATACAAATTATAAATCCAAAATCTCAATTAATCATAAATACTACTTCATTTAACATCCAATTAAATATTTTTAACAATAATTTCATAAACCTCCAATTTTACTGAGGAACCCTAAATTTCCTAATACACAATTTTTAGGAAAAAGTAGAATTGCAAGAACACATAACAAATTGATGTCCAAATCCCCAAATTAAACTTCCATAAGCTTCAATTTCATCATCAATTCCTTATTCTTTCTCTTTCTCTTTCTCTTTCTATCTCCTTCAATTCCTCTTCTTTATCTTTATAATATTCCATAACAAATTCAATTTCATGCATTTTATTCATCAATGCATGCAACTACATCAAAATCATGTACTAAAAGAAATTAAAAATCCATTAACTCACCTTATAAATTTTTTAGTACTATTCATCAAGAACACCCATATACCTTTTATTCATCTTTTCCCATTTTTTTTGTTGATATGGTGAGATTAGAGACTCTAGGTTGATGATTTAGTGTTTAATAGGTGATTTGGGGGTCAAAACTAAAGAAAATTGGCTTGAAAATGTAAGAAATGAAAGAAAAATGGAGAAGAAAGGAGGAAGGTATTCTCTGCAATGTTTTAGAGAAGAAGAGAATGGGAAATTGACAAAAATGTCATGTGGTCCCTCATTAAAAGCTTTCCAATTCTTTTTTTCAAAAATTAATCTTTTTTTAATCCTTTCTTTCTTTTTCTCAATAAAAATACCTATAAGAAAAATATCAACCTCACATAAAGACCCTAATTAATATCATTTATTTTTGTTAATAGTTTCGGGTTTGATTTTCACCCTTTCTCGGGTCAAACTTTGACCATTGGTCAACTATTGGTGAAACCCTTAAAATGAACTCATTTGGAGTTCTATTTTGATCATCGGGCTGTCCTTAAACAAAATTATCCGATGGAAAATAAAATAAAATGCAGTTTGAATCCCGGGTGTCACTATATATCTCGGGATATATTATTCATGACCAAAAAAGTATTATTCATGAAATCAAGATTTTTAGGATGTTACATGTTAAATCACTAGAAGTACAGGAATAGCTTACAAGCAATAATTTTTGCCAAATATCGTTCATTTAGTCCCAATAATACCTATATTAGGACCTTTATAACCTAAATAAGCTAGAAGCAGAGATGACTGCTCTCCTTAATTACACTATAGCTCTACACATAAACTTCTCAATACTCAAGAAAAGATCAAAATTTTTGTGGCTCTTTAAAGGATATAGAAACATTTCCTATTTCCGTAAGTCAATTATCTCAAGGAAAATGTCAGCATGATCTCTTCTCTTCAAGACTCTTTTGGTTCTATAGCTTGAACACAACTGGACCAATTAGTAGCAACTCATGTCTAGTTTTCCAATAGCCTATGTATAGCTTCTAAATTCTCTTCATCCCCTCATTTGTTAAGGTTAATTATCTATGGTAGTTTTTCATAGTTAGAAGCTGAAAGTTTGCTTATACCTTTTACTAAAGTTGATGTTGAAATAGCTCTTTTTAAACTCAATCCTAATAAAGCACGAAAGCCAGATGGCCTAAATGCTTTCCTTTTCCAAAATTCTTAGAGATTTATAATAAGCCTTATTACTAATGCAATACTTGAATTCTCCAAAAAAAAAGGTAAGCTTCTAAAAGGGATTAATAAGACTTTCATTATTATTGTTCCAAAATCACTTAGTTTCTCTTCCTTTAGAGATTATAAGCTAATTTTTGTTGTAATAATATTTACAAGATCATTTCTAAGATTTTAGCATATAGACTCAAATTGATTCTTAATTTAATCAATCACCCATCTTAAGGTGATTCCATAAAGGGGAGGAAAATTGATAATAAGATATTGAACGCTTCATATTTTTTTAAGAATTATAATAAGAAGAATGCTTTCAAAATTTGTGAGTGGATTTCCACAAGACCTTTAATAATATTAATTAAGAATTCAATGTTCACAATCTAGAGACCTTTAGATATCCAAACTAATTCTTTATGTGAATTAACCAATACAATAGCTTTATTTCTTATAGTATCTTGATGAATGGTGAATTAATTAGGATCATTAAGGGAGTACAAGGATTGAGGCAAAGGGATCCTATTTCCCTACTTGTTTACCCTTACCATAGATGTCCTTAACAGATTGATTAAAAAAAGTATCAAATTAGAAGGAAGATTCAGGAATTATAACAAATGCAAACTCTTGAAGATTCACTCTCTATCTTTTGTAGATGACGTACTCCTCTTATCAGTAGGTTACCTTGATTCAATCACTACTTTGATGACCTCAAAAATTTCAAAGAGCTGTCAGGCATTTTAATGAATAAGGATAAGAGTTACTTTATACTCTTAGTAGGAGTTGCTCGTTTAGCAACTTAGATATCTCATTTAACCGGTCTTTAAAACAATGATTTATCTTTTACCTATTTAGTGAGTCTAACTCATAAGAGGATAAATTATAGATATTTCATGCTATTGATTAAAATAATACAAAATAGAATAAGTAATTGGTGTAATATGAGTCTCTCATATATTAGAATGGTTCAAATTATCAATTCAATATTAAATTCCATGTATATCTACTAGACCTTTCATTTATATTTCCAAAAAGGAATCGCCAAATCTATAGATAAAATATTAAGATCATTCTTATAATCTACTGAGGCAACAAATAAAATAGTAGTAGAAGTGAAGTGGAGTGAAATTTTCATAATTAAAGAGGAAGGAAGCTTAGGTATTTGGCCTATTAAACTCACTAATAAAGTCTTCATTGTCAAAAGAATACGGAGACTCCTCAAAGACAAAGAAGCTTTGTGGGTTAAATGGTATATATCCTTTGACTTAAAAGCCAAGTCATACTCCAACTGAAAACTATTATTTTCAATGGAGAAAGCACAAGCTTATGGTATGATAATTAGAGTAGCTTTATGCCCTTATATGATAAGAATGCATATCCATTCCTAAAGAAAATCATTTTTATAAATACAACAATTAAAGAGGTTCTTTATGGCAGCATATAACAGATTGGTCCCTCAACTCTTAATGATCTTCTGAGCTTCCAAGCTTCTTAGCTCACTCTACCTATTCTAATTCCATTAAATGCATTCATCAACCATATATGGAATTTCTCAAATAAATCTTGAAAGTTGTTCTTGAAACCAATACTTTCCTAAAGTTTACTGGCATCGATTGGTATGGTTTAAGCAAGCTTCACATAAGATGGGTTCATCCTTTAGCTTTCCATTAAAGGTGAGATCCCTAATTTAGATAGCATCCATAGCTCACTAAACCTAATCAACTTCTGCCCTCTTTGTAAAAATGACTCTAGATCTATTGCCCATCTCTTTTTCCATTAAACATTCTCATCCTCCCTACTGGTTAAGATTCAAAACTTATGTAGATGGGATTATTAATGCAAGGACCAAGATAGTATTATCACTTAGTTAAATCAAAATAGAAGAAGGAATCTAACTGATGACATGATAATGAGGGTAGCACTTAAAATAAGGATCTTTAGGAGTAACAGTAGCTCTGCTGCTCAAACACTCGGAGTAATTAAGGTTAAAACAAAGAAACTAATTTTCTTGAATATCATTCATATTGAAAGCACCACTAGCTTAGCTAACAAGTGGGTTATGTTCAAGATATAAGAAAAGTAGTTTTAACTCTCAAAATGTTAATGGAAGCCTTAATAATGGAGCTTAATCAAGTTATTGAATTATTAGGTTTTATGTAAAAATTTCTACTAGTTATAGACTAATGTACTTAGAAGAATCATATTGATTTCACTTGGTGGATTAGTACCATGCATAATGGTGATCCAACTCTAATGATGCAGACTTTCATGTTAGGAAACCACTTCTTTAAAAGCATATTAAGTATTATAGAGCATTATTAGCTAATAGTATTTAGTATTGTTCTTTATATATAAGTTAATTTACTTGTTTGGTTCTTTTGTATCAAGCTCTCTTTTGATTTCATAATAATATTTACTTAAATGTTATTAAAAATCTATACATGATGAACAAAACTTACTTTGATAACAATTATTGATCCTCTTATGACACACAAGTAATGGTGTGTGTGTGTGTGTGTGTGTGTGTGTGTGTGTGTGTCTATATATATATATATATGTATGTATACATTTAAAAACTAATGATTGAATTGCATATTATAATGAATGGTCATGGAAAATTCTTATAAGCCAATCACAAAAAATAACAATAAAAAAAAGAGAGTAGGAAAAGAGACACAAAACTAATTTATAGTGGTTTGAAAAATAACCTTTGACCTACATCCACTCCCTAATATCTACTAAACAATTCATTATCTTCGTCCTTCAATAAGTGAAAAGGGACTCTTTGTATAATATCTTATTTATCAAAAGTGAAGAGGAACTCTTATAATCATCATACTTTATCATGGGTGAAGAGAACCATTTACAACTCTTGTTAAAGATCCAAAAGAAACTCTCATAATTACATAACCATATAAATCATGAAACATATGTATCTTGCTCACATCAATATACTAAGGTTCAATATATGTTATGCAATACACACACACTCTCAAGCGCCCTTTTTAGCCTCTCAAGGCACTTAATAACTCTATTATGCCAAATATTCTTTTCATGACTCAATTGTATTCTATTTATATTTTAAACCACTTTAAATAGTCATTATATACACAAATTAATTTTTAAAATGACTAGTTTCCATACACATTCAATTAGTTAATCTCTTAAAATTAGCTAATAAATGCTTATGTAATTGAGATATCGAATATTTGAATTCTTAACGTCCATTCTATAACTTTTAGAAACAGACCTATTGACTAGTTGACTTTAACCCTCTTACTAGCTGGTGGTTTACTAGTTGGCATATTAGCTGGATGATGATCTAGCCTATGGCACTCTACCCATTCCATATTTTGTTATCCTAGGTTAGGTTAACATAATTATACCCCTTAAGTTAGTCAAATCCCTACGTTAATTAACTTTCAAAATCACTATAAAACATTAATTTCTAAAACACAAAGATTTTTCAAAAGCATCAAACATATTTTGATGAAAACTTAATTTATAATGATTTCAAAAGTTTTCAAAGTTTATATGAAAATCATGAGATTTTCTTTAAAAGTTAAAAATGAATTTCATCTTGATTATGAAAAGATTTATGCATTATGATATACATATAAATGATCATACAGTGATTGAGCCTCTAATTTGTTGAAGTTATTAATAAGGTTATATAAGAGATTAAAATGATTTGTTACATCTTGATGTTCTTGATTCCTCCTTCTTCTTGGTTCTACACTTAAAATACTCTTTTTACTTATATTTAGTACATCACTTTGCTTATTTTGATCCTTTGATCAATTACCTTTCTATGAACTTGATCTATGACCTCTATGCTCAAAGTTTTAACAAATTATCTAACTAATATCACCCAATATAAAAAAAAAGTATTAGTTGCACATTTTTGGTATCATCAAAATCATAAGGTAGAACCTGACTTTGTTCAATAAAAATATTCTTTAATTGTATTAGAAAATAAAAAAAATTGTAAATAACTTCTTTCTCTATGAATGTTTTTCTTAATTGATAACTCTTAATGGATTTAGTTCTTTCTCTATTAATTTATTTTTATCCATAGTTATAACATGCAAAGGAAGTTTTTATTGATGTTGGAACAAACAGTAATCGTGATTTTGGTTTTATAAATTATTAATCATAAGTTTTTTTGAAATGAAAACTTCATCTTTTTCTTTAAATTTAATATAAAATATAAAATAAAAATTATACTAACATTCTAAATCTAGATGGGTATTAAGAAATGTTTTTTTTTTAATTTATGATAATGTTTCATAATTGACTCTTTTTAGATATTCTATGCATTACTTTGTCAAATATGTTATTTTATGAAAGTAAAAACAGTCTTTTTATTTCATGGTGACCTTTCCTATTGTTTACACCTTTAGTAGTGCCTTTTATCTTAAAGGTATTTATAATTTCTATTGGTTTTGTTTTATGCTACTATTTTTTTTCTTGTTTTTAATCTATGTTTTTTTTTTTGGCTTTTTCCATGAATTTTTTTATTTACTTTATGGTGTTGATTAAAAGAAAAGGAAGGAGCCTACATCTCATTTTATAGATGTTTTTTTTTTAACCCTTCCTCGTAATAACGAAAAATCCAAAGTGCACATTATTAAGTTAATTTATGCTTAAAAGTTGCATTAATGCAAAGGCTCATGCAAAATATTACGAGTAAGTAATTAAATCAAAATTATCATTTTTTTTTCATTTAAGTCATGTTATTATAAATAATTCATCAATTAAGTCTCTGGAACAAAAGTAAGAAGCCTTATTAAAGGACATAAGTGAATTTTAGTACACATGATATATTAACTTAAAATAATAAATCTTAAACTATGTGAATAACATGACATGTCAATATCATGGTGACGTAACATATCCACAAGACATTATGAGATATATGTCGATGTGGTATGTATATCTATATGGCTCCCACAGTATATCATGTTTATATTTCCATTGATTTCATTAATGAAAAGTGTTTGATTGGAAAAAATTCTTTTGTTAAAGGACCACAATAAGAAAATTTTACGTAGAAAGAGCTAATCGAGAAATAAAAATATTAAGAGTATTAAATATATTGTTATTTTAATGATAAAATACAGATTTTGAATCAATATTTGGAATATTTTTCTTTCTATATCAATAGAAAATTTCATAAAATTTTGGCAGAGATACTTAGAAATTCACTAATACTGTCTAAAATATGTTTTAAATTTGAAAGAACATTCTCTTAATGGGTTGTGCTTTTTGTGAAACAAATGGACTGACTATTTAAGGTATGTACTAAATATGAAGATGCATAAACAAAAATTAAGTATGTAAAAAGGCCAACAATTATATGATATAACCCTATGACAAGTTTGATTATCATATTGATTTTTATTTTTTATTATTTAATTTCTCTAAATAATGACCAATAATTAAATTGAAAATATAATTTATTTTCACCTTTTAATTAATATTTTTAGTAGACTGTATATTTTTGCAAATAGAATTATTATTATTTTTAACCACAACAAAATTTTATCCTAAAAAATATTTTCTTACATACTATAATATGATCAAATTTATTGAATTTTTCTTGAAAAAGTAAAATGGATATTGATCGAAATATAGTCAAAAGTACAAAAGTAAAAATGACCACGTCCAACACCATATTACATGCCATTATTCTCCACACTTACCCTAAATTACATTGCATACCTTCATATTTTGCTAAATTAGGGAAACTAACTTGGGTTCGTGCATGTCTTTGTCTACAGCCCAGTTTATAACAGCAACAAATTCAAACTCTACAAACAAGGATCAAGGTTTGTTGCTTACTTATCTTGTTTCTTTTTTTTATTAATGTATGTTTCTCTTTCATTCTGATATGGAGCGATTGTTTACATCTTTCTCCTTTCTAAGAGAACCATTGTAGTCTCGATGCTAGAATGTTGAGCATACCACTGATTCTATTTCTAATAAGTTTTTCCTTCCTTTTCTTATCTGCTTATGATTGCTTAATTTTTAGTTGCATGTTGTATCTTGCTCTCTTCATTTGATGAGTACATATAGATGATGACCCTTGTCTTCTATAATTCATTAATCTTCCTATCCCTTTAAATCCAATTGAGTATTTGATTAAAGCTAAAATAGCTAATGTATCCACTTAGAATATTCACAATCAAATAATAAGTGTTCTTAGGTTTTACTTATTATTTTACAAATAGTACTTGTGTTTGGTCGGTTTAGGAATTTCAATATGTCCTTAGTTGGAAGACCTTTCTTAATGGTAAACCATGATAGAAAAGACACCCTAGATGGCACAAGCTTTTCCTAAGCAAGCTTATGCCATCAGACTCTTTCCCTTTTCCTCTTTAGCAGTCCCTACATGAGCTATTGGTGAACAATTACGATAGGTGTGCTTTCCAGATTTAGCTGTCTACCACATTCACCTGAGGGTTATAATCAGAAAGAAAGTTTAAGATGTCATTTAGGTCATTGGGCCATTGGTTGTCTAATATCCAGACTTGAACCTTGGCAATCTATTAGTAGTAATTTAGGCACTCCTCATATTGACTTGATAGAGATAGAGGACCTCCTTTAAGCCAATTTTGAAAGTATAAGGAAAATTTCTTCCATTGCCATTTCTACAAACTATTGCTTCAACTATGGATTCCTTTAATCTAATTAGGTTCATTATGAAATTTGAATAGCCTAAAACTTCCTTCAACTCCCATAAACTTTTCCCTTTCAATTTATAGCAATGCATCCATTTAGACCATAGGTAATTCTTTTCTCTTAGTAGTTCCTAAGCTCTTTTGGCAATTAGTATTTGGTTGTTAAGTCCTATAGGGCATATTCCCAGTCCTTATTCCTCAAAGGGTAAATATATATCTTTCTATTTAACCTTGGCCCAGATGTTCTTTTCCTCTCTTCGTTATTGGAATCCTTTTATACTCCTCTCTAGTGTTTTAAAAACTCCCTTAAAGAGTTGCATATGTACTGCCTAGTTAAGTATAGATTTTATTAGCTCCAATCTACCCCTATAAGAAAGGTCTTTGTTGCACTATTGATCAGGTCTTCTTTTTACTTTTTGTATTAAAGGATAAGATTCCATAATCCTAAGTTTTTTGGTAGCAACAAGTAGTCCCATATTTGTAAATGAGAGATTTTTTATCGTAAATCCAGTCATTCTAAAGAGCCATTATGCTTCCTCTCTAGCACTCTTTGAAAGAATGAGGTGGCTTTTCTTGTAATTTACATTCAAAACAGATAGCTCTTTAAATATTCTTAATACACTGGCAATCATATAAACTGGATGATTATTAGCCTTATAGAAGATTGAAAGGTCATTAGCAAATGATAAGTCCACAAATTTGAGCTTACTACACTTACTATGATATCTAAAGCTTAGATTGGAGGAGATATTGAGTTTCACTTACCAGGAAAATGTTTCCATACACATGATGAATATGTAAGGGAAAAGTGGATTCCCTTATCTTAGCCCTTTTATGCCCTTGAAAGGTCTTGTAAGCTTCCCATTGATCAACACAAAAACTATTTGTTTGATTTCTTAAGGGGACACTAGCCTATAGATACCCTCTTTAATCCCTACTAGTTGATCAGACCTTATTAATGCTTTAAAAGTAGTGGGAGATGAACCAATTGATTCCTTGGTATCAATGAACTCCTTGTAGTATTGGAAAGCTTCCTCCTTAATTTCTTTCAACTTAGAAATGTTTTCCCATTGGTTTTCCTAAATCTTATGATTATGATAGAGATGCTTTTAGACTTAACAATATTGTGAAAGAAATTAGTATTCATGTACCCTTCTTTATGCCATTTCAACCTTGCCCTCTATTTTAGTATGGAATGATGGATAAATATAGCTTTGGAGTATTCATTAAGTGCCTTACTTTTGTCCTCCAATGGTTTGGTGTATGCTGCATATTTATAAAGTTCATATTTTATTCCAATTAGTCTAGATTTGGCTTGTTTTACCATGAATTTGGTGTGCATTGGTCTCCTCCTATTTAACTTTTTCATTTCTTCTTTAATCATTTCCAGATTTTTGGCACATTGGAATTGCTTAGTCCCTTTTATCTCCATTTAAGCACATCTTTGTATTGCCTCATTAAATCCTTCCTATTTATGAGATGGATATTGAAACGAAAAAGGACCTCTTTTTCCCTAAATGTTCTCCATATCACGTATTATAATAGGTGTATAATCTAAAATTGTAGGTGCATTAAATGTTGCTTTACTTCATGAGAAATTTTCCATCCATTGCTTATTAATAAGAGCATGATCTAACTATTTCATCAACATGTATACTCATTCTTTGTTATTACTCTAGATATAAGACCTACCTTCAATCTTATAATCTATAACTCTAATATTCTGAATGTTTTCCTTTAAATCACTTGTATAAAAATATGGTCCAACATTACCCTCCACCTTACTCCTAAAAACAACATTGTTAAAGTTTCCTAAGATGAGCTAGGTGCCCTATATTGAATTATTGATTTCTTCTATTTTTGGCCACAAAGATCTCCTAAGATAGTTAAGATTAGTTTCATACACTATGGTTCCTTCAAAGGATTAGTTCCCATTCAATACTTCCACCTTTAGGTGCAACATCTAATCATTAGAATCTCGTAGTTGTACCTTAATCCTTCTTATGTCAAAAGTTGTTATAACTCTTCCATAGTGGTGGTAATTATGGTTAGATACAAAAGACTAATGGCTGCCTAAAATCTACAATTTCTTTATATTCTCTTTCTTTATTTTAATTTCTAGCAATCCTACCAAAAAAGGCTCTTTACCCAAAACAAAATCCTTAATCACTTCTAGCTTTTTGGGACTATTCATACCTATAACATTCCATACAATTAAAGACATTGTTCAAATATAGGGGAATTAGGGCCCCTATGTTTTGTTTTTCCTCCATGGTCTTGTTTTCTTCCTACTTAAAAGTTCTTTAAATATGTTTTTCTCACCAACATTTTCTTGACTTTCTAACTTATTGATCTCTTCCCCATTCAATCTTTCTTCATGCAACTTATTGGCTTTTCCATCCATCTCCTTCCTTGGTTCTTTCATTGTCTCTTATAGGTTGTTTACCTTTTGAGAGATGGGAGTTTCCATTGCTGCTTTCATATATTTTCCTTTAACATTCTTCTCAGTGGTTTTATTACTAGTGGTATCATCTTATTTCATACCCTCCACATTCATTAGTTCTTCATAGTCCCCTCTCATGAAGAATTTTCTTGTAAGGATCCACATCTTTCCTTTTTGCTTGAGAGTTGGTCTCCATACGTAGGAAATTTATACCAGGTCTTCTAATAGAGCTCCCTATTCTCTTAACCTTAGTATAGGGACTGAATCTGGGAGTTGCTTTCTTAGCTTTACACTGATGTAAATTCTAGTGAAATCGATTCTCCTTCTCACAGTTATTATCTTATCAATGCATAAAAGCTTACCAATGGAACTTTCCAAGGAGATAAATCCCTTGATGGACTAATATTGAGTGGAATGTTATGGAAGTTCACCCACAATGATATATTCTCTTGCTTAATTTTGTCTAATTTCAACCTCGGTCTCCATATTTAAAAAAACAATGGGATATTATAAATAAGCCAGGGACTTACCTTTATTACCTTCCTAGCCTCATTTTCATTTTGAAATTTGAACAACACATGATTGACTTCTGAAAGTAGTATTTCTTGCATTCCTCTTGTTTTCCGTGATCAAATTGCCCAGCTTCAAATTGTTTAGAAAACAACTTTTATCCATTAAGAAGCCAACTAGTTAAGTTTCATACCTTAGCTCCCTCTTTCAATACCTCTATGTTTAGGGCTACTACATTCCGTCCTTCCATAAGGGTAGGAAGGAAATTTCCATATTTCTCTCATTCCCAAATGTTTTGTTGGTTGCATCTTTTGCCATTTTAGTGCTAGGACAACTTTTACAAAGACTGCATTTGGTTCAGAGGCTAATTTGGGGTGGTTGAGAGGTGTAAGGACCAAAAGAAAGCCCTTATGTTTTCTAGGACTAATGTAGCAAGCTGAGAAAGAAAGTTTGCTGGCGATGGAGGGAGGAGTGGCATTTCCTAATTGTAAGAATTGGGATAAGAGGAAGAGAAAGCATATGGTAACGTTAAAGGGGAGGGTGTGGTATAAATAGAGCCTTAAGAAGAAGAGGAGGAAGAAAAAGCTAGAACATTGCTAGTTTCTTCTAAGGACAGGTTGCAAGTTCTCCCACTAAAAAAAGTCATTTCTCTTAAATTTATTGAAATTTTGTTTCCACTATATTAAATTCTTATTGACATACTTCAATATATCATATTAAGATGAGAGGAAAGTTATCATCATTTTGTCCCTGTTACAAGTTTTTTCTATTTGTCTTATTTAGCTCCTTTTAAAATTGAAGAAGGCTCAATTATAAAAGATTAGCATTTGGATTGCTAATCATTTTAAACTCCCAAATTTTGTATTTATTGAGAGTAAAACATCCTGAAACCAGAGATCAGAGTAAGTGTATCCGCTACACTACTTTGTGTTGTATCTAAGTTAGAGAATCACAAGTAAAATACGTGTAAAGAATATGTTTTATGGCGAGAAGAACAATATTTGAAATGCTAAGGGAGTGTTTGTTTCTTTTTTTTTGTTTTTTGTTTTTGCTTTCAAATTCAGTAAAAAAAAATTGTTTGTTTGAGTTTTTAGTTTCTATTTTTGGTTTTAGTTTCTTCCTGTTTTCAAAAATTATGAAAATCATAAAAAGTAGTTTTTGCTTTCTGTTTTTGTTTTTGTTTTCATAATTTGGTTTAAATATATATTATTTAATTATTAATAAAAATTATGAATAATTTAATTCAACATTATATTTATATATTCAATAAATTAAAATTAATTATTAATAAAATTATGAATAATTTGATTTTATAATTAAAGTATATATAATTAAATTTAAAATGTATAAATATTCAAATAAAATTTGATTTAATAATTAAAATATATTTCAAATAAATATTAATTTATAAATAAAATTTTAATTTATAAATTATTTATTTTATTAAAATAACATAATTTTATTAATAATTTGTTAATAAATATTATATAAGAAATTAAATAAATTTATTTAATTAAAAATAATTTATCTTTAAATTTTATCTAAAATGTAATTATTATCATTGATAAAAATACAACTATATTAACATTAACAATCAATCAAAATTTTGTTTTTATTTAAAAGAAAAACAAAAATAAAAAATTGAAAAGGAAGTAAAAGACGTAAATTTTCTTTTTGGTCATATTTAGACACTCGAATTTGAGCTAATTGAACTGTGATCAAGGAAAATCCCAACTGAACCAAAATCCTATTTTTTTAACTAACGTGCAAAATCCATTTTACGTCTGTCTTCACACGTAAGCATTGCTCTGAAGCCTGCCTTACGCTTTGAGTTCTTTCATTCTTTTTATTTTTTAATCCTTTACAAGCAAAGATGGTGACACTATTTGGTGCGACACTAAAAATAAATAAATATATATATATAAAGAGAGAGAGTGGGGGCGTGAGAAGCATAAAGGTAATGGTGGGCTTGAAAGGCAAGGCCGAGGCCACATGGGGACAGCTAAGTCATCATCGCATCACAGATTCTTATCTTCTCATTCTCATTCTCTCCTCCTCTCCAACACCCAATTTGACTCATTCCTCAACACTACACCTTGGCATGTCCCTTCCAATCCCATATTATACGCTGTACTACCCAAAAAAAGCATATTCTTTCTTATTAAACAAAACACATCCAAATATATCAATCCCATATTATATACTATACTACCCAAAAAAGCATATTCTTTCTTATTAAACAAAACACATCCAAATATATAAAATTTTATATTTTTCAAAAATATCCTTTTCTTTAAATTCTTAATACCATATCGTACGAGTCGGTATATGTCATATTGAAATAAGATGTATCATTGTAAGTATTTGTATTCATTCTTATTTCTTTGCGGGACTTCGAGATATGATGACGACGACAACGACGACGATGACTATAGTTCAATTAGCTCAAATTCAAGTGTCTAAATATGACCAAAAAGAAAATAAGGATTATATATATCAAATAAAAATTATAAAATTAAAAATTTAAAGATAAAATTGGATGTAATATTTACTTAACTTTTACCTATGTTTCTTACCAACCATGGTCAGTTTGGTCAGTTGTGCTAATACCTTCAAAACACCCACGTTCCTAAAGCCGCTCAAAGCCGCCTTCCTGATTCCCCAAGATAACCATTGAATAAGAATATTTGATTAAAGATGAATGGTCAAAATGGTAATCTGGTTTGGAAATTAGTGGTGTGGGTCCAATTAGATAAAGGTAATAAACAAAAAGAGAAAAAGCGGAAGAGAAGCTCTCAAACTCACGAAAGTGTTTGGTTTGGAGAAAATAATAATCATAGAGATGAGAGATAGAGGGGGAGAGTTCGTTTGAAGACGTTATCGGACTCGAAACCCACAATTCGCTGGAGTTTGGGTGTCCTGTTGATGTCCGGTCTAGGGTTTTCAAATTTTATAGAGAGAGATAGATAGATTTGATTAATTTCGTCATCCCGTGAGAGTTCACGGCCCCTGTTTCGATTCCCCGCCTGGGTTTCTAAGTTCGGTTTGATATCAGAGTAAAGTTTAGGTTTTTTGTTCTTTTGTTGTACTTCATTTCCGATAATTTAGGGTTTCCTTGGTGCTGATGAGATTAGTTATCGGGAAATCCCCGGAAGTCTCGTGATGTTTACGCCGCAGAAGAAAGTTTGGTCAGGGTGGTCGCTCACGCCAAGGAGCGGCGCCCCCAAGAATGATGACGGGTCGGATCCGAAAGTGAATTTGAACGGTCCGAGTAACCAAAAATCGGGAGATGGGAATGTTTTGAAGGGAAAGAATGTAGCTTTTGGTGGCGAACCCGTAACGCCAAACGGGGTTGGCCCCATTTTCGACAGTGGGAGTTTGGTTGACAAGGTCTCGAAGCTCGAAAATGAGGTTTGTACCTTTTGCTTCCTTTGCAAGTTTAGGGTTATGCTAATTTTTGTGTAAGTCCACCAATTTGCATATGTTAATGCTATGTTCTTTTTTCGTTGTTTTTTAACTTTTGTGAAGTTGTTTGTTTGTTTCTCTGTTTTTTTTTGCTGCTCGCAATTTCTGTAGATGGTGCTCTAGATTTTAGGACTTCAATGAAGTGGTGGAGTTATTTGATGGTTTACTTGTTTACTAAAAATAGTGGTGAGATACGGAAGTATATGGGTTTTCTAAGAATAGGAAGCCAGATTGAGAGCAGTGGTAATGGACGAAAA
The DNA here is from genome assembly GCA_026284645.1 of Erythroxylum acuminatum. Classification (NCBI taxonomy): domain Eukaryota; kingdom Viridiplantae; phylum Streptophyta; class Magnoliopsida; order Malpighiales; family Erythroxylaceae; genus Erythroxylum; species Erythroxylum acuminatum. The sequence continues at coordinate 24,746,574 of JANKOD010000001.1, read as the reverse complement.
AGCATAATAACTTTGTGTCATTTTTATTTATTTGTTGTCTATGTTTTGGTTGGCCAAGAATGAATTTTGATTTGATTCTTGTGAGTTAGCTCAATATATCATTATAAATTGTTCCACAAAACATGAAGTCTGATCAGGACATGTCATCTCGGTGGGTGATTTGTTGATTTTGGTTGTGAGAGCAAGTGTTTGGCAGTGTTGGCCACTACTTTTAGTTATTGGAGGCCTGAGATAAGGGCCTGGGATCGTTGATTGAGAAGTGTAAATGGAGGAAAGTGGCATGAAACACAAAATGTTGCGTTGCTGGAAGTTATTTTTCACCCTCATAAGATGTCTTTAATCCATTAATTATGTTGCACTGTAGCCACTAGTTAGCATTAGCATCTGAAGAATCTTGCAGGATATGCTATTGGCATAGATCATTGTATTTTTGAATCAGATTCCTATAACACAGCAATGTAGGGACATCAGTTCTGCTGTATGTAAGCCGGTAGGGCTTTCTGGGAACAAGCATTATTTTGGTAAATCAAATGGAGAGGAGCAAAGATAAATGCACTTAGGTAAGTAGATGACAAGAAGAGGGGGGGAAAAAAAAACACAGATTGGGCTAAGTATGCTAAAAGCAACTAAAACTGCTTGAATTCATTGTGAGAGCCTGATCCACTCTGGCTTAAGTCTCACTGCTCCCGAATTTACAGGCAGCGGGAAACATTTTGTAAATATCTCTATCTCTATTCAGAAGCTTTTTAATGAATGTCATTTTTTAAGTTTTAATTTAATTTATCTTTGTGATCTCTCTAGACTAGTTTACATTTTGAATGCTTGTTCTAGTAGTTATGACTTTATTGCTTATAGAAAATGTGATGCTAGTTTGATCACCCGATCCATATTACAGCTTTTTGAGTACCAGTACAATATGGGCCTTCTCTTGATTGAGAAAAAGGAATGGGCTTCAAAGTATGAAGAACTCGACCAAGCAATTTCAGAAGCGAAGGATGCACTTAAACGAGAACGAGCAGCTCATCTGATTGCAATTTCTGATGCTGAGAAGCGGGAAGAGAACTTGAGGAAGGCCTTGGGTGTTGAAAAAGAGTGTGTACTTGATGTAAGATCCATAACTTTCCTTTTCGTGTGCTTGTCGGTTCCGTTTAGTTTTCTGTTTGAGTTGATGTTAACAAATGACTATTTGACAGAAGAAGTTAGTGACAAACTGTTCCTTTCAGCCCCATCGTTTGAATCTTTTACTAAGTTTCTATCTTTGTTCTCTATGAGAAGATGTTTAGGAGCTGTCTATCTTAAGATTTCTTTTCTTTCGCTACCATGGTGAAGTATCCTTGAATGGGAAAGCTTTTATATGGTAAACTTTTTCTTTTGCCTGATGAGGTTCTGTTTCACTTTTTTAGCTTGTGCCAACATATGAAACCCAACCAGTTAAGGTGGACATCTGTTATTGAATATAATCTGCTTGATTTTTGAATCAGATAATATGAATCATGATATATATTAAGAATGCTGCTATGCTTACATGATTCTCTCCGACCCTTGACGTGTATTGGCATTTTTTCAGTCACAAACATTCTACTTGCCATAAATTGATTTTAATCAGTGGGAGTTTGATCATTGTAGTTGGAAAAGGCAGTGCGTGAGATGCGTTCAGAAAATGCAGAAATAAAATTCACAGCTGATTCAAAGTTGGCTGAAGCCAATGCATTGGTCAATAGTGTTGAAGAGAAATCATTGGAGATAGAAGCAAAATTGCGCGCTGCTGATGCCAAGTTTGCTGAAGTGAATCGAAAGAGTTCAGAGATTGAGAGGAAATCACAAGAGCTGGAGTCCAGAGAAGCAGCACTTCGTAGGGAGCGCCTATCCTTTATTTCAGAGTATGCTCTATAAATTTCACCATTACTACTTGGTTCCTTTGAACGTACTTCCCTCTCCATTGTGATTATCATTATAGCAGTTCAATTGTTTCACATTTTAACAATGTGGCTACTTTGTGATCAGGAGGGAAGCACATGAGAATGATTTGTCCAAGCAACGGGAAGAATTGCGGGAATGGGATAGAAAATTACAAGAGGGGGAAGAAAGGTTATCCAAGGGTCAAAGAATTGTTAACCAGAGAGAGGAGAGAGCAAATGAGGCTGATAAGACTTTTAAGCAGAAAGAGAAGGACCTTGAAGATGCACAAAAGAAGATCGATGAAGCAAATTCAATCTTGAATAGGAAAGAAGAAGATATAAGCAACAGGATGGCTAATCTACTCCTGAAAGAAAAGGCATGACGTCCTTTTCATTGATCTGTTGTTTAATATGCTATTGAAGTTCAATTAACAATTCTTATGTCAATTTCTGCAGGAATTCGATTCTACAAAAAAGAAGATAGAGAAGAAAGAAGAGGAGTTGCATGTATTGGAGGAAAAACTTAAAGACAGAGAAAAAGTGAGTAGCAAAAATAAATTTCTGAGAGAGATATCGTCTTACTAGTATGCTTTATTTGTGTATCATTGCATGCTAAAATTTCTTTGTGTGTTCATATCATTATTTGCTATAGAACTTATAAGTCAACCTTTAGTGCTCAGTTTATGCATTTTGTTTTGCTCGTATGTAGTTCATTGTTCTTTAAAATTTCATTGCCACCTTTGAAACCAGACCTTTTCCATATCTGCCCTTTTGCTTTTTGCATAAAGTGTTTCTGAGGTGTATGGCTGTAACATTTTCTTTACCTTTTATTTCAGTTATTGGTCCTCTGCCTGGTCTGTGTACTTGTTTTACTAGAAGTACCTCTGAATTGTTTAAGTAAAATGCTGGAATACTATTAGTTGTATTTTAAGACTGATGTTACTTTTCTTTCTCTTGTGATTCACAGGTTGAGATACAAAAGCTTATTGATGAGCACAATGCTGTTTTGGATGCAAAGAAGCGTGATTTTGAGTTGGAAGTTCAAGAAAAGAGAAAATCTGTTGATGATGATCTGCGCAACAAGATTCTTGAAGTGGAGAAGAAAGAAGCTGAAATCAAACATATAGAGGAGAAAGTTGCTAAAAGAGAGCAAGCCTTGGATAAGAAGCTGGAGAAGCTTAAAGAGAAAGAGAAGGAATTCGAATCCAAGACAAAAGCTTTGAAAGAAAGGGAAAAAGCCATAAAATCTGAGGCCAAGACCTTGGAGAATGAAAAAAAGCAATTACAGTCTGATAGAGAGGATCTTTTGCATCTCAGGGCTGAAGTTGAGAAGATAAGGGCAACCAATGAAGAAAAGCTATTGCAAATAAATGAGGAGACAAACCAACTCAAAGTGAGTGAGGAAGAGAGGCTTGAATACACTCGCTTGCAATCAGAACTAAAAGAAGAAATAGAAAAGTGCAGGCTTCAGGAGGAAATGCTTTTGAAGGAGACTGAAGACTTAAAGCGACAAAAAGAGAATTTTGAGAGACACTGGGAAGAACTGGATGAGAAAAGCACTGGGATTGAGAAAGAGCTGAAGAACATCAGTGATCAGAGGGAGAAGTTTGAAAAGCAGAAACTGTCAGAAGAAGAAAGGATTAGAAGAGAGAAGCAGGCAGCAGAAGACTTTGTGAAAAGGGAGCTAGAGGCTCTTGATGTGACCAAAGAATCCTTTGAGGCAAACATGAAACATGAACAAGCTGCGATAGCTGAAAAAGCTCAAAATGAGAGAAAGCAATTGCTTCATGACATTGAGCTGCAGAAGAGTATGCTTGAGAATGATATGCAAAAAAGACAAGAGGATATGGAAAAACTGTTGCAAGAAAAGGAAAAATTATTTGAAGATGAGAAAGAGAGAGAATTGAAGAACATTAATTTCTTAAGAGATCTTGCTAGAAGGGAAATGGATGATTTGAAACTAGAAAGAATGAGGATAGAAAAAGAAAGACAGGAAGTTGATGATAATAAAAAGCATCTGAAAGAGCAGCAACTTGAAATGCGAGAAGATATTGATAAGCTTGGTGAACTTAGCAAGAAATTAAAGGACCACAGGGAGCAGTTTATTAAAGAGAAAGAGCGCTTTATTTTATTTGTTGAGCAGCATAAGAGTTGCCAGAATTGCAGTCAAATAACCTCAGAATTTGTGCTTTCTGATCTAATTTCTTCTCAAGAAATTGAGAATGTGGATATTATTCCAACACCAAATTCAGTTCATGTTACCAAAGGTGATGATGGGGATATCCCTGCTCCTAGTAAGCAAGAGGCTGAGATATATCCTGTATTGGTTCGCTCTGTATCTCCAGTTTCTTGGCTCCGAAAGTGCACATCGAAGATTTTTAAGTTTTCTCCTGGCAAAAGAGATGATACTGTGGTTGTGCAAGACCCTACCAATGGGGCTTCAGTTGGTACCGAACAATTTAACATGGACGACCCTTCAAAACAACTAAATTTCAATGAAAATGAAGCAGAGCTATCTTTTGCAGTCTTAGATGATTCAATTGCTGTGCAGAAGTTACCGTCCGATAGGAGCACTGGAGATGCAGAACCTGCACAGGATCAGTCAGCTGATGATCACAGCAATATTAATAGTAAGGCCTCAGAATATCAAGAAGACTCTCAGACTTCTGATTTGAAGCGTGGTTCTCAAATTCGCAAAAGAGGCAGGGCTAGAATTAGTAGAACACGCTCTGTCAAGGCTGTTGTTCAAGACGCAAAGAATATTCTTGGAGAAGCCCTGGAAGTAAATGATACTGAGGATTCTGGGCAGTTAAAAGCTGGAAGTCGCGATGAATCTAGTCTTGCTGAAAAGGAACATCCACCAAATACTCGGAAACGCACTCGTAGTCATGCGTCCCAAACTACGTTGAGTGAACATAATGTTGCTGACAGTGAGGGGCATTCTGATAGTGTCACCGTTGGAGAGAGAAAGAAGAGACGTCAAAAAGCAGCTGTTGTGAAACCTCCAGGAGGAGCGCGATATAATCTTCGGCGACCAAAGCTGTGAGTTCTCCAGTTTACTATATTTTCTTTAGTACTAATATCAGTTAGAATGCGAAAAGTATGAGATTTTTTTCTGAAGTTTTTCCTTTTTCTAAGCCGAAGTAATTTCTTATAGATATTTTTGTTTAACAGCTTAAAACTTTTACTTCTCTATACATTTTAGTTGAAATGAGGGCCCCAGGGGGAGACCTCCATGACCTGGTTGGGGGGAGCTCTTTAATCATTATTCTAAACTTCATACGTATGGTACATGCCTATTTTGTTTTCTTTTTATTTTTCACCTGTTCGTTTCCCCTAGAGCATACTGTTTTTGTCAATGGTGAGCACATCTTTTTGAGGCTATTATATGGAGTGGAGAAAAATGCTTGCATTCACTGAAACGGCTTAAATTTACGGTGCTTTTATTAGAAGTTTTTACTGCACTTTTGAAGGCAGTACTGGCTGCTAATATATATGTTATAAATGTACCAGTGGAGGCAGTGTTGTCGTTGCTAAAGCCTCAAAGCACCTCAAGAATGACAATGAGGAGAACAATGGTGTTAGGAGTCAGGACCTCAAGGATGACAATGGGGACGTTAGAAGTATGGAGGTTCCTATAGGTTCGGCCGGGGTTGCTAGTGAGAATGGCGAGGACACACACCTGCAGGTGAGTGCTATAAATTATTAATACTATAATTGTTATTGCCTTTTTTCTTTGCTCATTATCATGAAGGGATTTACTTCCTGCAGTATGAGAAGGTTTCAGACACTCGGTATGACGAAGCTGATAGGGCTAGACAGTTTGCTGAGAATGCAGCATTGAGTGAAGAGGTAAATGGGACCCCAGAAGAGGTATTGGAATATGATGTTGCTGATCAGAACCGGTGCCAATCCCTGAGTGAAGACGAGGATGATGACAAGGAGGATGATGAAGAGGAAGAGCCACAACATCCCGGTGAAGTCTCTATCGGGAAGAAGCTTTGGACTTTCTTCACTACGTGATGCTAATTCTTGTACCTGTAGTTCAGGGCTCAGCGATTCTTGATTGTTTCAATTATTTTAGGGGTTGCTTTTAGGAGTTGTCTCATTTGTAGTATTGTGTATTAGCTGTGTAAACTTAGTAGTTAAAGGTGTCCCTAGTCCTGTTCAACTGGAGTTTATCTTTTTCTTTTCCCTCTTTTCTTATTAGGATTCAGGCTTTTGGCTTCTGTTTCCACAGTATAAAATCATAATAAAATCATAGATGATTTGTAGCATTTGACAGGTGCAAAGAAAAAAGCTCGGTACATCTTGCACAATACTCTGATGTTTGTATCGAAATGTATGGAATTTTCAGTTTAGTTTGGTGCAGCCAGATGTTAAAGGTAACTGAGTTTTGCCTCCTTACCTCCTTAAGCATTGGAACGTACTTCTGTTTAAAAATTTATGCAGCTTTTTAGCTCTTAGTATGATCATAGATGATTAATCGAGCATATACATAGATATGATTCATTGATCATATACTTTGATCAAATCAAAGTTGCTTTGCTGGATAGTTAAGAGGCAATAAACTTATCCAGGAAGACCTAAGCTACTGAGAGCCACCTCAGGAACAAGATAAGCAGCTGTTTGGAAGATAAAACACCACCAACTCTGAATTATGGCTTTCCAGACCAGTGCAAAAGCATTCAAAGTATTAACAAAAGGAAGATAAATGCTAGAGACTAATAACTAATTGAGAAGACAACCGTTAATTTATAGTCACAATTAAAGTTAAAATCCTCCACTATAAAGATTTTTAATACACCAACTTGCTGTAGGTTTGGACAAGCCATTGTAGTGCAGGGACATTGATGATTACAAATGGTTTCCTTCCCACCCTCCAAATATCGAGGAGGTCAGAATATTCCTAGCCACTGCAATATTAGTTTAAGTTCACAAAAGACGTGAAAGTAATGGATGCTGCTATGATAAACAACTAGAACATCTGCTAGTGCTTTCTGTACTGACCTTTTCTCTGTACTTGAGGAAGGATGAGAAATCTATCGTACGCTACTACCAATATAAAGCATGCTACCTTACTTTTTTCATTTCACTTCACCTCCAACTATGATAGTGATGGCGGTAACGATCATATTCATCATCTCTTCTAACGGAATAGTGATGGTGGTGTCGATCATAGTCATCATTCCTTCTACTGGAATACTCCAAGTTACAGTCGTCATGCCTGTTATTTTCATTCTCAAATCTGTCTGTGCCATCACGAGCTGGTGAAGAAAGCTTATACCGTTTCGAGTATAAAAATGAATTATGAGGACTGTGACTAGTGGAATCTTCATAAAGCAAAGGGCTCCTTCTTCCTCTGTCAGAATAAAACCTCCCAAGGGCAGGTGTCGGACCTCTCAAGCTGTCAGAACTGTGACTATCATAACTACCATACCTTGGAGGGTAACTGGACATAGAAGGGCTGATGGAGTCAACACCAGGAGGACCGTCATCTGAATAATTCCTAGACCATCTTTGCTCAGGGTGATGCCATCTACCAGCAGGTTCTGAGGAGTGGTTCGATCTATCATGCGACTGATTGCTAAACAAATCAATACTTGGAGGTGCCGCAGACCAAAGTCTTTCATCTGCATTTTCTGGAATTGGTGCATTGATTCCTGGAAATTCAGCAGACATTTTCCTCTGCAGTTCCGGACTATTGGTTTCAGTAATTTCACCATCTTCATGTTCCTTGACATCTACATCCCCGAATATAGTGATCCCAGATGGCTGATTATCATCATCTGGATCTGGAATATACAGGTTAATAGAAATGCTCAGCAAATCACATAAAATTAGGGCATAACTCCAACCACATTGTGGAATAAGCTATCTCTCAAGGACAAAAATTAGACATTTATTCTTGAGATGGGTTATAATCATCAGGAAGTAAGGAAATTTCTGGTCATTGAAAATTTTTGGGCATCTATGCCTACTTCAATTAGGATAAACACAGTTTCCTCTGTGATCCGACTCATAAGTTCGCAATACTAGTTAAACAACTTCTTGGACCAACCCAGCCAACTAGCATTCCACAATGACATCCAGAACTTCAAACTCATTACATTCATTGGTATAAGCATATAAAATTGCAGTTAATTGATTAAAAAAATGTTAAGTTCCATATCTCAATCATGCTTTTTGACATCCCAAAAAATGCCCATTGTTTCGTGTAGGAAACTGTCCACAATGTGGAAACAGCATTAAGAAGATCCCACAATGGAATTTTATAATGGTCTAAAAACCAGCCCTATCAGACACCAGGAAATCAAATTCATTTACCTAAATATCCTGGTGGATAACCCAATTCTCGCATTCTGTTAAACCATGGTGGTGGATCAAGCTCCTGCATAAGCAAAAGAGGAGAAATTGATACAGTTATAAATATTGAAAAAAAGGCACAATTCAATTAGTATGATTCTTGGCATAGCTGATGTTTCACTATTCCTGAGCGCCAGCAATGAGAATATGAAATCAATTTCAATGCAAAAATGAGAAAATGAGGAACTTGCAAAATCTAATGAAAAAATGGCAAACCTTCAAAGATTAATTGGTGAACACACATGTATACAGGAGAGCTAAATTTTTTTTACTTTAGTGAGATGATCAAAGCTCTTACCCCAAGACCCAAAAGTTCTCGTGTTTCAGCACCAAGACAACCTGGCTTCAAGCCATCATACTTTCCTCGGGAAGAGTTCTGATAATATCGAATTGGATTGCGAGAATCAGTGTTCTGATTCCTTCTGGATTTGTGCTGTTTGCGTGCATTATTCACAGCAACATTATCACGAGGCTTAGGGCATTCCTTCAAAGAATGGCTGTAAGAACCACAGTTGAAACATCGGGAAGCATCGTCCAGTATCTTCAAGCCTCTATGTGAAATATAAGATGGGTTGTAAGATAATTGATAGTACATTCTTGAAACATAAAATGACATGTAAAAAGGACATATTCATTAACAGTTGATGGGGCTTGAGAGCATATATATGCTAACTGAGCATCCAGCCATGGAGAATCATGTCTTTATCTGATCTATAATCAGTCAAATAGGTCAGATATTGGTCTAGAATAAGAATAAAACCTTATGGTCTGAAAGAGAGACAATCTCTTACCTAATCTGGTGAATGATAAAAGTTGCTACTTATATTTTCATATTCCTATCCATCAGACTATTATTATAATGTTGGTTTCTTCAATTACTAAACATTTAAAAGTTGTTACAGTATCAATCATATTCATCCTTTGGACATCACCTGAACTTATGCTTGGTAAAGACTGCGGCTTGTTTTATTTCTCTCTAAAAGGGAACTAGGAAGAAGTCCTTACTAATTACTCTACACAGTGCCCAAACATAACATAAAATCCCCAAACATATTTACATTTTTAAACAGATTATGCACACATGACCACCATTACTATTTTAAATAAACAAAATATGAGATTGTTTACCTTTCTACATTACTGAGACCATCTGGTGAAGTCAAACCTAACACATATCCACGATCATATAGAGGTGTGTTGTGACTATCCCAAGTAGCGAAGCTATTGCTCTCCGGATTCCTTGCTTGATTTTCTATCCAGAAAGACTACAATAAAAAAAGACTCAACAGAACAAATCAACATAATAGATCAAACAATGAAAAGCACATGACTTAAAAGTACCATTGTTATCAATTATTTTAGTGAATGATGATACAAAACAACTTGTTAAATTTAGTTGCTGTCAAATGCAACAACCATAAAGATCAAAAGCACCCATTAGGCCAAACCACTAATTCCTTGTATTTTGCATTACTCAAACCAGAGTGAAGAAACTTATAACAGAAACCACACTCAAATCATAGGAAAGCATTATAGAACCTGAAAATGCAAATAATGCTCCAACAACAGCATAGGTGGATCGAACCATGCATTAAAATCATGTATCAAAGAAATAACTCCACTAGGTTAATCACTGCATTTCAATTGAAAACGTAAATAACAAGGTGCACACACATGCACACGCACCTGCACATGCATGCACATGCACACACACCCTCGCACACACACAGAGACTTATAAATGAGAACCTAGTATCAGAAAGTTACAGCCTGGTCTTCTCAGTCCATAAAGTTCAAATGGAATGGAAAAGTTAGATAATTACCACTGCAGAGGACTTCTTAATGCCAACAGACAGTGCAGGAAAGTAGGTCTCCTCACCAGATACCATTACTTCATTCATATCCTGAAAATTTAGAAAAGCAAAGTTCAGACTAGCATGATTAGCTCTTTCAGAAAAGTAACAAGTAATTGGTTGTGATGTAGGACAAATAGACGAGATATTAACTAGTAACTAAAACTCACAGAAATTAGGAAATATGGCTGATATTAAGCTGCTAGAATATCAAATTTCAGGTCTGAATTTCAGCTTGGAATGCTGAAATTTTAGAATTGATGTAGTTGACATTTTAGGGTTTGATTGTTGGAAATTTAAAATTGAATTTCAGGGTATTATATGACTGAAATTTAGGTTTAATATGGTTAGAATTTAGGGTTTTAGTTGTTGGAATTTTAGGTTAGAATTGCTGGAATTTAGTGAGGAACACAAATAATGGAGGTTAGGAAACTAGGAATCACTTCTAGTGTCTAAGAATTACCTTAGAAGAAAACATCACACCTTCTAATTGAGAACTCAAATTTGTAAAAGAAAAATTAGGATAGCATGTTCTTGAAGGGTTGAGTATTCTTAGAATCCTTACTTTTGTAGGAGAAGGTTCCAAAATATCCATAATTGAATCTTATCCTCCTAAGGGTTCTTTATTCTTAAATAATCTTAAGTTATAAACAAAATAGGACTATATATCTAACTTCTTATTATTCCATATCTAATAAGGAAAACTTAGCATAAGGTAGGTTGTCCTTGCTATCACTTCAATTCTCATCCTTCATCCCACCAAATTAAAGCTTGTGGTTGACTAATTTGCCCTATTTTATTTCGTTTATAAACTCTAAGCTCTTTTGTGCCAGGTTGCTTCACACAAAACACTTGCATACATCTAGTTATCAGTATGAAAGAAGGTTTGCATACTTGATGCTCAAAGGTCCTATCATAGGAGCACATATTCTATTGCTTATCCGATTAAGATTTACAGTATTTAGAATGAAAAAAAGAGAGATGCCTTCACTTGGGCAAAAGAAGCCATAGCTCCCACCACAAAAACATGTCCACACAGCATAATCTAGGCCCAACTCTATGTATATCATTATCTACAGATTGGATAGACAGAGCATTATAGAATTACTTCAGATGAAGAACCACGTTGAGTGTGCCACTCTGACCATTGTTGCAACAGCTCTTCTAGCTTTCGTTTGCTAGCCCTGTGCAAAAGTGAGAGAAACCATGAGAATTCAAGCTCATTCTGGTTGGATACGCATTGCCTAAAGAAAGTGCAAATTGAAACACTTAAAGGAAAAAAAAAGAACACAAAATTAGTCAACTTATAGAGAAATTTCCATTCTAACCTGGTTAAGGAATTATATGCAATATGCACAGCAGGCTGCTGTTCATCATTAGTCATTCTTGGTCTCTTAACACCCGATACAGCTGAGATTGAATTATGGAAAGTGTAACAAAGAATCATGAAATAGTTTTACAAAGTAAAGGATTCTCATCATAGCACTTTGTTGCACTGCATACGTGTCTTGAAGCCTATTTGACTCTTCATATTCAAGAAAGAAATATGACGAAAATGGAGTGCTGAAGAAAGAGTGTACAATATAAGGTTTTAGATCAGGATACAACCACCATCCACATTGGAGTTATGTTTTAGGCTTTTGTTTTGAATAACGGGGGAATTTTCTTCAGCATTGTCAGGCAGTTTAATATTCACTTGCACGACAGGAGAATCAACCAAATCCATGTCAACCTCTTCTTGCACATCTTCAGCTTGCACATCAAGTCCCTTGAGCACCAACCTATCTTGACCTAGATTGCTTTCCTCTGTTTCACTGTCACCTACATTATGCCTCAACATCTTCATAGTTGTTGTGTCTTCCTCAGTTCCAATCCCATGTTCATGGAGACCTAAACCTTCGGAATCAGTTGCTCCTTCTTCAGTTCGAACATCAACTTTGCTCAGACCCAATTCCTTCACATTAGCGGCAACTCGTTCATTTTCTCCACCAACTTCATTGAGACCAATATTCATCCCACCCATTGTTTCAGCTTCGTCCTCACAATTACTAGGTTTAGATTCAGATTCAGGTGACCCCAAATCAGATTTGCAAAATTCACCATCCTCACTTCCACCACCTCCAGAATTGCTAGAAGCAGGGAGTCTAATCATATCTTCAATTCCCATTATCAGGTGGAACAGCAGACACTCTTGTAACAAGTCCACTTACCAAACTAGCCTGCAAGAGGTGAAATCAGAAAAGAGCCAACACCAAACATTCTTAACGAAGAAAACAAAAAAAACAAAACATAGAACTCTACCATAAACAGTCAACGCCAATCCTCAGGGTTCTAAACGAGAAAACGTATTCATATCACACAAATCATAAATCAAACACTCACCATGTTCCGAACGGCTCAAGAGCACGCTAATGCTAATGCTAATACAAATAAGCAAAAGAAACAAACTTGAGAAAAATCATAGCCAAAGCACCAAGATTTGGGAGTACAAACTAAACAAGTAGGTTAGAGCTTAACTAAACTAATCCCGAAGGAGTCATTGTTAAGCACCCCAAACGAAACTAGGGTTAGGGTTTCTTCTTACCTTACACGACCCAATTTCTCTGTTTCAATGCGATTCCAAAGCTATTTGCTTGTGCTTTGGAAGATAATAATTTTTCTTTTTGTTTTTTTATTTTCTTTTAATTTATATTTACTTGTCCTAAACTATTTTTAATAATTCCTTAATAACATATTTTATCGCTAAACCGAACAAACTGTTATCTTCTAACCGATTTTCAAATATTCCGTATGTATGTATATGTATATGTGTATGTGAGATAATAAATTTTATTATTAAATAAACTAATTAAAAATTGAAATTAATAAATATTTATATTTATTTCTAAAAATAGAGAATCAAATTCTAATTTTGTTATTGATTAATTATTATCTAGCAGTTGAAGTCATTACAAAATTTAAATATAAAAAACTCGAATATTTAATTAAAGAAGTATTTTTAAATATATATATTCCAAAAGTTTAATAAAAAGTTGAAATTACCATTTTGTTTAATTTTTAAAAACAAATAAATAATGCTTAATTTTTCTTCAAAATTTTCTAAATTAATTTGTTTCTAAGAGAAAAAAGAACAATCATTTTCTAATGAAAAAGAAGAGCCACTAATTTCCACCAAAAAAAAGTGAAATATTAAAAGATATATTAATTTTTCACATATTTAACTTTGGCCTAAATAAAGAAATGATAAAAAAATTTAATTAATCGGTTTAATTGTAAAATTTTTGAACATGTTAATCCTTTGATTCAATTAATTAATTATAAATTAATAAATTTTTATAAACTAAAATAAATAAATAAATTTTAGTTTTACAATATTTTTTTTCAATTAAACTTTAAATTTTTTAATAAATAAAGAAAATTTTTTAAATTTTATTTTAAACTCTTCAATTTTATTTAATCTTTAACTAGTGGTTTAATATCGGTCCTACTATTTAAATCTTAAAATTATTGTCTCACCCCTATAATTTTTATTTTGATTTTTAAAATATTGAAAAAAAAAGACCTTGATATGCAACTAACACGAAACATTAGCAAACACAAGACAGGGAAGAAGCTAGAAAAGGGAAGCCATTGACAAATAGCAGAGAGCAAATGGCTAGTTAGGTTGTAAGGTTTTAAATTACGGATTGCGTATTATATTGCGATTGTTGAGTAAACTGAGATAACGATCTGAATTGCAACCGCAATTTCCAGCGGGAAAATATAAATCTGCAGAACTTGATAGTTCACTGTAGAATCTAATTAGTTGATGAGAGTGCCTTTCTTCTCTTCAACCAGGAGCTTCTTCTTCCAGTACTTGGACTGGACTGCACCACCTCCCAACCTGAGCTCATGTGTCCTGAAGAGCTTGGTGCTGACTCTGAAGGAGTCCTGAAAAAAGTCTCATCGTCACTTGAACTTTCCACTTCTACTGGGGCTTTTCCCTTTTCCTGATACTTGGCTGCTGCTGAGTAATTCTTTTCTTCAACAACATTCCAGGTTGATTCCGATTCACTGCTGCTTTCCCTGGAAGATGTGTCACTGACTGTATGAAAAATTGTGACATTCTCTTTTCCAGGACTCTGATAAGAGTAGCTCCTTGTTTTCTCATTATATACTGGAAGGATAGATCTTGACTTCAGGTTTCTGCCATCCCTGCCCAAGCTGTAAGTTGTCAAGAGCTTCCTCTGAATGCCATCTCTTTCACGTACCAAAGTTCCTAGTTCTTCAATTGCTTCATGTGCCACTGCTTCCTGTGATGCCTTCTCTTGGATTTCTGTGATTGTCCGATCAAATGCTTTCTTCTTGAGTTGGAGTGACCTCTGAAAGTTCAACATTCTAAGTACACGTAGAGCAATGGAACATTATACTGAAAAACTCTAACTCAGAATGCATTTCATTACTCGTTTTCGTAGAAAATCTCCCAAGCCTTGGCCTTGAAGCTTCTTTTTCCTCCAGAATATGCAACAAAATCGCACAAGTCCAACCATAACTACCAAGACCAGAGACTCAAATAGAAGGAACACCAATATGGTCTTGTCATTACCTGGAAAAAGATTCCCGCTAATCACATTCCTACGGTATCGATGAATCATAGTTCTGTAATATGGGATTCTATCTTGCCTGTATAAACATTAAGATTCTTGGGCCTCGTTTGTGAGCAGGTAGAGACAAGCTTCTCATCTGGTGAGAAACAAGTGGTTAACATGCAAATCATATAACATTTACTGAAATTATTCTCGAAACTCATGTCAAGAACTTGTACATTTGTTGCGGCATGACAGTGGATTGCCTGTCCCTGCATCATTTGTAAAAGACTATGAAGTAATTTGGCATTAATTGTCATTTTCAGAGTCAAATTACACAAACATATTGTTAGAAATTCTTCTATATGCTTGTGCAAGTAGGATCTCACCTGAAGCAGCGAAAAAACACAGGAGGATTCCCTCGTCAACTGCAAAGTTTTGCAGGTCGCTCTGAGACAGCAGGCATGAGGATCGACCTGAGTGTCAACAATTGAAAGTTTCCATAGTTAATTTGTATGTAAACCTTCTAGTAATGGAAAATTGAAGGAATATGAAATCCAAATATTGTAATATAAAGTTTGAGATGAACCGTGGTTGACATTACCAGGATAGCTTTCAGACCAATAAAATGTTCCAGTTGCTGGAACCAACAAGGTGAAGACTGCGCCTTTAGGTCTCATTGCTGAGATATAAGTATAGTCATCAAGTTTGTTGCTAGTTTTTCCCTCCATCTGTGTCTGACTAAAGTAAACAGCATAGCCGGAGCAATCAAGATATGGACTAGTTTGCACAACATAATCCAATTCAGAGGCTTTTGTGAATTTTCTTAGCTCCCCAGCTGGTGAAATCGAGTACAGAAATCCATCCACTGAACTGATTGATATCCACCCTGCCATAGTCATGAATATAAGAAAAGATTACTAATAGTACATGCTAAAAGACCAGGCTCGACAAAAAGTCTGGTACTCTTAAATCAACAAACTTGAGTTTATCAGGCTCAGGCCTGGTAAAAAAATTCAGGCTGAGGCTGGACTTTAGATTTGAGGTTGTCTAACTCAACTCAACCTAAATTTGACTCGAATTTAGCCAGCCTAATCCAAACTAAATTTATCGGACTCAAACTTGAGTTTTTATTCCTCTTCTTTTTTAATAGGGTCAAGCTTCAATCTTGAACCTACTTTTTTGAAACTTGATTAAACTTTAGACTCACTCAGAATTATGAATTAATGCCCGGACCCGAGCCAAGTACATTGTCATCCCTACTTCGAGGTTACAAAAGAACTACAAAACATTACAAGAGGGCAACTAAATGCTAATACTGTACATATTACCATTAGAATCCACAACTGGATGACAATCTGATCTGCTTAATGGTCCGACGCTTTTTTGCCATTGAATTTTACCAGTGGAGACATCTAGAGCCAACACAAGAGCCCTGGTAGGTATACTAACATATATACGGCCATTATTTCCAGGTGTAATGGTGAAGGTTTTGCCAAATGAGCTTAGATCCTGAATCCAATTAAAATGAGGACTCCCGAGAGACAAAGAGTAAAGTTCTCCTTTTGTATTTGACATCTGCAAGTTAAAGTCCATAAGCACGTAAGCTTGACGCATGTCAGAATGAGCAGCTTCTCATATCACAACAAGGCATGAAATGCAATTGAAAATTACGAACAACAATCATTGTCATCCTAAATTGGACAGTTGAGGAATAAGACCAGAAATTCTAGGATAATAAGCTATTCTTACATGTATACTTGCTTCACATCGATCAATAACAGGTGCTGAATTAAAATAGCAATCTTCAATGGCTTTTCTGCAACCTATACGGTAGCCAAACTGCGAAAGCACCGGTCCGGCACTCCATATTAGATGTTTTCCCATCGTGTATGCAAATAGTGCCCTTTCCTTTACAGTGATGAACACAAGTGAACTTGATGTGCTCACTGCAATACCAATAATATCACCTGCTCCTTCTTGTCCCTTTTCCGGGCCAAAGAAGACGTCTGCAGTAGGCGGAGAAGTTCCAACATCAAGAAAATTTACTTTCAGGACTCTGTTCTCTGCAATTAAATACAACTGCCAATACCATGCGTACGTCAATTTATGCAGAATTGAAACTCTGACAGCACACTAGTATTGCAATTTCCAACATAAATGCCATATAAATTTCAGAGAATAAAACTAGATGGTATTCATAGAATTGCTTCCGTCTGCCAATAGCAGCACTTTTAATGTCAATCAGGGTCCGGTCTTGTGTGATTCAAGCTGTCTGCAGAATATTATGGGAAGATCAATATGGACAAGGTAAAACAGAGTTTCGAGCACTTTGCTTACTTTTCCTCTCCCACCATGAACCGGGGCCATATCAACGTTGCATGTGTAAGCCAAACGCAAGGACCAAAATATGGAACCATTCCTTAGAAATGCAAATAGGTTACTGTCAGAACAAGTATAGATCCTGTTATCATCTCCTATCAGCGGTTTTGAAAGCCTGGAATTGAATCCTGTAGAAGGCCCTTGACCTGAAGAAGAAAGGTTCGATTTGTTGATTGTTTCCAGAAAAAAAAATACAAAGAAAGAAAAACACTGCTGTTTTTATCAGCCTGCAATGCGTTATCCACCTCACACGCAAACGCTCAAACATCTACAAAACACTCGATTCAACTCGAACGAGAAAACCCAAGTTTAGCCTCCAAACCAGTTAGGTTTAATAGCTTCAGGTTAAAGATATCTAATTGTTGATGGTTGAGCTGAAACAGAGAAGAACTTCAGCAGTATATGAGCTTCAAGTCAGCTCCTAGTGCCAAGCTTCAATTGCTGGAAAAAACAGAACCTGAAATGGAGAGCTGGTTTTTGGACTTCAGCAGAATGAACAAGCTACAAAGAATCCTTCCAGAAGCTGAAGCATGAGTTTAATCAGATTTTTCAGCAACAAACTCCCAGCAAAAAGCACTTTAGTGAAGATCACTTGTCATCAACCACTCCAGCAAAACAGAACTTCAAACCCTCAAAATTGACAAGCCTCGGGTCTGCACTTCTTTAGCAGCAACAACAACTTCTGATATATAATGTTTTCACTCTATGTATGAAGGCTTTAGAGAATAAACATCAGTGCATTTGTACTAGAATCAGTATTGTGTAAACCAGCAGCAATAAGACTTTAAGAGAATGGAATTTCTGCACTTTCAAATCTGCTTTGTTTCCATTCTTAGAGACTTTCCTTCATGCCACTCATCATACACACATATATATCAATCCCAAATCAACAGTAAAAGCAAAGGAAAAATGCAAAAACTGATGAAATGAAGAAAATGAGATTTTCACAAAAATGACACTTCTACTATTCCATTGTCGATTCAGATGGTTTTGAGCTTTTCAACTTAGCTCTCTCTCCATTTACACACTTGCAGCACTCTCAAACAATGGTAATAACAAGAAGAGAAAATGAAATCAGATGAAAAGGAGAAGATGAAAATTTTCAGAAAAATTGCAGCTATTGTACTGCTTTCATTAATCTGAAAAATGACTATGGTTTTGAGCTTCTTCTACTTAGCTCCTCACACAACTCAACATGCTCACATATGTATCTATATCCAAACAACAGTAAGTGCAAGAGAAAAATGTAAAAACTGATGAAGAGGAGAAAATGAGGTTTTTGCACAAATATTTCTGCTGCTATTTCATTCATCCGAGAATGATGGTTTTGAGCTTTTCAACTTAGCCCTTCACCCCATCCTTGCTTGGTTACATCAATGGTCCAAAATGAAACATAAAAATAGCTAATGAGTAGGATCTTGACAAGTTTCATCCTCTCATTGGTCAATGAAAACAAAACAGCACTGTTGTTGATACATTAGCAGAAAACTGACAAGAAAATCACCTAATGGTTTAAAGCTGCAAAAGTAAAAAGAGGACAGCTGAAACTTTACTTCTTTTGGAACAACAAAACTGATGCACAACTCCACTAGCTTAATTTCCATTAATAACCACTGTTGACTTGTAAAAATTAATTGCTTCAAATTTTGTAATTTGCTTCAATCATCAAAACTCTGTTTCAGATTTTTAGCTGCTGCATCTCCATTCACTGCACATTCTCAAACTCTTCATTCTTCAATTTTCCATCACATGTAACTTCAACCTTCTTGCTTATTTGACTTTGCTCATCACTTCCAATCATTTGGACTGTTGTTTTTGAATCCAAATACCTCTGAATTGCTCTCAAAACCATCATCTCTAGCTTCCTCTTCATTGTTGGAATTTTGCTCTTCATTTTACTCTTCCTCTTCACTTTCATTGAACTTGTTATTTCCTCCACAATCTTTAGCATAGCTGGCTGCATTAAACAACACATATCAACACTTACACGGAGAGCTTAACTTTGTTGGACAAAGAAAGTGGTGCTATTTCTTATAAGAGACACATTTGGGAGTGACGTTATAAGT